>JBAHVR010000310.1:0-125000 GCA_036898135.1 Oncomelania hupensis
AATCATCCAGTCCGCTATACGCTACTGTGTGCGGGGATCTACTGGAACTGGAAAAAGAACCTCTGCGATGACTTTGTAATCGTAGACTACGTGCAAGACCGAAAGCGCGCTTTTATGTTGTTTATTGTCTGTGTGTGCACGTGCGTGCTAGTGTATCTCTCTCTCTCTCTCTCTCTCTCTCTCTCTCTCTCTGTATCATGCGTGTTTATGTATAGGCATGTACAGGCGGACAACATTGAACCATTCGGCCACGCTTTGGTTTCGTTTAGTAGGTAAATTAACGTCCCCGGACACATAGACGCTTTGGTCGGCCATCCGGGTCTGGATGATACCAATCAAAAACAACCCAAAGAAGAACTGGGCCAACATCGTGGCATAGGCACACAACTGTGCCATAGGCAGATTATTAAGATTATTAATTACTAAGAGCGCGTGAAGCTATGCACTGTGTTGAGGGATTGGAAACGCCTTTTTGAAGTCTACGAACACATGATAAAGATGTTGTTGGTGCTGTAGGTATTTCTCACAGATTATTCTGAGGTTGAAAATCTGTTCAGTGGTACTTCGCCCTGCCCTGAATCCTGCTTGCTCTTCAGCTATGATTTGTTCAGCTTGGGGTTTCAACATGAGGACCTTGCTGGGATGGCTGATGAGGCTGATGGTGCGGTAATTTTCACATTCCTGAAGGTTACCTTTTTTTGGGAAGAGTGGTAACAAGCGACTGGGTCTATGGTGTAGGCCACTCAACTTCTTCTCGATTGATGTAATAAATAAAAATGTATATCACGCTAACATCCCCATCACACACACACACCTGCTGTTAAATTAATATAACGTCATTGTCAGCATGACTAAACACTTCAAGTGTTGGTCTCTTTCAAATGGTTCCACTATATCCAGGGAAGACCAAAGTGTGTGGCAGCTGTTCTTATTACACCCGCACTTTCATAGACTACGTAGACCTACTTAAGCACGCGCCGCTCTCTAAACACTAAGAGCGCGTGACTGTCCATAAATGACAAAATTATTGAAAGAGTCATCGTTGTAAAGTTTTTCAACTTTATCCAGCAAAAGACGCAGGCAGCCTTAACAACCTGCATTCAAAAATCTCTTTAAAAAAAACAAACAAACAAACAAAAACACCCCAGAAAGGTCCCTGCAGACACTCAAATAGCGCTTCTTTTATCAACAATGTCGAAAAACTGAAAATTCCAGAATGACGCAATCTACAAGTAAAACGCGTCACCGGAATTGTTGTTGTTGTTTGTAGATTATAGTCACACGACACTTTCGCATATAGGTGACTACAGGAATTGCGCACTATCCTATATCGCCAGTGGTGGGTGTAGACGTTAAACCTCAATGTTCATCATCATCGAAAACGAGATCATTTGTTGCTAAATATATCTGGAATATGGTCAGCAACAGAAATTTATACAACAGTATCGGCCAACGGAAACAAACAATACGCGAAGTTTTTTTTTTTTTTTTTTTTTTTTTTTAGCAACAGCATAGAACCAAATCAAAGGTAAATAAGCGCTATCACTTATAATAATATATAAAATGAACACTGTAAGCCTGTTGTAGAGGGTGGAGGGAGAGAAAATAAATTAAAGTTTACTGCTAAGTTTGTAAATAAGATAATTTCCACACGTGCATTGTTTTGTTAGTTTTGCTACGTCACCCTAAACTGGTCAAGACTGCCGCTATATGGCTAGGAGAACAGGCGTGTATGTAGCCACATGTGTAAATGGAGAAGATAAAATAAGACAACTTTATTATCTTTTCCAAAAAATTAAATTTACTTAGAATGGCATTTTCTATAGTTAAATATCTTGTATAATTTTTAGCCACTGAAAAATATTATTATTACTGTTTACAATATTATTAAGTTTGTTGTGTTTGTACAATTTAGTTAAATAATGTACTGGTCTACAGTCACTTGTAATGTCATTTAGGCTGTAGCAAGAAGACTCTAAAGGAAACTATTATCATTGTTCGTGTACTAGTTTTATTTGCGTTATAGTTGAGTGTGATTGTGGGTTCCCCCGTTGGGGTGCCGGGGGATTCAGTATAAATAATATCCCCACTTTCTGGAAATTTAGTGCTTTAAATTCCCACTGTCGCTGTCTTTCTCATTTGCTCTTTCTCATTCCTCTGCTCTGTTCTATCAATCTGCTATACTATCTTCTTCTTCGCTAGACCAGTCATCTACCTTTTTTCTTGAAAACACTTCCGGGACAAGACTCCTTGTTTGTGTATGAGGTCTGTTGGATCAGCTTGGGAATATAGGACGCTTTCTGCCAGGTGGTCACTAGGGCTTCCTATGATGTTATTATTTAGCAATGTAGGCATTTTATATGTATGTGTTTTGTTGATAATTTATAATGATGTTTGTATTCTATTTTGTTTTTGTAAACGGGGATTCGATAAATTAGAGTACAACCTCAGCGTCCCCTGCGTGGGATGTCTTTATTGTAAAGTGACTGGCTGGTGGAGAGCTTTCAGTTTTACCACTAGGGTTGTTTCAGCAGATCTTTTATGCGGATCAGGGGTTGTCCGGTCCTGATTTGGCTTGGAAGAGTCCGCTGGACCTAAAGCAATAATCATGTAATGTAATGTAATGTGATTGTGGGTATACAAGAGAGGGGGGAGGGGTTAGTTATAAAGTGTGATTGTGGGTATATAAGAGAGGGGGGAGGGGTTAGTTATAAAGTGTGATTGTGGGTATACAAGAGAGGGGGAGGGGTTAGTTATAAAGTGTGATTGTGGGTATATAAGAGAGGGGGGAGGGGTTAGTTATAAAGTGTGATTGTGGGTATATAAGAGAGGGGGGAGGGGTTAGTTATAAAGTGTGATTGTGGGTATATAAGAGAGGGGGGAGGGGTTAGTTATAAAGTGTGATTGTGGGTATATAAGAGAGGGGGGGAGGGGTTAGTTATAAAGTGTGATTGTGAGTATACAAGAGAGGGGTAGGGGGTAGTTATAAACATATTGATTAGTTTATTTTTGTGTGAATAAAATTGCTGTAATTGGTCCACCCCCCCCCCCCTGGTGTTTTTTGCGTGCGATATTTTGGATGGTCGTTTCTCGTGTGGTTAATACACACTTGTGTACCCACTGTTGAGGCAGTGGAAGTGACAATGACAAACACAATCATACTCACGGAGGTATGTTAATGACTATTCTCTCACAGGCTGCAAGTGGGCGTTTTTGGGATCGTCCAGCGCCTTGAGCAGCTCTTGAGCTTGGAAAGTGCTATATAAGAATGATAAAGTAAACAACATAAAATAAAATAAAATAAAATAAAACAAAATAAAATAATATAAAATAAAATAAAATAAACTCTCTCTCTCTTATGAGCCCATTAATGGTATTGAAAATACCTATCCCTCTTCCTTGCTTTTTCTTTCATCGATTTAATCTCCCCACTCTTCACCACGCACTCGCACCCCTTGCGTTTCCTCGTAAGCCTTTTTCTATCACGGGTTATTTGTATTTTTATGTTTAATAATTATATATTTTCTTCTGTTAAGCACGGTTTTCTCTATTAGTTGCGTGCTTTTAAACGTGGTCTTAATTTTGTTTTCATTTCACCTTTAGTATTAATTAATTAAATAATTTTTTTTAAATAATTTCAATTATTGATGAATAAAACAAAGTAACATAACTAAATAACTTTATTTTAGTTATTTTTAAAAAAAATATATTTAAGTGTTTACTTCTTTATTTATGTATACTTCAAAACGGCACAGACGTTAGGTACATTTTCCAGAATGTTAAGTTTTTGTGACCCAGCCACAGACAGTGGGTAGAGCGTTCGCCTGGCACCACGTTGACCCAGGTTCGAATCCCGTGGTAGGCAAGATATAAGTGGCCACTTTTCGATGTCCACCTTAGTAGTATGATGATTGCTTTGGTGGTTCAGTGTGGATTTGGGTTGGTCCTGATTTGGCTCGGAAGAGTCTGCTGGACCTAAAGCAATAACCATGTAATGTAATGTTATATATATATAATGTGGATTTGGGTTCTCGAACCCCTACTTCGATCCCTGGAGTGGTTGTCCCCGTCAGCCAATGCTGGGTATGGACGTCACACTTTAATGCGGTGTACAGAAACTACGAAAAGAGCGAAAGGGACAGCGAAAAGAGCGAAAAGGGGAACCAAAAGAGCAAAAACAAACGAAAAGGACCCCAAAATAGCAAATGTTCATTCATGAAAATGTTGGTCTTTAAAATAGCTAGAGGTATTACAGCCTATACTTGTACGCTTCTCGAACGTTCCATTCTCCCTCCAGTACGATTAACCGGTCGTGTGATAATGATTAGACTAGACATTTCCATTGATTTTATGGTAAGAGCTGGCAAACCTTAACAGAAAAATTAACAACAAAAAAACAAACGGTCGCCTACTAACGAAGTCTTAAACAACATTTCTTCAAAAATGTTTCCCCTCGTGATTACTTAGTAATAGTTATAGCGTAAAACATTAGTTGAAAAATTAGGCCTACTCACTGCGCACGTGTCCGTACTAGCGAACAGGAAGAGCGTGCGTGCCTATTATTCATATAAGAGTCCTGGTGCGCGCGCATGTCAAGTTTAAAATAAACTTTGATTTTTCCGATGGGTTATTCAGTTTAGCTCAGTTCAGTTCAAGGGACTATGTTAAGCTTCGCAGCTTTTTTATGTCCCTGTCGTTGGTCCCTGTTTTTATACAACATTACATTACATTACATTATTATTGCTTTAGGTCCAGCGGGCTCTTCCGAGCCAAATCAGGACCGGACAACCCCCGATCCGCATAAAAGATCTGCTGAAACAACCCTAGTGGTAAAACCGAAAGCTCTCCACCAGCCAGTCCCTTTACAATAAAGACATCCCACGCAGGGGACGGCTGAGGCTTCACCCCAACTTATCGAACCCCCGTTTACAAAAACAAAATAGAATACAAACATCATTATAAATTATCAACAAAACACATACATATAAAATGCCTACATTGCTAAATAATAACATCATAGGAAGCCCTAGTGACCACCTGGCAGAAAGCGTCCAATATATTCCCAAGCTGATCCAACAAACCTCATACCCAAAGAAGGAGTCTTGCGGAAGAGTTTTCAAGAAAAAAGGTAGGAGACTGGTCTAGCGAAGAAGACGATAGTATAGCAGATGGATTGAAAAGAGCAGGAATGAGAAAGAGCAAATGAGAAAGACAGCGACAGTGGGAATTTAAAGCACTAAATTTCCAGAAAGTGGGGATACTATTTATACTGAAACCCCCGGCACCCCAACGGGGGTTATACAACATTAAATTTTTCGGTTAGTTTTGCAGTTGTTCCGAAAATTAGAATTTAAATGAAAATCATTAATCGAAATAAAATTTGGATTCCACAATGAAACTTACTTTTTCCAGAAGGTTTTTAAAAGTATTTAAGTTGTTAGCTTTTTTAACATGTAATGGCAGTTTGTTCCACAGTGGTGCAATTCTATGGCTAAAACAGTGCTTTCTTTTGTTAGTACCACAGTGCTGGATAAAAATTTTGTCTTCTGAATTTCTAGTATTGCGTCCATCATGAAACTTAAAGAATGCATTAGCATTGACTTTTTCGATGTTATTTATTATTTTGTATGTTTGTATAAGATCACCTCTAGCTAACTCTTCTAAATTTCAAAATCGGAAGGCCTGGTTTGTTTAGTCTTTTTCTGTAAGGCAGATTTTTCAAGGATTTTACCAGTTTTGTCGCTCTTCGCTGCACTTTTTCAATCACTGACGTGTTATGTCAAAGTGTGGTGAAGCAAAGAAGTCTGACCAGCTCAAATCATCAACAAGGTTATTATAGATTTTGTGCACCTGAATCAAGACACCTCTCAGCCTCGTAAAGAATGAATGTCAAAGCAAAGAGGCTTGGTCAAAGTACCAAAGTCTGTCAGAGTAAGTCATATTACGGCATCCCTTTACCAGCTTAGTCGCTCGTCTCTGCACTCTCTCTAGGGTAATTGTAGATATAGCAGTTAAAGAGCGTGAGAGAGAGAGAGAGAGAGAGAGAGAGAGAGAGAGAGAGAGAGAGAGAGAGAGAGAGAGAGTTTTCCTTTTTTTTTGTGTGTGTGTGATGTTGTTAGAGGTACTTATGATTATATGTAGATTTTGCAAATATATTTGGCTGTGAAGCCATGAAGGCTGCTGCGAATAGAGAAAGATGGAGTACGCTGGTTGATCATCTGTGGTACGTGCCCCCAACGATTTTCGAGTTACGGGATAGGATAGAATAGGATAGGATTTGACAGTAAATTCTCTTTGAAACATTTAGTTTAATTAAATCCCATTTATATTGTCAGCCAGCCAATCTGTGGATTTGGCCCGAAACATCAGGCTCTATAATGTTCATGCCAAAGAATACATGTCTGCGCCAACTAGACCTTGGTTTATACTCTTATCCGAAGCACAATATTCCTGCGCATTCGCGATAAACTGCTAGTTTGTGAACAAAGATGTCTTGACTTAACTTGACCTGACTTGAGAAATCATTGCTATATAGTTTCAGCTTATAGCAGGCGTTTTGAAAACCAAAATGTTAGGAATCACGCATTAGAAAATAATGTATTAATTAATTAATTAATTAAATTAATTAATGTATTAATTATTTATTATTATTATTATTATTATTATTATTATTATTATTATTATTATTAATGTAGTAGTAGCAGTAGAAGTAGTAGTAGCAGCAGCAGCAGCAGCAGCAGCAGTAGTAGTAGTAGTAGTAGTAGTAGTAGTAGTAGTAGTAGTAGTAGATTTAAAAGTATATGTAATAGACTTATATTGCTGTCTGTATATTGACGCAACCGTTGAACGTAGAAGAAGATGAAGCTATGTGTACTACATTAAATATGTGATAATTAAATATATATATATCCTATCCTATCCCATAACTCGGAGGTCGTAGGGGCACCAAATATGATCGTTTAACCAGCATCCTCCATCTTTCCCTGTCCTCAGCAACCCTGATTGTTTTGCTCAGTGTCAAACCAGTCCATTCTCGAATGTTGTCCTCCCACCTCTTTTTCGGTCTCCCTCTTCTTCTACCTCCTTGCACTGTGCCTTGCAAGATGGTCTTTGCAAGACCTGATGATCTGGTGACGTAGCCATACCATCGGAGTTTCCGTTTTTTCACCACTGTGAGCAGGTCATCGTGTTGTCCAATGGCTTGTGTGATGGTCTGTCGGACTACATCGTTGGTGATGTGCTGGGTATAGGAAATGCCCAGAAGACTTCTGTAGCACCTCATCTCCATGCTTTGTATTCTTCGTTGTAGATCTGCTGTGAGGGTCCATGTTTCGCAAGCATATAGGAAGATGGAGATGACAAGGGAGCGCAGCAGCCTTACCTTGGAATGTAGACTGATGGTCCTGTCTTTCCAAATTGGCTTCAACCTCGCCAGGGCAGCAGTTGTTTGTGCGATCCTGGAGAGGACTTCCTGTTGGGACCCATTGTCTGATACAATGGCTCCTACATATTTGAAGCTATGCACTGTGTTGAGGGATTGACCTTGGAATTTGATGTCCGTTTTGATGCCATTGGTGTTGTTGGTCATCATTTTGGTCTACTCTGCACTTATTTCCATTCCATAGGCTCTGGAGGTGGTGTCAAGCCTCTGTACCAGCTGTTCAAGTTCTTGTTCCTCTCCAGATAGATAGATAGATAGATAGATAGATAGATAGATAGATAGATAGATAGATAGATAGATAGATAGATAGATAGATAGATAGATAGATAGATAGATAGATAGATAGATAGATAGATAGATAGATAGATAGATAGATAGATAGATAGATAGATAGATAGATAGATAGATAGATAGATAGATAGATAGATAGATATTAGATATAAATGTAAAATATTAATATAAAAACTAGAAGTACAAAGTCCTTCCTTATGACTTACATGCTCCTTATGAAACTTGCAATATTAAACATGTAAATAAGTGCCCAGAAAAAAAACCGAAATGAAACGGTAGAATTAAAATGCAAAGTAATACTGACTTCGATCTTTCGATGCTCTTGGCCTTGACATGGTCTAACCTCCGGCTCCAAATGTACGATCAAAAAAATTACAGCAAAAGTTGTATTATGCCAAACAAAAAACCACCAGTGACTTTGGGACGACTTTGACCTTCAGTGACCTTGGTCTTGGGATTTCCTTGACCTTCAGGTGACCTCTAATTCTCATGTATGGCCAAATAACCAAATGTTGCATGCTATGGGTTAAATATTGTGCCATTCCACTGCACGACGAGAAATGTTTTAATGTTTTTGTTAGGCCTAAAATGATCTTGACCTTCCAGATCGACGCAAAAACGGAGCATATATGAAAGATCAATCTATTATCTCTAAATACAATAGACGTTATATCTCTAATAGTTTAGGATCAAGGCCACTTTAAAATACCTATGCGGACCGACTTTGGATAGCACCAGTGACCTTGACCTTAGAGTGAGGTTTACCAAATTTGCCAAATATATGTGTGGTCAACCTCACTCTAAGGTCAAGGTCACTGGTGCTGTCCAAAGTCGGTCCGTATAGGTATTTTAAAGTGGCCTTGATCCTAAACTATCTTCCTATCCTATCCTATCCTATCCCGTCACTCGGAGGTGCTTGGTGGCACCACAGATGATCGTTTAACCAGCATACTCCATCTGTCTCTGTCCTCAAGCTTCCCTGATGGCTTCGCTCAGTGTCAAGCCAGTCCATTCTCGAATATTGTCCTCCCACCCCTTTTTCAGTCTCCCTCTTCTTCTGCCTCCTTGCACTGTGCCTTGCAAGATGGTCTTTGCAAGACCTGATGATCTGGTGACGTGGGCATACTATCGGAGTTTCCGTTTCTTCACCACTGTGAGCAGATTGTCCAATGGCTTGTGTGATGGTCTGTCGGACTTCGTCATTGGTGATGTGCTGGGTATAGGAAATGAAATGCCCAGAAGTCTTCTGTAGCACCTCATCTCCATGCTTTGTATTCTTCGTTGTAGATCTGCTGTGAGGGTCCATGTTTCGCAAGCATATAGGAAGATGGAGATGACAAGGCCAGGGAGCGCAGCAGCCTTATCTTGGAATGTAGACTGAGGGTCTTGTCTTTCCAAATGGGCTTCAACCTTGCCAGGGTAGCAGTTGTCTGTGCGATCCTGGAGAGGACTTCCTGTCGGGACCCATTGTCTGATACTTACTTAATGCCCGTCACCCCTGCCAGGGTATGGGCCGCCAACAACAGCTCTCCAGAGTCCTCAGTCCTGTGTTATTCTTTCTAACTGTCTCCAGGTGTAGCCCATCTTGGTGGTGTCGGCCTCGAGGTCGCGTCGCCAGATGTTTTGTGGACGGCCTCTCTTTTGCTTTCCCTGGGGGTTCCACTTAAGCGCCTGCCGGGTGCCGTTTGTTGCTGGTTTGCATATGGTATGCCCTATCCAGCCCCATCTCCTTTTCCTGATTTTCTCTTCAGCAGGGAGTTGGCGGGTCCTTTTCCAAAGGTTGGCGTTGCTGAAGGTGTCGGGCCAGCGGATCTGGAGAATCTTTCTGAGGCAACTGTTGATGAAGGACTGGACTTTTGTTAATGGTGGTCTTGGTTGTCCTCCATTTCTCCATACAGCAAGACTGACTTCACATTGGAGTTGAATACTCGGATCTTGGTGGCGAAAGACAGCTCTCTGGAGGTCCAGATGTTCTTGAGCTGAATGAAGACAGCTCTTTCTTTGCCGATCCTAGCCTTGACGTCCGCATCTGTGCCGCCCTGCTGATCAATGATGCTACCCAGGTAGGTGAAGGACTGCACTTCTTCCAGGGGACTTCCATTCAAGGTGATTGGTTCGGTACTGATGGAGTTGATCTTCAGGATCTTGCTCTTATCCTTGTGGATGTTGAGACCGACCTCCGACACTGCATTTGTCTTCTCTTGCATCTGCTGTTGGCTATGGGAAAGAAGAGCAAGGTCGCCAGCGATGTCCAGGTCATCGAGCTGGATCCATAGAGTCCACTGGATTCCGTTCCTACTTTCCCTGGTTGACGTCTTCATAATCCAATCCATGGCGATGAGGAAGAGGAAAGGCGACAACAAGCACCCTTGTCGGACTCCGGTTTTCACCTGGAAGTTGTCTGTGAGCTGTCCTCCAAGGATAACTCTGCAGGACATTCCGTCATAGGAGTTCCTTGTTAGATTGACCATCTTGGCTGGGATGCCGTAGTGTCGAGGGTATCTCGATCCACGCTGTCAAACGCCTTCTCATAGTCGACGAAGTTGATATACAACGGCGAGTTCCATTCCAGGGACTGCTCAACTATGATGCGGAGCGTTACAATCTGGTCCGTGCAGGATCTGTTCTGTCGAAAGCCTGCCTGCTCGTCTCGTAACTGTGGGTCGACGTATCCATCATTCTCTCCAAAAGACCCGGGTGATGACCTTCCCAGGCACAGATCGAAGTGTGATGCCCCTGTAGTTGTTACAGTTGCTGAGGTCACCTTTAGCTTGATCACGAAGACCTATGACGCGTTGTGGTGAAAGCCGAGAGGAAGCCACAGAGTCGACTATCCTTCTGTCAACCAGGAGAACCACCATCGGCACATGGAATGTCCGGAACATGTACGAATCGGGAAAGACGGCACAGGTAGCAGCTGAAATGAGGAATAATGACTTGATCGTGTTATGCACCTCTCCCAGGATAAAGTTTTCTCTTTCTTCTGTTGTTGACGTTTCTGTAGTGTAGTCTTTTTTACAGGGTGGGGGTGCTAACCCCACACCCAACCCTCCTCCTTTTGCAGCCGGGCTTGGGACCGTCCTTGGCGGAGTTATTGTCTGATACAACGGCTTCTAAATATTTGAAGCTATGCACTGTGTTGAGGGAGTGGCCTTGGACATTGATGTCCGTGTTGATGCCATTGGTGTTGTTGGTCATCATTTTGGTCTTCTCTGCATTTATTTCCATTCCATAGGCTCTTTAGGTGGTGTCAAGCCTCTGTACCAGCTGTTTAAGTTCTTGTTCCTCTCCAGCCAATCCATCAATGTCATCCACAAAAAGAAGATTGGAGATTGCTCTACCCCCTATGCTGACTGTGCCTTCGTGATCTGCAAGGGCATCTGACATGAAGCGCTCTAGGAAGAGGTTGAAGATTGTTGGAGAGAGTAGACATCCTTGACGCACACCGATTGTTGTTCTGAACCAGTTTCCGATGGCGCTTGTATGGAGGACTGCACTATATAGTAGCCTTGTCATACAGGCTTTTGATGACTTCAATAATTTTAGGGCTGATATTGTACACTCTCATGGTTGCCCACAGAGCTGCATGCCAGACTCGATCAAACACTTTCTTGAAGTCTACGAACACATGATAGAGATGTTGTAGGTGCTGTTGGTATTTGTTACAGATTATTCTGAGGTTGAAAATCTGTTCAGTGGTACCTCGCCCTGCTCTGAATCCTGCTTGTTCTTCAGCTATTATTTGTTCAGCTTGGGGTTTCAACCTGTTGAGTATTATTTTCAGGAGGACCTTGCTGGGATGGCTGATGAGGCTGATGGTGCGGTAATTTTCACATTCCTAAAGGTTACCTTTTTTGGGGAAGAGTGATAACAAGCGACTGGGTCCTTGGTGTATGCCAATCCCCACTCTGCCATCTTGTTACATATAATGGTGAGGTCGTCAATCATCGCTTCTCCTCATGCTTGAAGCAGTTCCGCGGGGATGTTGTTCACTCCCGCTGACTTCATTTTCTTCAGCGACTGCACTGCTGCCTCAACTTTTTCTCGGAGAATTGGAGAATTTCTTCTTCTTCTCTGTTCTTTGGACATGCTAGAACTGATGGGTCTCCGTTTGGTGTGTGGTTGTAAGGGTCAGAGCAGTACTCTGTCCATCTATCTAAGGCTTCTTGTTCTTCTGTAAGGCATATGCCAGGCTTGCTTTGGATCGTGGAGACTTTGGACTGTTTAACATTTGTCAGCCGCTTCAAGGTCTGGTAGGCCTTCTTGCTGTTGTTCTTGTTCAGACTGTTTTTTTATTTCCTGGCATTGATCTTCTATCCAGTTCTCCTTTGCTGAAAGCATGCCTTTTTGGGTGTCATTGTTGATTTTTCGGTAGGCATCAGCTCCTTGTGAGATGTTCTTGTTCTTTTTCATCTCTCTTCGTTTATCACATAGGTCCAAATGTTCAGGTGTGATAAACGGCTTCTTCTTTGGCCGGTGCATGCCAAGGACCTCAGTGGAGGCATCTGTCACAGCTGAGTTGAAGGTGGTGGTCATGGTGTTGACATCTACTTCACTAGCTCCCAAAAATGAGCAGTGGTGCAAATTTACCTCCAATTGTGGCCTGAAATATTTCTGCCACCTCCGGGTCTTGCAGTTTGTTCAGGTCGAACTTCAGTCTGTTGCACTTTGCTGTGTTTGCTCTCTTCAAGTGGAGCCGGAAAGACATTATCATGTGATCGTGGTCACTTCCGATGTCTGCTCCTGGAAAGGTGCGTGTCCTGCCACTGTTGCTGCTTGACCTGAAGCGTTTTTTTGACCATGATGTAGTCGATCTGGTTGTGATGCTCCCCGCCGGGACTGTGCCATGTCAATCGTCTGGATTTTTTATGGAGACCAAGCGTGTTTGCCAGTATCAGATTGTTGTATCTGGCAAACTCCAAGAGTCTCAGACCCCTGTCATTTGTCTCGTTGTTGCATTGAGGTCCACATGTATCTCCCCAGTTGTGGTGCGCATCTTGGCCAACCTTGGCTTTCCAGTCGCCTTGCACTATCATTATGTCCTTGTTTGGCACTTGGTCAAGGACAGCCTGTAGATTTTCATAGAAATCCTCCACTTCGCTGTCGTCATAGTCTGATGCTTGGGCATAGGCCTGGATGATGGTGATGTTGAAAGGGGCTGCTCTCAGACGGATGGTAATAAGTCTACTGGAGACTGGGCGGTAACCTATGACAGTGGCTAGAATGTCTTTGTGGACCAAGAATCCAACGCCGTGTTCGTGCATGTCATCTCTCCCGCTGAAATAAAGCTTGTGGCTTTTGTCGGTCGTTGTTTCACCTATGCCTTTCCAGCGCAGTTCGCTGATACCTAAAATGTTCCATCGATAGTGGTCAAGCTCGTGGGCCAGTTCTTCTAATTTTCCAACCACCACAGTTAGGGTCCTGACATTCCAGGTTCCTATGACAATGTTGTTTCTGGTGCGGATCTTGCTAAATTGTCCATCAGTAGCACACTTATCACCTCCGTCATGGTGGCCAACGCGTAAGGCGCGGTCCTTGGTGACCCGGGCGACGACCGATCCGGTATGGAGTAAATGGTTTTCATCATGCAGTGTGTCTTGGGCAAAAAAGACCTGGCAGGGTCCAATCCTCTCCAGGCTGTTGGCCACAGCCGATATCGACGAATACAGTGTGGCTCGCCTTGACCCCGAGCACGTGGTCGTTGAACCTATAGTAACATGAAGTTCCTCCGTCCTGGCCGGTGACCTCTGTGTAGAAGACTTTCGCTCAGTGATGCCGTGCTGACATCACCCCTGTTAGTCGCCTCTTACGACACGCTGGGAAACGTTGGGTCTATTCTATTCAGTGCCCGAACCCCTAAACTATGAGAGATATAACGTCTATTGTATTTAGAGATAATAGATTGATCAATATCTATCACGTATTAAAAAATCATAAGTTCAATATTCATTTAAAAAAAATTTAAAGTGAAATTTTGTTTTTACAAATTCTTCTTTTTTAAAATACTATTTGATGACCTTCAAGGCTTGTGACCTTGACCTTGAAATGAAGTCATTAATTTACTGATCATTTTCGAGGTCTCATGGGATGATGTGATAGTAGAAATAGTTTCCGAGATATTAAGCCACTTGCAAATTTTTGCACAGACGGACGGCGGACAGACAGACGGAAGGACGTACATTTAATAATAATAATAATAATAATAATAATAATAATAATAATAATAATAATAATAATAATAATAATAATCCTATCCTATCCTATCCCGTAACTCGAAGGTCGTAGGGGCACCACAGATGATCGTTTAACCAGCGTACTCCATCCTTCCCTGTCCTCAGCAACCCTGATTGTTTCGCTCAGTGTCAAACCAGTCCATTCTCGAATGTTGTCATCCCACCTCTTTTTCGGTCTCCCTCTTTTTCTACCTCCTTGCACTGTGCCTTGCAGGATGGTCTTTGCAAGACCTGATGATCTGGTGACGTGGCCATACCATCATCACGCTCCCCTACGGCCACAAGGCTATGGGACTACCTTTACCTTTACCTTTATATATATATATATGATTAAAACAAGCCAAGGGAGGCAAGTTGCTATAAGCATCAAGAAAGATAAATATCCTGATACTTTTAATTCTATGTGCTTCTCCATAAGCTAAAAGCACGGAATTAGATCACTCTAGAAGGCTGGCTTTGCGAGCGACTCTTCAATTCTCCGCTCGCGAAGCGATGCTATTCGTCACAATTCGAGTTGAAAAGACGCTTCACTTCCGTTTTTGGTTTGTAATGGCTTTCCCTTGTTAAACTTGGACGAATTTCATTTTTTTCTGGTTATTTTTGTGTGATAATCATGAAGGATGTGAAGGGGTACAAAGGGTAGTATATAAAATATATGTTTTGCAAGTACTTCTTGTCATTGTTAACCAAAAAGACTGTCAAAGACTGTATTGCATAAAGTATTCATTGAGTCAAGGAATTTGATCACTATTGGGGATGAATTTTACTTTATTTTTGAGTGTTCAAAACACTCTTAAACCTCTTCCTAGAGCGCATCATGACAGATGCCCTTGAAGATCACGAAGGCACAGCCAGCATAGGTGGTAGAGCAATCTCCAACCTCTGTTTTGCGAATGACATTGATGGATTGGCTGGAGAGGAACAAGAACTTGAACAGCTTGTACAGAGGCTTGACACCACATCCAGAGCCTATGGGTTAAAATCGTACTTCCTCGGTAGTATAGTGGTCAGTATCCCCGTCTGTCACGCGGGAGACCGGGGTTCAATTCCAAACCGGGGAGATTTTGTTTTTGTTTTGGGAATCAAAGACAATAAATACTGCACATAATATGATTTTTAAACTTCAGATCTGTACCTTTTTAAAGACAAATCTTTAAACCGCAGCTTGTGTGACCGTTTGGTCGTAATTATCTCTGTTACCTGATAATATTTATTTTCATACTTTGATAAAATTTCGTTGTTCATATCATAAGTTACAAATAGAATTAGGAAGGCGGGAAGGTGTAAAAAAGGAAAGAAAGATTTTGTAGGGATTGTAATATGGGTTCTATTGGTGATGCATTTTGTTTGTTTGTTTTGTTTTGGGAATCAAAGACAATAAATACTATACATAATATGATTTTTAAACCCCAGATCTGTATCTTTTTAAATCACAAATTTTTAAACCACAGCTTGTGTGACCGTTTGGTCGTAAAAAGTATATCTCTCAGTTACCTGATCATATTTATGTTCAAACCTTGATAAAGATTCTAATCTCAGTGCAGCCTCCAAGTTCGTGAAGTCGTATTAGGCTACCATGCAGAATATGAGACCGGAAGTGCGCTGTCTTTTCAATTTAGTCACTCCCACTCGTACACACTTTCGTGACCTAGATTCAAAGCCATCCTTCCAGTGATCTAATTCCGTGGCTAAAAGAGCTGAAATGCAGTTCAGAAAAACAATTGTTTCTGGTTTACGTGGCTTTCTTTTTGACAGACTTACCTAATGATCTCACATGAACGGATGAACTGAACATATGACGTCAGTGTAACCTAAGAACGACAATCCGCGCAGCAGCTTGTCGTCACTTTGCTATAGAGTAGCTTATTTTGCACACAGCTCGGGCACCACGTCCTCACACAGCCTGTCAGACATGTGTATTCATTTACTGTTATGAGCGGAAAACTGAGAAAGAAAGACGAAAACTATAATGATGTTGACGACGACGACGATGAATGACAATGGTAATGACAATGATGGTAGTAGTAGTAGTAGTAGTAATAGTAGTATATTTTATGAACGTCTGCTAAAACCAAAGGTCATTGGAGACGACATATACAAAAGGGATTTAAAAGTGTGAATAAAATATCAATAAAGAAACAACAGTAAAACAGTGAAATCGAGTACACAGTAGGCCTACATGTAAATTTACACAGGCGATTACATACATAAAAATAGCTATATACAAACTTACATTGAAAAGACTCATAGACATTGTATATAAACAAATAAAGCGTGCATAAATTGAAATTTGCAAATAATCACACTGACACACTAAACAACAGAATTGTCCATGTGTATGTACAGTTTAACATACTATCTCTCTCCCCAACTCACTATCTCTCACCCATTGGCTGTCCCACTCCCCCCTCCTCTCTGCGGACACCACACACACACACACCAATCATGTATAATAGGTTTCACAAAAACATATTAGTTTACTTCCTTTACTTTACAGCACAAGAACAGTCATACAGCAAGCATTCAATGTTAAACATGCAAGCAAAGCGTTTAAAAAAAAAAAAGATGAAAAAATCAATAAAATTCTGTTGTAGAACTACCAAACAAACGAACAAGGCAGGCATATTACAATTTAGAGAACACACACGTACCATTTTAAACAGTTAAAACATACAAATAATATTTAAAATTCCTATCCTATCCTATCCTATCCTGTCCCGTAACCCGAAGGTCGTAGGGGCACCACAGATTATCGTTTAACCAGCATACTCCATCTTTCTCTGTCCTCAGCAGCCCTGATGGCTTCGCTCAGTGTCAAACCAGTCCATTCTCGAATGTTGTCCTCCCACCTCTTTTTCGGTCTCCCTCTTCTTCTACCTCCTTGCACTGTGCCTTGCAGAATAGTCTTTGCAAGGCCTGATGATCTGATGACGTGGCCATACCATCGGAGTTTCCGTTTCTTCACAACTGTTAGCAGGTCATCGTGTTGTCCAATGGCTTGTGTGATGGTCTGTCGGACTTCGTCGTTGGTGATGTGTTGGGTATAGGAAATGCCCAGAAGTCTTCTGTAGCACCTCATCTCCATGCTTGTATTCTTCGTTGGAGATCTGCTGTGAGGGGTCCATGCTTCGCAAGCATATAGGAAGATGGAGATGACAAGGGAGCGCAGAAGTCTTACTTTGGAATGTAGACTGATGGTCCTGTCTTTCCAAATGGGCTTCAACCTTGTCAGGGCAGCAGTTGTTTGTGCGATCCTGGAGAGGACTTCCTGTCGGGACCCATTGTCTGATACAATGGCTCCTAAATATTTGAAGCTATGCACTGTGTTGAGGGATTGGCCTTGGACTTTGATGTCCGTATTGATATCATTGGTGTTGTTGGTCATCATTTTGGTCTTCTCTGCACTTATTTCCATTCCATAGGCTCTGGAGGTGGTGTGAAGCCTCTGTACCAGCTGTTCAAGTTCTTGTTCCTCTCCAGCCAATCCATCAATGTCATCTGCAAAACGAAGATTGGAGATTGCTCTACCCCCTATGATGACTGTGCCTTCATGGTCTGCAAGAGCATCTGACATGGTGCGCTCTAGGAAGATGTTGAAGAGTGTTGGAGAGAGTAGGCATCCTTGACGCACACCGATTGTTGTTCTGAACCAGTTCCCGATGGCGCTGTTGTGGAGGACTGCACTAGTAGCCTTGTCATACAGGCTTTTGATGACTTCAATAATTTTAGGGCTGATGTTGTACACTTTCATTGTTGCCCATAGAGCTGCATGCCAGACTCGGTCAAACGCCTTCTTGAAGTCTATGAACACATGATATAGATGTTGTTGGTGCTGTAGGTATTTCTCACAGATTATTCTGAGGTTGAAAATCTGCTCAGTGGTACTTCGCCCTGCCCTGAATCCTGCTTGTTCTTCAGCTATGATCTGTTCAGCTTGGGGTTTCAACCTGTTGATTATTATTTTCAGGAGGACCTTGCTGGGATGGCTGATGAGGCTGGTGGTCCGGTAATTTTCACACTCCTGAAGGTTACCATTTTTGGGAAGAGTGACGACAAGCGACTGGGTCCATGGTATAGGCCACTCCCCACTCTGCCAGAACTTGTTACAGATAATGGTGAGGGCATCAATCATCGCTTCTCCTCCTGCTTGTAGCAGTTCCGCGGGTATGTTGTCCACTCCCGCTGACTTCCCTTTCTTTAGCGCTTGCACTGCTGCCTCAACTTCTTCCCGGAGAATTGGGAGGATTTCTTCTTCTTCTCTGTTCTCGGGACATGCTAGAACTGATGGGTCTCCATTTGGTGTATGGTTGTAAAGGTCAGAGCAGTACTCTGTCCATCTGTCCAAGACTTCTTGTTCTTCTGTAAGGCATATGCCAGACTTGCTTTGGATCGTGGAGACTTTGGGCTGTTTGACACTTGTCAGCCGCTTCACTGTCTGGTAGGCCTTAATAATAATAATAATAATAACGGATTTTTATATAGCGGGTACTCCAGCCTATGACCAGACTCACCACGCTTTACATAATCATTACATATAAATACATGCAGTCGATAAAACATTACTTTTGCTACAATACACCAAAAGACAGAACAGTAAGGGTACACTATTTACAACTATGTACACAAATTACAAAAAAAAGACAGAAATAGACTATTTACAACTATGTACACAAATGACAGAAAAGACAGAGATAGAATAGCAAAAAACCTATTCACAGCTATTTATATGCCCGGTTAGGCCCAAGAGGAAAAACAGTATACATGTGTACAGCCGTGTATACACTTACGGATCAGACAGAGACAAAAGAGGAGAGAATGGCAGCGGGATACAAATCAGTCTGAATAATGCAGTTTGAAGAGGTGAGTTTTGAGGGCCTTTTTGAATGCTTGTGTTGATTGTATGTTGCGGATATGGGAGGGAAGGGAATTCCACTGCTTAGGTGCGGCGTAGGCGAATGCACGTTGGCCGTATGTCTTAGTGCGGGTGACGGGAACCTTGAGTGTGCGACTTTCAGCAGAAGATCTTAAAGTGCGTGAAGGGGAGTAGACAGACAGCAGGTCCGCAAGGTAGGAGGGACAAGAATCAGTGAAGAAGTTGTGACAGAGAACAGAGAGTTTGTACTCTATGCGTGCTTGCACAGGAAGCCAGTGAAGGGAATGTAGTAGAGGTGTGATGTGATCGCGTTTCTTAGCTCGGAATACTAGTCTAGTTGCTGAGTTCTGAACCTTTTGTAGCTTGTCAATGATGTGTTTTGGGGAGCCAGCGAGGAGAGAGTTGCAATAGTCAAGACGAGAAAGGACGAGAGCGCAGACTAGGGTTTTGGTGGCAGTGAGTGTGAGATAGTGGCGAAAGGAGCTGATTTGGCGTATGGCCGTGTATGCAGAGCGACAGACGTTGGAGATGTGGTTGTTGAGGGACAGGTCATCGGAGAGAATGTAGCCGAGATTTCTTGCTGAGGATGAGAACTGAATGTTTGTTGTCCCTACTGTAAGCGATGTTGGGAGAGGCGGGAGTGAGGAGGTGTTGTGCTTGTAAATGAGGAGGGCTTCGGTTTTATCGTCATTAAGCTTAAGCTTGTTGAGTGTCATCCATGACTTAATGCCTGTGATGCAGTTCTCCAAAGTCTGAACAGTGGAATTAATGAGAGAGGGGGCAGTGGATTTATAGAGTTGTGTGTCGTCTGCAAATGACTGACTCTCAACAGCATGCTTTCTAAGCAGGAGAAGCAGTGGCTTGGTGTACAGAGTGAACAACACCGGCCCTAAAACGGAGCCCTGAGGCACGCCGCACACCAATTCTGCTGTGCTGGAGAAACAGGCCTTCTTGCTGTTGTTCTTGTTCAGACTGTTCTCTATTTCCTGGCATTGATCTTCTATCCAGTTCTCCTTTGCTGTGCGCATGCCTTTCCGGATGTCATTGTTGATTTTTCGGTAGACATCAGCTCCCTGTGAGGTGTTCTTTTTCTTTTTCATCTCTCTTCGTTTATCACACAGATTTAAAAGTTCAGGTGTGATCCATGGCTTCTTCTTTGGTCGGTGCTTGCCAAGGATCTCAGTGGCGGCATCTGTCACAGCTGAGTTGAAGGTGGTGGTCATGGTGTTGACATCTACTTCACCAGCCCCCACAATGAGCAGTGGTGCAAATTTCCCTCCAATTGTGGCCTGAAATAGTTCTGCCACCTCCGGGTCTTGCAGTTTGTCCAGGTCGAACTTCAGTCTAGTGCACTTTGCTGTATTTACTCTCTTCAAGTGGAGCCGGAAAGACATCATCACGAGATCGTGGTCACTTCCGATGTCTGCTCCTGGAAAAGTGCGTGTCCTGCCAATGTTGATGCTTGATCTGAAGCGTTTCTTGACCATAATGTAGTCTATTTGGTTGTGATGCTCCCCGCCGGGACTGTGCCATGTCCATCGTCTGGAGTTTTTGTGGAGACCAAGCGTGTTTGCCAGTACCAGATTGTTGTATCTGGCAAACTCCAAGAGCCTCAGACCCCTGTCATTTGTCTCGTTGTTGCAGTGGGGTCCACATGTGTCTCCCCAGTTGTGGTACGCATCTTGGCCAACCTTGGCATTCCAGTCGCCTTGCACTATGACTATGTCCTTCTTCTTTTAAAATTAGAAACATATATCAAGATCATGTCTCAGTAAGCACAAAACACAACTATCTACACACATCTCTCCTCCTAACATCTACACACACACATTGACGCACATGCAGACATGCAGACATGGGCTATCATACCCACATAAACCCTCATACAAATTCACAAAGTCAGAGCAGCTTCATTTCAAGGCAGCGGGAAGGTACAATGATGGTAACAGTGATGACCAACATTAACAATGGCAATGACAATGCTGCCTTCTTCAACCTAGATTAACACTAGCTCTGACCATAACATTAACCCATTAACAATACCCACCACCACCTCCAACAACAACAACAACAAGAGCTATATGCCACCGTCACCACCAAAAACACGAAGAAGAAAAAAAGAAACGATAACACCATCATCATCAAAATAAATAAATAATCATAATTATAATGAACATAATAATGAAGATAATAATAAACAACAAGAAGAAGAAATGAAACAGGCTCCTGGGGCTACTTACTGTTCGCAATCCATTTTTTTTCTTTTTTTTCCGTCTTCTTCGGTTTGATTTTTTTGCGATTGTCGTCGATGTTGTGGTTGCGTAATCCTCTTTACACAGACATCTGTAGACAGAAACATTGTTATTATTATTATTGTAACTCAGCAGTTTTCTGTCAGTTAGTGTTGTTCAAGATTCAAGAATACTTAATTAGGTTATCTGAAAAAAAATTTTTTTTTTGTCTGACCAATATGAATAGCTACTTGCACGTACATATGTATTTATTTATTTTTTGCAAATTTTGTTATTTTGGAGACTTGATCAATATGGGTAGGCTGTAGAAATGGGTTTCGTCGTTCTAACTGGTAATGGTTTCAAAATATTAGACATCCTGGCTTCGGCGATACAATCATCTTCCCAAAAATGAACTCTCAAAACATTTCCAAGAAATGGTTGAATCACTTTCTGTAGCGGGAAAGCAAACACGACTCGATAAAAAAAGAAGAAGAAGAAGAAGAAGAACAACAACAACAACAACAAGAATAAGAACAACAACAAGAAGAAGAAGAACAACAACAACAAGAACAACAACAAGAAGAAGAACAACAACAACAACAAGAATAGGAACAACAACAAGAAGAAGAACAAAGAAGAAGAACAACAAGAATAAGAACAACAACAACAAGAATAACAACAACAACAAGAATAACAACAACAACAAGAAGAACAACAACAACAAGAAGAAGAAGAACAACAACAACAAGAAGAAGAACAAGAAGAAGAAGAAGAACAACAACAACAACAAGAATAAGAACAACAAGAAGAAGAAGAACAACAACAACAACAACAACAAGAACAAGAAGAAGAAGAAGAACAACAACAACAACAAAAACAAGATGCTGCTGATGGAAAGAATGCGCCAAAATATACTGTATTGTCAGTTTTTTTATACTGGTGTAGCGTTCCAGAAGTACTCTCCTGGGCCTGGGGAGTACATTTGGGATGTCTTAGAACCATTTCCACGAAGTACTCCCCCCTCCCCACCCCCTACCCCATTACATGTTTATTTATGTACGGTTCCATGTTTTCACAAATGGGAATACTTTTGGGATATTCCAGACATACTCTACCTCCCCATTTCTTTCTCGCTTTGATTGATTGATTTATTGTTGCTTTAGGTCCAGCGGACTCTTCCGAGCCAAATCAGGACCGGACAACCCCCGATCCGCATAAAAGATCTGTTGAAACAACCCCAGTGGGAAAATTGAATGCCCTCCACCGGCCAGTCACTTTACAATAAAGACATCCCACGCGAGGGACGGCTGAGGGTTGACCTCAACTACGCGAACCCCCGGTTACAAAAACAAAATAGAATACAAACATCATTATAAATCATCAACAAAACACATACATATAAAATGCCTATAGTGCTAAATAGTACAATCATAGGAAGCCCTAGTGACCACCCGGCAGAAAGCGTCCAACACTTCCCAAGCTGATCCAACAGACCTCATACACAAACAAGGAGTCTTGTCCAGGAAGAGTTTTCAAGAAAAAATGTAGGTCATTGATCTAGCGAAGAAGAAGATAGTATAGCAGATTGAAGGACAGAGCAGGAATAGGAAAGAGTAAATGAGGAAGACAGCGACAGTGGGAATTTAAAGCACTAAATTTCCATAAAGTGGGGATACTATTTATACTGAAAACCCCCGGCACTCCAACGGGGGTACTGTTGCCGCAGTGAATCTGTCTTGCCTATAAAGGAAAGACAGGTTTTCAACTGTGGCTTTCCCTTTTCCCTTTATAGGTTTGAACAATCTACAGTGGCAAGATTGCTCATGACCCCAAGGGGTATCTTTCTCGTTTGTTTGTATGTAGATTATAGTCACACGACACTTTCGCATATAGGTGACTACTGGACCGATTTATACTGACACCAGCGGGCCAGTTGTTGGTAAAGGGGAAAATAATATGATCACACATTGACCAATCCGGGATTCGAACCAGCGACCTTTCGGTTACTAGCAAGACGCTCTTACCAACTGAGCTACCCGGCCCCACGTATCTTTCTCGCTTAAGGGGGCATTTTTATAATATACCCCCAACGCCCCCCCCCCCTCCACTCCTCTCACATATTTCTGCCCTTTAGTCCGTTCTTGATTCGTCATAATTCTTCATAATTCTTGATTCTTCATCTCTCTGTACGTTTGCTTCATTTTGTTTTCAAACTTTTCTAACACTTGTACACTTCCACAGATGGCTACAACAAAAACAGCAGAAGCACAAAACAAATAACCGAAACAGGTTGTCCAACCTAACCATCTTAACTAATCCACCTTAAGCTATCCACCTTAAGTTATCCACCTTAATTTTGGGGCAATGCTACTGTAAACGCCCAAGCTTTATATATACAAAGTGCCCTCCGAGAAAAAAACACACCAATAAAACAAACAAAAAAACATCAGAGAGAAATTAAAGCGTTGAGGATGAAAGGGCTTCCTGAACGCTCGAACAATGAAGAAAATCGAGATCAAAGGTGGGGAAGAGGGATGAGAGTATAAACCGAGGGATAGTCTGTGCACGCAACTTTGCATTCCGTCGCACGGACAGCACGGAGCCTGACGTTCATGTTTTAGACGGGTGTGTGTCGGTTACACAAAAACACTCGGCAAGCACTACTAGGTCCTTTCTCCCGCAACACCCGGTGTAGCAGGCCAGATTATACCCCGCCTCAAGTATACCCAGGGTATAAACTGTCCTAGCCCAGACTATGCCCCCGTATAAACTGGCCTAGCCCAGACTATACCCCAGGGTATTATCTGGCCTAGGCTCGTTTAACCCTCTCCTGCCCATTATAGCCCCCCACTACGGAAGACCTTATCCTTCACGTTACTCTTTAATTTATGTGTTGTAATTGTTCCGATGCACTCAGATAGATAGATAGATAGATAGACAGACAGACCGATAGATAGATAGATAGATAGATAGATAGATAGATAGATAGATAGATAGATAGATAGATAGATAGATAGATAGATAGGGTTAAGGTTAGGGTTAGGGCTTTTTTAGTTAGTTGTTGTTGGTTTTTTTACACGCAAGATAAAGGCTGTTAGCTGAGTTCGCTCAGTTTTTTTTTTTAATAACACGCAAGCAAAAGGCTGTTACCTGAGAGTTGGTCACGCAAACGGTCATGTACAACAAACCCATGAGAGAAATCTCTTTAGGTGGGGGTATATTCCGGGCGCGAGGGGTATGACCTGGCCTAGGCTGATCTATACCCAGGGGGTTAAACCCGCCTAGGCTACATTATACCCAGGGTATTAAGTAGCCAGTGGTATATTCCGGCCTGTTACACCGGTCGGCCAGGATTGTGCTCAGTTAGTTCAGTGGGTAGATTACCGTCCCCGGACACGATAGCGTATAGGGGACTTGCTCAGTTAACTGAATTAACTTGAAACTTATTCAGGATGGGCCAATAAAATGCTACCACTTTTTAATCGTAAATAAGGTGGGTGTTTTTGTATTTTTTAATGAGAACGTTTTCGAAAATTTTATTAACAAAAACTGGATTTCGTCAAACAATTCTTTTCTGGATGTAGCCGAGCGGAATATTTGACTCCCGTCTCTCGGCCACGACCTTGAGAACATTGCTCCACCCGAGCTGTTATTTTCATTTTATCCCTCGAAAGAGGGACATACAAATATTTGCCCCGCAAGGCGGTGAAGCGTGGTTGGTAGTACCGGGTTGCCGGCTACTAGTGCCACGCACTCTACTGCAAAGTCGCTGCCACCGACCTGCATAAAATGCCTGCCGACAATGTGGTCCCGCTCACCACCAAAAGCAGCAGGCGAATGGTCAGCCGGGGAGAACAAATGTCGTGTCGCCTTGTCCTGCGTAACCCAATGGCATACCCAAAGGATTCTGCAAAGCAGGAGCCACCCAAGGCTAGTTTAACCAAGAAAATCAAGGTAGACAATTTATCTCCCAAGCCTCAACCAGTCGCATCCCTTTCCGCTACAGATCCCACAGCTCAAATGGAACCATGTCCCCATGGTTTTCCCGTTCGCAACAGGTACGTCTGGAACCGACACTGACATTGTCAGTCCACAATCTACATTCAGCATTTACCACGGTCCAGCATCATCCTGTTCCCGGTCGTTTCACCACTTGTAGCCGAGCGAAGTATTTAACTCCCGTCTCTCGGCCACGACCTTGGGAACATTGCTCCACTCGAGCTGTTATTTTTATTGTATCCCTCGAAAGAGGGACATAAAAATATCTGCCCTGCAAGGCGGTGAAGCGTGGTTGGTAGTACCGGGTTGCCGGCTACTAGTGCCACGCACTCTACTGCAAAGTCGCTGCCACCGACCTGCATAAAATGCCTGCCGACTATGTGGTCCCGCTCACCACCAAAAGCAGCAGGCGAATGGTCAGCCGGGGAGAACAAATGTCGTGTCGCCTTGTCCTGCGTAACCCAATGGCATACCCAAAGGATTCTGCAAAGCAGGAGCCACCCAAGGCTAGTCTTACCAAGAAAATCAAGGTAGACAATTTCTCTCCCAAGTCTCAACCAGTCGCCTACATGGAGATAGGCTTATCTCATGGCGCACAGACAACTCATGGCCTGCCTACTTCCCTGATCTTTCCCCCGCAGACTACTTCCTATAATAATACATGAAGGAGAGAGTGTACTACAACAACCCACAGATCATTGGGCACTGAAGACCAACATCCGTCAGGAAATTCGGATAATCCCACTTCAGATGTGTGGCAATGTCATCAATCACAAGGTTCAATGTGTGTGTTGCAACTGTAATCCAGCGAAGAAGAGCGTGGATTGAGCATATCATCAATTATTAAACTGTGTACAGAACGAGTGAAAAAGTGGGAAACCTTTGGTATCAGATGATAATAAATTTGGTGCTTCCGTGACATTTCTGTAAAGAAAATTTTCGAAAACGTTCTCATTGTAAAAACTTATGAACAATTAAAAAGTGTAACATTTTATTGGCCGACCATGTATATACGTGTAGGCACGTGTAGGCAAGTAGACCTATAACTTGCCTACACGTTTATCCATGGTGTCTTCGAGGTAATAGCTTATATTGTGCGTAATACAGAATGCAAGTTGTAGAGAAGGTACAAGGAAAAAACAATTCCATGCTCCGATTAAACAGCCAAGTCAATAAATTTATGAAACTGAGCCGGATAGGGAACACATTATAATATAATACATAGTACTGCTTCGATGCAGAGTAAGCAGATAATCAATAGTTTAGCTGCCGTGGGGAAAAAAAGAAAATAATAATTGATTACTATTCTTGGAAGTAAAAGTCATTCAGCGCTACAGTTACTAATAGCTGACCCACTTTGATTGTTGGTATTAATTTTGATCACTATCTTTAAGGCACATGCGCTTGTATCTGGACACGCGAGCGCTTATGCCTGTGACACGTCTCCTTTTGGTTATCTAAAATACAGCTAATTAAAGGGAGACGCGTCACATGCATAGGCGCTCGCGTGTCCAGATACAAGCCCCTGTGCTTTAAGGCGATGCACGATGCCTGTGACTCATTTGACCGTTACGTAAGCTAAGCTTCTTCTTTGGGTTCAGCCACAATCAGAGCAGTAGTCTACGCTTGATGCATTTGCTGCATATACTGTGATTGTTATGTATTCTGTAGCGTTCTCATATTCAGACGTGCGTCAGTTTTCAGGCGGAACGGGTTCGGCAGAAAAGTAGAATTAGTGTGCCAAGCTAGATCTTCGGTCGACAGTGCCTTGAGGAACTCTTTGGGCTGGTGAGCGCCTTATATATACACGAATTAATATTTTAGAAGGAAAGAAACAATGCTTTCAGATGCTCAGGTGCGCTGAAACAGTACATCTTTCTAGCTCTGTACCCAGACAGACCTATACGTGAGGGTTTTGAGTCACGCTGACGCTGACAAGGAAGGATAATCTTCGCAAGAGCATGTCTATCGAGTACTGATTATTAATAAACGACCCCAACAAATAATTTTGGTCCAAGTAACCAGAGATCTGACCTGGCCTACATACCGCACAAGCAGGGCTGAGAGAGCGGCGGGATGGAAAGTTTAGCGGGTACGAGATGGGAGGGGGTGGGTGGGGTTGGGCGGTGGAGAACCCACGTCAGCATCTATAGTTGATATGAAAAGTGCAGTAACTGTTGACAGCGCAAGTAGTCTTGATCTGAAACTGGTGATGGACGCGTCTTGGAATGTACGTCCATTTGGTCCAATGGATTGCTGTTCAGTCGATCTGTTTTTCAGAGCCGGTAACCTACTGAAAGTATTACACCTGCTGTTGTTTTATTTGGTGTGTTGTTGGATTTTTTTTTTTAAAGCGAGAATCATTCACACTATTAAGAAGAGTAAAAGTGCTCATATCTAGTTAAGCGGACCTGCAGTTGCCTGCAGGTGTGTGATGAGAAAGGAAGTTCTTTGAAAGCTGGTGCTGGCCTCTCAACCTTAAGTCTCTCGCAGGCGTTATACTGCGCCTGCTCTGCAATGGCGGAAGAAGGTCAAGTTTGGTGATAAGATTTTGTAGTGTGCTTGTCAAATGGAGCATCACAGCTCTGCACTCGCAAGCGTGTTGACTTCCTTTTTCAGAACAGCGGTATAGACACGCCCGCGCCAAAATTCCAGGACCTAAAGGAAAGATTACAACAACAACAACAAAAATAATAAAATAAATGAAAAAAACGTAAAAACAACAACAACAACAACAACAAACAACGAGCGAGAGGAAGGCAGCGCGACAACTGGAACCGTGCCGGAGATTAATATATCAGAGGTTGCAGAAAGGTGGTCCTCTAAACTCGTTATTGGTACGATAAATCGCAGATTACATTGGCGATGTTTTCACTGAATTCGTTACAAGTTGTGTTGGAGTGGAATTGTCAAGTGTAGTAGTATCTTTAGAAACGTCGAAATCGACTCGTCTTGCGAACTCTAATAATCATGTGGATCGTACATGTATTGCATTATCATTCATCATTGTGCTACTATTTAGGCTTCTAGCTACAGGTATATGAAACTACAATTATCATGGTGAAAGCAGAGTACATAGTAGACCTACTGGATTGCTATTACTACTTGTGGTATGGCTGAAAAAAAATATTGTTGGTGTGGTGGTGGTATTGTTAATGTAATTTTCGTATTTTTATCAGAGATGTTGTTACTGCCCAGTGCGACGTCTAAAATAAGCTTAATAAAATGGTGTTGTGAACACGGTGGACTTCTATGGGTACACAGGATATGTACAAAAGGTTTAAAAAGAAAAAGAAAATCACATCATCACGAGATCGTGATCACTTCCGATGTCTGCTCCTGGAAAAGTGCGTGTCCTGCCAATGTTGATGCTTGATCTGAAGCATTTCGTGTAATTATGTTAGTTTAAAGATATAGTAATTATTATTAATGTTATGTTGCACTTTGCTAGCATGATTACATTTGCAGTTGTTAAAAATAAACGCGGCAAAGGTGTGAGCGAATGCGTGACTGACTTAACGTAAGCCTCAGCTGAGTCTCTGCAGCGCAGTATGAGGCGTTAGTTGATATTATAACGCACATTTATAACATTTGTCTAGTTTTGACCAAGCTGATGATGTGTCAGCTTAGGTTGCAATGCAACCTTTCTTCAAATCAAGTGTACAAATTTGAAATATTCCTTTGAAGATTTATTCCCCACCTCCCCACCACAAACCCAGTTTCTCTCTGATGATTTGACGTTATTGAATGGACAGATAGAGAAAGTGACAGTAATAATGATGTTATGATGATGATGTTACTGTCGATGCTGCTGCTGATGCTGATAATAAAGATTTTGGTGGTGATGCTGCTGCTTATGATAACGATGATGATGATGATGATGATGATGATGATGATGATGATGATGATGATGATGATGAAGAAGAAGAAGAAGAAGATGATGATGATGATGATGACGATGATGCGCATTATCCATGAATTCACATTCAAGGTACATTGTTAGACCAGAAAATGAAATGAAAATCCCATCTTTGAATTAATGAAAATAAATTGGGAGGACGTTGATCTGAAACATTTGTCTTCATGTGTATGAATACAGCTGCATATTATTATTATTATTATTATTATTATTATTATTAGTAGTAGTAGTAGTAGTAGTAGTAGTAGTAGTAGTAGTAGTAGTAGTAGTAGTAGTAGTAGTAGTAGTAGTAGTGGTAGTAGTAGTAGTAGTAGTAGTAATGCTTATGCTTTTTTTGACGATTAGACTATGTCGAGCGATTTCTGAGAAAAATCCTGTTTCCTGCAAAAATGGACAAGTAAAGAAAATATACACAGCAATATTGTAATCTTCGTAATGATTTTCTGTTGGTGAACACTGCGCCAAGCCAGTGAATGACAGGCAAAACTGGGAAAGCCTAACGCAAGTACTATTTTGAAGAACACGTAAGGTGGACGTGATGACGAACTTATTCCACAGTCCAAGAAAAACTAAAACCGAAACTGGTGGAGCCTTCGTTGATACGTTTGCCACAGGGCGACGTTTCTGTGTCATACCTGTAAGCATTACTAGGAAACGGGAATTCCCTTTAGCAAGGCTTCATCAATAGGAACGAAACTTGCGTTATTAACATACAGAATTTATTGTAGTTCCTCATAATCAGTAAGCTGAATTCGTTATATTACTAACTTCAGCGTTAGTGGCGATTTTTACTACGATGAAATACAGAAATTGTTTTTAAGAAAACAAGAACATTTACCTCCTGAAAGTATTTCCCACAGCTGCAACTTATTGTTGAATTTTATAGGAATCCGTAGGTTGGACCGCCCAGCTTGGATGGTGCGTCTGATTCTAAAAATAGAATACACGTAAATTGTCCTAGACGAATAAGTGCCGGCTGCGCAAATACACCCAGCACCCACAAGGTCCCTTCTCCCCATTCCCGGTCGCCCAGGATTGTGCTTAGTAGTCTTGGCGTCAGACTATGCGTCCAAAGGTTGCAGATGGACGATTCGGACGGCTTGAGTTAAGCTCTTTGGTTAGATCCTGTATCGACCAGCGCCTTGAGCAGCTCTTGAGCTGGAAAAGCGCTACATTAAAAACTATTAAATAAATAATATATGCCAAGCGATAGTGCAATAGGCCTAGTATTATATGACAGGGCCGGATCCATGGGGGGGGGGGGGGGGGGTTACCTGGGTTCCGGACCCCCCCCCCCCCCCCCTCCAAACAAAACAAAAAAATTTATTTTGTTTTATGCAAAGAGGTTTAATTTTTTAAAAATTGTTTTTAAAACATTGCAGTTTTTATTCACTTTTGGTCCAAGGTACAAATAGTTATTTATAGACAATTCAACGGAAATCCATTTCAAGGGATCCGTTGAAACGTCCAAAGCGTTTTCCCGTTGAAAGGACCAAGTAACCCAACCCTTAAGCCTAAATTAGTAAATGCAGCCATATTTTCCTGTTCTGTCCGCAAGCCTCTTCCAGCACCTTCACCTTGATACTGCCCTAATCCCCCAAAAACGACTTTTTAGAAATATTAATTAAGATGCTAAGTTGATAATAATAATAATAATAATAATAATAATAATAATAATAATAATAATAATAATAATAATAATAATAATAATAACAGGCAATTTATACAGCGCTTTCCAAAATCACAAAGCGCTTTACACAAACAAATGTAAACACAACATGCGTACATTGGTCAATAACACGCAACCACATATACATCTCAATTATGAACTATAATTCGTTGCCTGGTTTGGTGAAGTCAGCAAAATGGCAAATGCTTTGACAACTGATGTTATTGTTCCTCGTCAAGCATCCCGACAGACTCTCCGTGACAACCAACCTGCGGCCACTCCAGAAGAATATTTCAAGATTAGCATTGCCATTCCTTTCTTGGAACACCTGTCAACCGAATTGGACTCTAGGTTAAAAAATGCTGACCTAGCAAGTTGATGGTCTCTGTCTGGTGCCAAGCACTTTAATAGACAACCAGGATGGTTTCATGCAGGTTCCAGAAGGGGTGAAGACACTGGCAATGTTGTGGGAGTCTGACCTACCAGACAACGCTACCCTTGATGCAGAATACCAACGGTGGGTTTGCAAACGGCGAAGTGCTGCTGAGAATGCGACAGCTATCATCCCATCCACGGCATCAGAAGCACTGAAACATTGTGACGGGGATTTTTATCCCAACCTGTTCATCATGCTAAAGAACCTTTGCACCCTGCCTGTCACTATTGCCGAGTGTGAGCGTTCAAACAGTCAGTTGCGCAACCTGAAAAACTACCTGCGCTCTACAATGGGGCAACAGAGGCTCAATGGACTTGCTTTACTGAAAGTGCACAGGGATGTTGATATTGACTTCAAAGAGGCAGTGAACTGTTTTGCCAGAAGATACAATTCACAAATGGTACTAATGCCGGAGAACCTAGTGCAGCAAGACTGAAAGTGAAAGCAGGGCGGTGATGTTCATAAACTACAAGGTAAAGCTTTATACCGTTAGCGATCGACAAAAAGTAGTGAATAATAATAGTATACAAAACATCTCTGCTGATAAATAAATGTTTGTGTGTGTGTGTGTGTTGTTGTTGTTGTTTTTTAAAGGGAAGTGCAGAGGATAATTTTTGTACCTCAGAGTTTGTCAGTTCAACTGTTAAAAAAGTCCCAGACCATCACAAATGGCTTTTTAAAGGTTCAGATAGCACCAGATTGCACCATTTTGCATCCTTGAAAAAAACAATTTCCGGGGGGGGGGGGCATGCCCCCGGACCCCCCTAGAAGGCTCGGCGCTTCGCTGAACCTGTAACCCCCCCCCCCCCCCCCTTCGACTTTCCCCAGGTCCGGCCCTGTATGAAGTCTACTCGACGCTAAAAACGATGCCATGGTTTTAGCCAAATTAAATTAAATGATTGAGAATTTGAACGTATGATGCTTCTATTATGACAGTGTGCGTGGCATGATTTATATAATTAATGTCCAATCCGCATGAGATAGTGAGTATGTGCCCCTGTGATCTTACATTTCCGTTTAGTGTAGGTCTATGTGCTTAGCGATTTTTATATTCTTTTATGAACATATTTATCTAAAAGTCTTGCGTTGTTGTATATTGATGCGATTATTGCTTGCCAACAGTGATTGTTATGTTGCAATACCTTCTATCATGATTATAACACTGAACGTAAATCATGTGATAGGTATTTGTTTTCCCCATGTAACTTCTTATGATTACAGTTTTAAATGGTTAATTTAGTAATGTCTTCTTGATATACTTTTATCCTGTTTTACTGTTTACTGTTTATTGTTGTTATACTGTCCTTTATCGTCTTGTAACATTTATATGTGGCACCACGTGTGAATTTCTCTTTGATTGAGATAATAAAGTGATCGTATTCGTATTAGCCAAAAGGCTTCCTTGTGCAAATCTGAATCAGGGTCATCTCGTATCAAAGAACTTATATGCGTAATGGTCTTTTCTTATGACGGACTATTAGCGCCAAAACCGAGAGTTACCATTATCACGAGATAATTGAAATTAAAACGTGTTCTGCGTAATTTACAGAGATATCGGTATTCCACAGTGTTAATTAATAACTATCAGTATTTGCCGCGCCTTCCTAGCGCCAAAACCTGATAATTACAAATATCATACGAACATTACAATAATCAAGGGATAATTACAATTATCATTGAAAAATTACAAATATCTTTGCGTGATCATGTTTAATTTTCAGTTTTGGCTCTAGCAATCCGTCTGGAATGGGGCCAAAACCGTTAATAGTAATTTTCACTTGAGAATTACAATTTTTACTTGTTCATTGTAAATATGTCGTTGATATTTGTAATTATCACATGATATTTGTAATTACCAGGTTTTGGCGCTAGTAGGCCGTCATAATGTGAATTACACAGAACACGTATTAAGTACTATTATCAGTGATATCTGTACTGTAAATGCACGTTTTGGCGCTAGTAAGCCGCCTTAGTCAGAATTACGCATGATCACGTAAAAATAGTAAGTGTGAAGTTAAAAGTGTAATTATTATGTAATAATTACAATTTTTGTTTTTGGCGCATTTCCATGCGTATTTCAAGAATACAAAGCATGTAAATGAGGTGCTACAGAAGACTTCTGGGCATTTCCTATACCCAACACATCACCAACGACGAAGTCCGACAGACCATCACACAAGCCATTGGACAACACGATGACCTGCTCACAGTGGTGAAGAAACGGAAACTCCGATGGTATGGCCACGTCACCAGATCATCAGGCCTTGCAAAGACTACTCTGCAAGGCACAGTGCAAGGAGGTAGAAGAAGAGGGAGACCGAAAAAGAGGTGGGAGGACAACATTCGAGAATGGACTGGTTTGACACTGAGCGGAGGACAGAGAAAGATGGAGTATGCTGGTTAAACGATCATCTGTGGTGCCCATACACCCCCGTTGGGGTGCTGGGGGTTCCAGTATAAATAGTATCCCCACTTTCTGGAAATTTAGTGTTTTAAATTCCCACTGTCGCTGTCTTTCTCATTTGCTCTTTCTCATTCCTGCTCTTTTCTATCAATCTGCTATATATACTATCGTCTTCTTCGCTAGACCAGTCTCCTACATTTTTTCTTGAAAACTCTTCCGGGACAAGACTCCTTGTTTGTGTATGAGGTCTGTTGGATCAGCTTGGGAATATTGGGACGCTTTCTGCCAGGTGGTCACTAGGGCTTCCTATGTTATTATTTAGCAATGTAGGCATTTTATATGTATGTGTTTTGTTGATAACTTATAATGATGTTTGAATTCTATTTTGTTTTTGTAAACGGGGGTTCGATAAGTTGGGGGGGAAGCCTCAGCCGTCCCCTACGTGGGATGTCTTTATTGTAAAGTGACTGGCTGGTGGAGAGCTTTCGGTTTTACCACTAGGGTTCTTTCAGCAGATCTTTTATACGGATCGGGGGTTGTCCGGTCCTGATTTGGCTCGGAAGAGTCCGCTGGACCTAAAGCAATAATAATGTAATGTAATGTCATGTGGTGCCCCTACGACCTCCGGGTTACGGGACAGGATAGGATAGGATAGGATAGGATTCCATGCTGATTGCTAGAGCCAAAAATGGAAATTAAACATGATCACGCGAAGATATTTATAATATTTCAATGATAATTGTAATTATCCCTTGGTAATTATAATTATTCCATGATATTTGTAATTATCTCATGATATTTGTACTTATCAGTTTTGGCGTTAGTAGGCCGTCATAGTTTCTTGCATGTTGTATCCTGTCAGTAGATCCCGCAAGCATTGCTATTCAGGCACAGACCTCAGCTTAACAGTCTGCAGTCTCTCGTATTGTGATTGGTATGGTTCTCTATGTTCGGCTGTTAATCCAAATGAGTGGTGTCTAATATAGTTACAGGCCTAAGTCTATACTGGTAATTGGAAGGAGTGTTTCCTCATACCACCACCCCCACACCACACACACACACACAGCCGAGATCACACAGTATTATTATGACTTTGCCGAAACCCCACATACGTTGTGCTGACAATGGGTCATATTTCGTCCCCATTTTTAAGTACTTTGCAGTTTTCGAACCCTAACCCTAACCTAAATCCTAACCCTAACCCTAACGGATCATTGTTCTGACATCAAAACAAGTAGGCATGTCATGTCAATACAGGTTATGTAGATGTTCACTGATTTGTCCAGATAACACTGTGTAAGTGTGCCCACACACACATACACACACGCACACACACACATACACCATATCCCCTAGATCAGATTTTGCTCAGACCTCGGTTTAAAAGTTGGTGTGCTATCTAAAGACTTGTTCAAGGTATTAAGTCAGCAAGGAAGTCAGTCCCAACCAATCATCAGGGTGTTCATTTTTGGCAGGAATATTTTTTTAACTATCAAGGAAGTTCAGCCTACTCAAGGTTATTAGACTAGCCCAAAAAATGGGCAGCATACTTGGAAGTTCTGACTGTTTATCAAACGAACTCCTGAAATGAACCGCGTCGAATCAACATTGACGCAGATTCTATAAATAACAATCTGTCCATCTGGCAAAGCGCTGCGCTTGTTGTACATACAGTATTTATAGAATCTGTGTACGGTTGGTAAAGTGTCAAAGGCTGCACTCTGACTATCAGAGATTGCACTGTAAGACGCACGCTTGAAATTGTTCTATGCGGTTTTGATGTGTTTACGTGTGGGTGGGTGTTTTCCCAACAATATCGTTTGTTATCTGTTACGAGACACGCCAACAGTTCATTCCCATTCATTTTATGGAATAACGGGTTCTTACCTTGACTTGCGGTAGGGATGATGGTGATGTCCATTTGTAACGCGCTTGTCTCCATCTTTCAAAGCCTTGCAAAGGCCCGACTCATACTTAGAATGTGCGCAAACCATATTTAGTTTACACAAGGACATTCTATCGGGAGAGATTTACTGTAATAAACACGTACATAATAAATTTAGCTACGGATATTTTATTTTGAAAGTCCGATTCCTGTCTGCCTGCAGATATAAGGCACGGCCTATGTCATAAACAATAAATTTAGCTACGACTATTTATTAGGAAAGTGTGTCCATCTGCAGATTAGTGTTTATTTATGATGCACTGATGATGGCCTATGTCCGTAAACAATAAAGTTAGCTGCCGGTGGATTTTAATCTTTTATTTATTTTTTTTTAAATTTAGAAAAGCACGTTAATTCTAGTCTGCAAATGAAGCGATGTCTGCGACGCGCAGGCTTGACGTTTTTGCCTCTGCCTCTGATCTGAACGGATTGGGCTCTAGCACTGAACGACCGGGTCGACCGGCCCCATGCATTTCCTCAAGTCGGATCAATTTTAAAGTCAACCACAATGCTACGTGCACCAAGCAAAGCTCTGGAGAAAGCAGAAGAGGTCACACCAATCAGCATTGTTATCCTCGTCAATAACTTTGTACCCAATAACACATGCATCACATTCCACAACCACACTCCCCAAATGAAATATTTGAGAGAGCTAGGCGAACGAAAGTCTCATGCAGCTAACCAGCGTGATGAGCAACACGTGCTACTGCACTATTTCGACGATCTTTCCTACCGGTTTGTTTGAGCACAGGCTGTGAAGTCCGTAGCCTTGCCTCAATTACATACTATACATATGTATAGTATGTAATTAAGGCAAGGCCTACGGACTTCACAGCCTGTGGTTTGAGCTGCTTGCGCATCCAGACAAGTCCGAATTTCGAGGTTGATTGCTTGGGCAAAACTGTCAATGCAGCCAAAGAACGTATAGCTGTACGTTCTTTGATTCTGCACCAGACTTTCACAGTCACCTTCTTAATATCTGCATCATCCGATCGGTACGTGTAATGCGCATGCGTGTTTTTGCTCTCGATAAATCACGTCCTAATAGGGACATCTTCGATACACAACCATACCATCATGTAAAATATGTGCGCATGCGTAGTGTACATTATGCTTGCGTAATGTATGACGTAGTTTATGCTGTTATTATTAGTTAAGCTAGTTGCGCATCGATTGCTAAATGAACTGTAACCGTACAAGACGACTGCCTCCATGGTAGCGAGCCTCTGCAGTGTTAGTTTTTCCTTGCCATTCTCGCGTTACTGGTAAATCCGGGTGCACGTAAAAGCTGATTTCTTTCAACCTGCTCATTGATGTCGTCAGCTCTACTAATAGTCTATATTTAACATTAGTAGACAAAGATCTACAGTTTACAACGATAAGCTGGTGGTAGATAGGTTAAAGTCCCACGTCACATATAGCGAATAGGGGACTAGGAAAGAAGGGGGGGGTGGGAAGGGGGCCCACTTCACGATAAGCTATTATTTTTAGTCCTTATATCATGGGCTATATATAATATAGGTAAAAACCAGTATGCTACGCATACCCCATTAGACCTATAGGAGGGTTGAGAAATAAGTTTCCGGAACCGCAGTTCACAGATTTGGTTCAGATGATCTGATAATAGAAATGTGAATTGTAATATTTTCTGAGTATTGTCCGGTTATTTCAACTCATAGAACCAAAGACGGTAGAACAATAAGACAGGCAACTTGAGGCTTATGAACGATTCCGGATATAGAGTACTGTCCCTTAGGGCGTAGACGAATAACAATCAACTTTCTCTCTCTTTGTATATCTATATGGCCTCGTGGAGCAGTGGATTAGTCGCCGGTTTCCTATGCCGAAGGTCGCGGGTTCGATTCCCGCAAGGAGCGAACGTATGTGACTTAGGTACGAGACTATTGAGATCACCGTAGGGTTTTCTCCGGGCACTCCGGTTTCCTCCCTCCCTTCAATAATGGTACTGGACGCAGTCAATATAAAATTTCATGGGATCAATCTGTCAATCAATCTGTTTCGATCAGGGAATAAGCTTATTTACTAAAATGACCAGTAAATAGACTTATTTACTGGAAAAAACGGGTCTGATTATACTTATTTACTGAACGTATTTACTGGAGATAGAAACAAACGGGTCTGATTATAGTTCTTTACTGAACCCAAAGGACATGCATTGGTTTGTCAACTTGAAGTGAGATAGGAGGTTTTAATTCTACACCGACAATTTTGTTTACCTAACTGAATCTTGTAATTGTGTCTGTCTTTTTGATAAACTGAGTTCACATTCAAACTGTTTAACTTGGGAGCAGCTAAGATACACTGTTGTTATTCCAAGTTACAGTTACTAGAAAGCTGTATAGCTGTTGCAAATGGCGACAGAAACAGAGAATGTGGCAGATCGGTTTTTAAGTGATTTGAAAAAGAAACATGCAGAGAAGCCAACGAGAGATGTTTTTTAATCCAGTGGAATATAACAAGATTATTGACGACATGAAACATACTGGAAAGAAATCTTCACAACAGAATGCGGCACAGACATCTAACAGCATCGATGTCAGACCAGTCAGTCAATCCACTGAAGTAGCAGAAGCAGCCGAAATGATCCCTGCACCACGTCCTGACCCTGGCCACCAAGAGGCCACTCCGACGCCACGTCCTGGCCCTGGCCAACAAGAGGCCACTCCAACGGCATGTCATGGCCCTGGCCAACAAGAGGCCACTCCGACGCCACTTCCTGATCTGGACGGTGTTGCTACTCAAGAACTGGACAATCTTGCTAGGATATATCCCACCAAAGAGAATGTGCCAGAATCTGTCAGACTGCGCAAGCTGAAAGAATGGCTAAACGAGCACGAGTTTGCAATGTTCCTGGTGATATCGGTGACAATGTGATTATTCCTATACCTCTCTTTGACAGAGGAAGAAGTGATCCTAGAAACATCATGGGCATAATCATTGAGAGGGATTACGACACTGATCTCTGTCACGACCTAATGTCGGACAGAGATCCCTCCCGAACAACCCAGCTATCTAACTATCTACCCGAAACTAAACAGTCACACGCACACGCACACAAAATAAGTAACAAACACGTCAATGAAGTTTTAAAATAAAAAAACAAGTTTACTTCCCAAAATCACACACACTTTCATACGCACAAGACAACAATCACACCAACCATACATAAACAAAGCATCAACAGAAATATAATCGGGTGAAATGGAAAATGAAATGAAATGAGATGATAAATGACTGAATTGGAATGCACTATTTAAACATGACACAAAAAACAACAACAAAGTAAATCAAATGGTATTTCACACTTTAAACTGCTTAGGCCAGAAAAAATACCATTAGGGAAAAAAACCCTCCAAAATTGTCTTTGGTTATTAACAAGGCACTAAAGTCAAACGTTCATTTATAGTTAATAGGTGCCTTTGTTTCAAAAGAATTAATATAAAAACCAGTCGATAGTCAAAAAGAATAAATAAATAAATAACGAAGACCACGTGGCAGAAGACCGTTGAGCCGGCACCGCTGGCGAAGGTCCAGGGTAGAACACCCCGAGGGGGGTAAGGCACGGTCCGCAGAAGGCGGCGAGGAAAGCTTCAACCTGCCCACCCTCGGGGTTCTCTGACAACCGCTGCTGCACCCGGTCGTACCGACGGTGCGGAAGGTTGAGACGGTTCCAGACGCAGACCCAGTCAAACCGGTAACTGCCAATGCCGCTCTGTCTTGACTGAAAACGCCCGGTGTCACCCAGCTCAGTAGCCGACCGGGTAAACGTGGTGATGGCCCAGATGACCAATGGACTATGTGGTTAATGAAGATGTCATTGATGAAGTAGAAGAAGAACGAAGAACGGAGAACGAAGAACGAAGAACGAAGACTCATCCTGTAATCAGGCACGAGTATAAGTCCCAGTGCAAATATACAATTATTTACCCCCTGCCGATTATTATCCCAAAGAATGTTCATATATACCACTGATATATAACCCGGGAAAGATAATCTCTATTACAAATGAACATGATGTTTTCTTAATGACGGAATATATATACAACGTCTAATATATATACATTCTCAAACATTCCATCACATTCACAACACATAACCTGGGGACATAAAATGCTACCTGCTCCCGACCCAACATTTCAACCTAACAAAATGCAATAAAAAAAACAAAACGGGAGAAATAAATAGGAACACAAACAAACTATCTTTCATTTACACCAAGACAAGAAGCAACGGCTGTAAGAAAATAAAGCATTCACTTACCAGTCCGTGTTAGAATCTTTTGACCTTGTGGACACTCGACTGTCTGCTTATACCTAGATATAAACACACCTATAGACCGGTCACAACAGACCTAAGATGTCTACTGTCCTTGACTTCAGTGCTAGACTAAATCCAAGTTGGTCGCACAACCACATCAAAAAATATGTCTCCCTGCCTCAATGTCGCTAACCTACGTATATATATATTTCCACCCCGAACTTTCTAGAAAAATAAAAGAACTCACTACGATAATTCTAAAACCAAAGTCAAACTTTGCTGTGCCCTTCTATATTATTACTAAATTTCATAAAGCTGTACACGCTATTCAGCCCTTAGCTAAACAATAACAGCACGAGGTGCAACGCTAAGATCGTTTCGCACGTGCGCTTCACTTTCTTGCTACTACGACTTCTAGAATTACAGTTAAAGGGACACATTCACATTTTTAACTTTAATATATTTTTACATAAACACTGTCAACCTGACATACCCCCCCACCAAGATTAAACTACCAGTTTAATTACAATTATGGTTTTAAGCAGGGATATTTACATTTTACAGTTTTGTCTTTTACACATTTCTGGACAGAAAATCGGCGTCAACATTTTGCTTGCCTGGTATTGCTTCCACGGTGAAGTCATATGCCTGCAACTGCATAGCCCACCTCATCAACTTGGGACTCTGAGGCTTGATCCTATGCAACCACTGCAAAGGACTGTGGTCCGTCTGTACTCGGAAATGACGTCCCAAGAGGAATTGGCTGTACTTCTGTACCCCGAATACCACCGCCAAGCATTCCTTCTCAATGGGGGAATAATTCCTTTCCGCCGGGTTCAACTTCTTGCTGGCACAGGCCAACGGCTGGAACCCAAACCCCTGGTCTTGGAGAAGTACTGCTCCCAGCCCGACGTCAGACGCATCCGTTCGTAGCACGAACTCCTTGGTCCAATCTGGTAGGCAACAGACGGGTTGACTGCACAGCTTCTCCTTCAACTCGTCAAAGGCTTTCTGGCATCGTTCAGTCCACTGCACTGGCCCCGGTTTTGTTCCACCTTTTGTGAGATCTGTCAGTGGCAAAGCAATTTCAGCAAAATGGGGAATGAAACGACGGTAAAACCCACCCAACCCCAAAAACGATTTCACCTGTTTTTTCGTTGTGGGTGGTTCCACCTGGCGAATCTTCTCCATGACCCGCTCCAACGGAATCATCTTGCCATTTCCCACCATGTGACCCAAGTACTCAAGCTGCCTGAAACCAAAATAGCATTTCGATGGTCTAGCAGACAATGTTGCCTCTCTCAAACGACCCAGTACCAACCTCAGGATCTCGATATGGCGTTCCTTAGTCTCGGTCGCAACTAATATATCGTCCATGAAGTTGTCCACTTCTTCCAACTTGAGAGGAATCAACAATGCTCTCATCATCCTGGAAAAACAGGCACCTGCCGTCTTCAGCCCGAATGGCATGACTACAAATTGGAATTGACCCAATTCCGTGGTGAAGGCGGTTTTAGGTCGGTCCTCTAGCTTGACGGGAATCTGCCAGTATCCCTTGGAGAGATCAATCTTCGTCAAATAATTGGCCTTCCCTAACTTGGCAAAAAGGCATTCAACATCAGGTAACGGTTCAGCATCAAAAATTACCTTTTTGTTGAGTCGACGAAAATCGACGCAGAAACGGATGGAGCCATCCCGTTTCCTGACCAACACTACCGGTGAACTGTAGGGCGACTGGGCTGGTTCGACGACCCCCAGCTTCAGCATGGTCTCGACCTCCTTACGGATGATGTCTTTGTGTGCAAAAGTTATCGGGAACTGCCGAGTGCGCACTGGAGTGTCGTCCACCGTCCGAATTTCGCATTCAGCCAGCTCGGTCCTCAGCGGCAAATCGGTGAGAACATCAGCGAACTGTTCCACCACTTCCCGAACGGCATCATGGATCTCTGGGGTTTCCGGATCCAGATTGATGTTGTCCAAAGACTCCTCTGCAACTAAGGGGAATACAGGTAGAGATCCGGAACTCTCCTGAACCTCGGAGTCATTCTGTTCGTCCAGAACAGATACAGCGGCGACAACTCCATTTCGCTCCAGGTAACGCTGCAACAGATTTACATGGTAAGTTTTTACCTTGTCTCCCACCTGTATTTTGTAATCCGTAGGACCCACTCTGCTTTGCACTACGTAAGGTCCCTTCCAAGACATTTTCATCTTGTTCTCTTTGCATGGGGACAACATGAGCACCTTACATCCCACTGGAAAAACCCTGAGCTTTGCCTTCTTGTCGAAGTGACGCTTCTGACGTGCAGCTTCCTTTCCAAGGGATTCTTTTGCTATCCTGCAAGTTTCTTCAACTTTTTCACGCAAATCGAGCACGTGTTGTAAGGCTGTTTTGACTTCCTGCTCCTGCGTCTCTCGAGTCCACAGTTCCTTGAGTACCTGCATCGGTCCTCTGGGTGTACGACCGTACAGCAACTGAAAAGGAGAAAAACCTGTACTTGCTTGTGGTACCTCTCTGTAGGCAAACAACAATGCCGGGATATACCTGTCCCAGGTTTTTGGCTTTTCTGAACACAACTTCTTGATCATGGACTTTAAGGTTTGATTAAACCGTTCCACTAGCCCGTTGCACATGGCATGGTATGGCGTCGTGAGGTTTCCCTTAACAGCTAACAACCTGTACACCTCTTGCATTACCTCTGAAGTGAATTGCGAACCTCGGTCAGAGAGCACTTCACCTGGGATGCCCAACCTTGTCCACATCTCCCATAATGCTTCGGCGATGGTTTCTGCCCTAATGTCTTTTAAAGCAGCAGCCTCTGGGTACCTGGTTGCGTAGTCCACCATGACCAAAATAAATCTGTACCCACGGTCAGAACATGGAATGATCGGCCCAACAATATCAACCGCTACCTTCTCAAACGGCTGATCCACTAAAGGCATGCTTACCAATGTTGCTTTAGGCACTCTACCTTTGGGTAACGCTCGCTGACACACGTCGCATGACTGGCAATACCGGCGAATGTCTCCCGACATCTGAGGCCAATAGAAATCAGTCCAGATCCGATGCAACGTCCGTCTTCCTCCAGCATGTCCGCTCATGGGGGTGTCGTGGCCCAACTTCATGACATCCTGTCGAAGAGACTTTGGGACACATATCTGTTTATACGTCCTCCCCTCATCCTCGACTACCCTCAACAACAATCCCTTCTTTCTGATGAACTTGACTCTGCCCTTTTGCTTTCCTTGGCTAACAACGAGCTCACCTGTGTCTGCAGCCCGTTGGGCTCTGGTAAGTGTAGGGTCTTCCCGTTGCAGCTTACTCAGCTGTTCTGGAGTAACGTCCAACCCTGATATCCTGTCGACAGGCAATGGATGTGTCTCCCTCTCCTTCTTGGCCTGGGCTCTAGTTTGGACTGCAGTGACTTTTGATGACAGCACCTTGACAGATTCCACTAGTAAAAGTAACAGTGTTGCCTATTACAACGTGCGGTCCGCTACTAGCATGTGTATTCTCCTCTTATCCATGGAGAAGAAACAACCACAGATGCAACAGGGTACTCACGCATGCAAGCGATACTCTTTGTTCTCATTGTTTCTCTGTTTTCATGAGCTGCTCTTCCTGTTGAAGCTACCGCTGGCTTGTGTTAGCTTTGGTGTTTGCTGGGGACTGGGGGGTCTGCATCTCTGGGGGGGTCGCATCGCTGCTGACCTGGTCTCTGCAATCTTTTGGGTTTGAGTTTGGTTGGTTGTTTTTTGTTTTTTGTTTGTTTGGCGACATGACCTGGTTGCTTGTGAAAAAAATAATTTTGTTTTCTTTGGCATCGTTGATTGGCGATCTCAATTTGATCTGGTTGTGTTGTGCTCACTGATAGCTAACTCGTTTGGGTGCAGTGTTACAAACTGCTCTAGAAAAGCATCTACTACTCTGGGTTTTGGGTTGGTCGACGTTGTGAGGTCTTTGCTTGAGCCTCTTGATGAAAGACGCAAAGTTCTCGGCCGCTCCTTCCTCATCGACCTGAACGTACGCCTGAAGTAGTCGGCGTCCCGTCGAAAACGAAACAGTAAGGCCTTCTTCACTTCATCGTAGTTCTTGGCATCCTCTGGCGTCAACTGCAAAAATGCCTCCCGAGCTGCACCCTGCAAAAGTGGAACTAACCTACTCGTCCACGTAGCTCTTTCCCAGCCATGCATTGTCGCAACCCGCTCAAAATGTAGAAGATACTGGTCCATGTCATCCTTATCATCAAAAGACGAAATCTTCACCCGGTACCCACTATCATTTAACTTACTGCTCTGTGCTTTTAGTACTTCCTTTAAAGTACTCACTTCCTCGATTCGCAGTTCCTCTTGTTTTTTGAGCTCCTCGCGGCGTACCCTGAGCTCTTCCTGACGAAACTCCTCCAGTCGAGTGTCACGTTCCGCCTGCCTCTTGAGCTCCTCCTGTCTCAATCTGAGCTCCTCCCTCCGGAACTCTTCCTGCTGCCTGAGCTCCTCCTGACGAGCGTCACGCTCCTCATCCGCTCTGGCGAGGTCTGCGGCCATCCTAACCAAGTCTGGCCCCATCGTCATTCCTGACGAGACAAGCATAGACATGTAACGTCCCACCCCCGACTCCTTACCAAAAGATGTCGCTCCTCCTGACGCTCCTCTTGACGGTGACATACCTCGTCCCTTTGCCGTCATCTTGAACGCGCTGATCGGTGTTGCCTGGGGTTTGGTGCGTCCTCCACGTGGAGTGGTTTCCGTCACGGGTTTCCCGACAATACCAGTGACCACAGTCTCCCCAGTGGCTGCCACAACCAAGTCTTTCGCGTCAACATTCTCATCAACGTCACTATTACTGAACTCAGGCTGATACTTTCCCCCAGATCGCAATGCCATTCTTGAAACAACCTACCTAACACCCTATCAAACACCCCACCCTACTTCCCCACCTAACCAACTACTTACAATAGAAGTGCAGACAGTCGTCGCGAGTGAGTGTCCGCGTCTTGGCCACAGAACACGGACTGGCAAGGAACGTCCTCTCCCAGCCGCAACTCCCTCGTGGAACCTGGTGTAAGTCCGCTTGCACAAGGCCCCGGACGCCCGCCTACCTCCCACTGAAAAATAGTTGCATACACACCACAATCTCACAACACACCCTAGCTAAACACAGGCCACTAATACTACTAACACTATCCTAGCAGTCAGTTGGTCAGTCAGTCGTCGTCAATCGTAATCACGTCGGTCAATCGTAATCACGTCAGGGTCACCAAATATATGTCACGACCTAATGTCGGACAGAGATCCCTCCCGAACAACCCAGCTATCTAACTATCTACCCGAAACTAAACAGTCACACGCACACGCACACAAAATAAGTAACAAACATGTCAATGAAGTTTTAAAATAAAAAAAACAAGTTTACTTCCCAAAATCACACACACTTTCATACGCACAAGACAACAATCACACCAACCATACATAAACAAAGCATCAACAGAAATATAATCGGGTGAAATGGAAAATGAAATGAAATGAGATGATAAATGACTGAATTGGAATGCACTATTTAAACATGACACAAAAAACAACAACAAAGTAAATCAAATGGTATTTCACACTTTAAACTGCTTAGGCCAGAAGAAATACCATTAGGAAAAAAAAACCTCCAAAATTGTCTTTGGTTATTAACAAGGCACTAAAGTCAAACGTTCATTTATAGTTAATAGGTGCCTTTGTTTCAAAAGAATTAATATAAAAACCAGTCGATAGTCAAAAAGAATAAATAAATAAATAACGAAGACCACGTGGCAGAAGACCGTTGAGCCGGCACCGCTGGCGAAGGTCCAGGGTAGAACACCCCGAGGGGGGTAAGGCACGGTCCGCAGAAGGCGGCGAGGAAAGCTTCAACCTGCCCACCCTCGGGGTTCTCTGACAACCGCTGCTGCACCCGGTCGTACCGACGGTGCGGAAGGTTGAGACGGTTCCAGACGCAGACCCAGTCAAACCGGTAACTGCCAATGCCGCTCTGTCTTGACTGAAAACGCCCGGTGTCACCCAGCTCAGTAGCCGACCGGGTAAACGTGGTGATGGCCCAGATGACCAATGGACTATGTGGTTAATGAAGATGTCATTGATGAAGTAGAAGAAGAACGAAGAACGGAGAACGAAGAACGAAGAACGAAGACTCATCCTGTAATCAGGCACGAGTATAAGTCCCAGTGCAAATATACAATTATTTACCCCCTGCCGATTATTATCCCAAAGAATGTTCATATATACCACTGATATATAACCCGGGAAAGATAATCTCTATTACAAATGAACATGATGTTTTCTTAATGACGGAATATATATACAACGTCTAATATATATACATTCTCAAACATTCCATCACATTCACAACACATAACCTGGGGACATAAAATGCTACCTGCTCCCGACCCAACAATTCAACCTAACAAAATGCAATAAAAAAAACAAAACGGGAGAAATAAATAGGAACACAAACAAACTATCTTTCATTTACACCAAGACAAGAAGCAACGGCTGTAAGAAAATAAAGCATTCACTTACCAGTCCGTGTTAGAATCTTTTGACCTTGTGGACACTCGACTGTCTGCTTATACCTAGATATAAACACACCTATAGACCGGTCACAACAGACCTAAGATGTCTACTGTCCTTGACTTCAGTGCTAGACTAAATCCAAGTTGGTCGCACAACCACATCAAAAAATATGTCTCCCTGCCTCAATGTCGCTAACCTACGTATATATATATTTCCACCCCGAACTTTCTAGAAAAATAAAAGAACTCACTACGATAATTCTAAAACCAAAGTCAAACTTTGCTGTGCCCTTCTATATTATTACTAAATTTCATAAAGCTGTACACGCTATTCAGCCCTTAGCTAAACAATAACAGCACGAGGTGCAACGCTAAGATCGTTTCGCACGTGCGCTTCACTTTCTTGCTACTACGACTTCTAGAATTACAGTTAAAGGGACACATTCACATTTTTAACTTTAATATATTTTTACATAAACACTGTCAACCTGACAATCTCTACACGATAGGTGTGGAAACAGGACGTCTTCAAGGCAAGTATTCCAGAAATCAGTTTGACATTTTCCCGCAACGGCTTTTGACTGCCAAAGACATTTGTTTGGACAAAATAGTGTCACTCAGACATGCAGTTTAAGGGGAATCGTTGAGTCGCGGTCAGGGATTTCTGAAGTGTGACTGCAAAGCAAAAAACAAATTCCAGACCAAAAGATGTGCATGTTTCACTGCACAAGTACAATGCAACAGTCGCTGCCACAGCAGCTTGAATTGCAAAAACAAATGAGAGAGGGAGAGAGAGAGAGAGAGAGAGAGAGAGAGAGAGAGAGAGATTATTGTTTTAATTATGCGCTTATTAAGCATGTTTTAATGTAATAATAGCCATAATGCTATATTCAACAAGAGAGATAAAGAAAGAGAGAGAGAGAGAGAGAGAGAGAGAGAGAGAGAGAGAGAGAGAGAGAGAGAGAGAGAGAGAGAGAGAGTTTATTGTTTTTAATTATGCGTTTGTTCAGTAAATTTTTAATTTAATACATTACATTACATAATTGTTGCTTTAGGTCCAGCGGACTCTTCCGAGCCAAATCAGGACCGGACAACCCCCAATCCGCATAAAAGATCTGCTGAAACAACCCTAGTGGGAAAACTGAATCCCCTCCACCAGCAAGTCACTTTACAATAAAGACATCCCACGCAGGGGACGGCTGATGCTTCACTCCAACTTATCGAACCCCCGTTTACAAAAACAAAATAGAATACAAACATCATTATAAATTATCAACAAAACACATACATATAAACATAATAGCCACAATGCCATAATAACAAGAGAGAGAGAGAGAGAGAGAGAGAGAGAGAGAGAGAGAGGGGGGGGGGGGAAATTCTGCTGTTTTTAATTATGTGTTTAATAAACATGTTCTCATAATCAACAAATGATATCAGTGGTGTAATAAAAATATCAAGAAAACAACATTTGGTGCGTCAGTATTTGTGTGAACGATCTGAATAATAAATTATGTGTTTGCTGCGTGTACATATCATTAATTAAATGTATTCGTATGCATAAAGCAGTCGTCAGTAAATAGATCTAAAATCTGCAGAAAATTTCAGTAAATAAGTCTATTTACTGGTCATTTTAGTAAATAAGCTTATTCCCTGATCGAAACAGGAAATAAGCTTATTTACTAAAATTTTAGTAAATAGACTTATTTACTGATCTGACTTATTTACTGTAACATAAATATAATACTGGATGCTATATATAATTATTAGAAATAGAGATTATAGTATCAGACAAGAAAGATAGAAGAAACATAACACTGCAAAGAACACAAGAAACACACTGAATAAATAACTGTGCTAAGTTTGATTTTTTTCAAATATTAACTTAATTTTATTTAATAAACAAAAACAGAACAAAAAAAATTAACAAAAATCAAAATTAACAGTACTACTACTACTACTACTACTACTACTACTACTACTACTACTACTACTACTACTACTACTACTACTACTACTACTACTACTTATTATTATTATTATTATTATTATTATTATTATTATTATTATTATTATTATTATTATTATTATTATTATCAAACATCAACAGTTGTTAAACACTTCAGCATGCACGATCACATGAATTTAATACTCTAATGACACTGTTCCTTGTATTCCTGAATGAACGTTTACGTCTACAAGCCAAGGGAAATAACCTAGTCCTTGTCCTCGGCTTCATTAGTATATGTATAGAAGAAGTTGCCGTCTTATTGTTCTACCACCCCCGTTGGGGTGCCGGGGGTTTCAGTATAAATAGTATCCCCACTTTCTGGAAATTTAGTGCTTTAAATTCCCACTGTCGCTGTCTTTCTCATTTGCTCTTTCTCATTCCTGCTCTGTTCTATCAATCTGCTATACTATCTTCTTCTTCGCTAGACCAGTCATCTACCTTTTTTCTTGAAAACTCTTCCGGGACAAGACTCCTTATTTGTGTATGAGGTCTGTTGGATCAGCTTGGGAATATTGGACGCTTTCTGCCAGGTGGTCACTAGGGCTTCCTATGATGTTATTATTTAGCAATGTACGCATTTTATATGTATGTGTTTTGTTGATATTGTATAATGATGTTTGTATTCTATTTTGTTTTTGTAAACGGGGGTTCGATAAATTAGAGTATAGCCTCAGCGTCCCCTGCGTAGGATGTTTATATTGTAAAGTGATTGGCTGGTGGAGAGCTTTCAGTTTTACCACTAGGGTTGTTTCAGAAGATCTTTTATGCGGATCAGGGGTTGTCCGGTCCTGATTTGGCTCGGAAGAGTCCGCTGGACCTAAAGCAATAATCATGTAATGTAATGTATTGTTCTACCGTCTTTGATAGAACTCTATATTAACAACGCAGCACAGCACACAAAAGTCATAGGGGCTTGCTACACTCCGACAATAAGCATGGAACTTAAGGTGTAACTGGAAGGCGATAATTTTATATGACTATTAATGCAACAGCAGAGCGTTGAGCGGTTGCGTGCTGCCTTTGGTGATGATGCGCCTTCAAGAACCACCGGGTTCGAGTGGTTTGCGGAATTCCGGTGTGGCAGTGGATCCCTGGGTGACGAGACACGGTGTGGTCGACCTTCGAAGGCCAAAACCGAAAAAAAACCCCATTGCTGCTGTGCGTGCGAGGATAAATGATGATGCGAGGGTGGCTTTGGCAGAGTTGGAAAAACCATCAGGATCTCACCGGGATCCATTCACACCATCTTGCACGAGAAGCTCAGCCAGAGAAATGTTTGCACACGTTGGGTTCCCCTTCGGCTCGGCGAGGACCGGAAAGCAGCTCTGCTGATTTGGCTGTGTTCGTGAACAAGACTGGTCATGTTGCCACTGTACCGCTGGTAAAGCGCTATATAAGACTGAAAAAATAAATAATATATTACATTACATGATTGTTGCTTTAGGTCCAGCGGACTCTTCCGAGCCAAATCAGGACCAAACAAATAATATATTCCAAGCGATAGTGCAATAGGCCCACTATTATATGAAGTCTACTCGACGCTTAAAACGATGCCATGGCTTCAGCCAAAAGGCTCTGGTACAATTATTGCTTCTTGTGTAAAATTGAATGAGGGTCCTCTCGTATCAAAGAACTTTTATGGTCTTTTCTTCTGACCGGCCAACGCCAGGACCGAGAGTTACCATTATCACGAGATAATTGAAATTAACACGAGTTCAGCGTAATTCACTGAGATACCGGTAATCCACAGTGTTATTTAATAATAATTATCAATATTTTCCACGCTTTCCTAGCGCTAAAACGTGATAATTACAAATATCGTGAGATAATTAAAAAATATCATAGGATTAACATTACAACAGTGAACTATCAAGGGATCAACACGTGTTAATTACTATTATCACTGATACCTGTAAATGCAAGTTTTGGCGCTAAGCATGATCACGTAAAAATTGTAATTATGAAGTGAAAATTGTAATTTTTATGTGATAATTACAATTTTCAGGTTTGGCGCATTTCCAGGCGTATTGCTAAAGCCAAAACTGAAACTAAAATTAATAGGATCACGCGAAGGTATTTATAAAATTTAAATGATAACTGTAATTATCCCTTGATATTTGGAATTACCCCATGATATTTTAATATCTCATGATATTTTTTTATTATCAGGTTTTGGCGCTAGTAGGCCGTCATAGAATTCCACACTGGTTGCTGAAGAAAGGAAGAGTGGTAATAGTGAATACATGTACAGCATCATATTATTAAAAAACAAACAACTATTTCTATTACTAGACGTAATACTGCGTACTACTACTACTACTACTACTACTACTACTACTACTACTACTACTACTACTACTACTACTACTACTACTAAACCCATCTGGTCTAATGACCCCCGTTGGGGTGCCGGGGGTTTCAGTATAAATAGTATCCCCACTTTCTGGAAATTTAGTGCTTTAAATTCCCACTGCCGCTGTCTTTCTCATTTGCTCTTTCTCATTCCTGCTCTGTTCTATCAATCTGCTATACTATCGTCTTCTTCGCTAGACCAGTCTCCTACATTTTTTCTTGAAAACCCTTCCGGGACAAGACTCCTTGTTTGTGTATGAGGTCTGTTGGATCAGCTTGGGAATATTGGACGCTTTCTGCCAGGTGGTCACTAGGGCTTCCTATGATGTTATTATTTAGCAATGTAGGCATTTTATATGTATGTGTTTTGTTGATAATTTATAATGATGTTTGTGTTCTATTTTGTTTTTGTAAACGGGGGTTCGATAAGTTGGGGTGAAGCCTCAGCCGTTGTTGTTGTTTGTAGATTATAGTCACACGACACTTTCGCATATAGGTGACTACTGGACCGATTTATACTGACACCAGCGGGCCAGTTGTTGGTAAAGGGGAAAATAATATGATCACACGTTGACCAATCCGGGATTCGAACCAGCGACCTTTCGGTTACTAGCAAGACGCTTTTACCAACTGAGCTACCCGGCCCCTCAACCTCAGCCGTCCCCTGCGTGGGATGTCTTTATTGTAAAGTGACTGGCTGGTGGAGGGCATTCAGTTTTCCCACTAGGGTTGTTTCATCAGATCTTTTATGCGGATTGGGGGTTGTCTGGTCCTGATTTGGCTCGGAAGAGTCCGCTGGACCTAAAGCAACAATTATGTAATGTAATGTAATCTGGTCTAATGAAAACAGCAAAAGGTTTTCTCTAACCTTTAGCTGAGAGAGACAGAGAGACAGAGACAGACAGGACTTCTTGTTTCTCAGGGCCAGTTTTGTGAATACAGTGATCTTTTTTTTTTAACCCCTTGATGCTTTAACATCCTTCATTATTTCTAAAATCAGGTACCCAAATCATAGCTGGGTAGACTAGGGTGATTGGAAAGAGATGTTTCGTGTATTTGTCCTTTTGATAGACTTTTCCGAGAAATTATAGTAACTATAACACTGATACTGATTTAACGGCAAAAGAGACCTTGTGCAAAAACCATTCTAGCTTTTGCCTTATTCGCAACTCGAAAAACCTAATTCATGTATAAAAGATCTAAAATTGTGACATTTTCAGAAGTTTAACGCATCAACTTTGCAATTTCAGACCTGTGCACACTGAAAATGCTCATCAGTGGCAAACAAACCAAATTTCTGTAGTTTTTAAAAATTTTCAGTAGCAAGCTGTAACGACAGTTCAAGACATAATTCTGCTTACAAAGCACACAAACTGAAACACTACGAGGCAGTAGAATGGGAATTACAATCTATTCAAGCCAAGCTAAAACATCAACACTGTTACTTTTTTTGTTTTGTTTAACAAAACCTTTATTAGCAGAGTATCAAAATATACAAATTAGGACAATATTTTATTTAACAAAATGTATGGCTGGACAGATTAATAATGATTTTAACTTGGTTACATACTTTTTAACTGCATTAATACAACTGGAAAAGGTCGAAAAATTTGAATAAACAATGTATTTTTGTATATATTCATTATATAATAGAAATCTACCATTGTCAAAGCTGGCTCCATAATATTTTTAAATCACAAGTATGCAGTTGCAACCACACAGATGCTGAACGAACTAGAAAAAACGCGCGCTTCCGGTTCGAAAAACGTCTTTTAAGCACAACGAGTCAAAAACATCTTGAAACAAAAAAAAAGTAAAAAAAAATTTTTTGGCTAAAAAAAATCGGAATTTTGGAATTTTAATAAGTAATCTGTATTCTGCTCATGAAAATCGGAGAAAATACGAAAAATCCGTAGATGTGCACAGGTCTGCAATTTATACTTTCTAAGCTACCAAAATTTTACTGTCAATTCCCCTTACCTAAACAAACCTTTATGAACCAGAATGATCGATGCATTTGATTGTGGGCCCTCAACACGAAGGAGAAGAAGAAGAAGAAGAAGAAGTAGTAGTAGTAGTAGTAGTAGTAGTAGTAGTAGTAGTAGTAGTAGTAGTAGTAGTAGTAGTAGTAGTAGTAAGCCTAGTTGTCACAAGAGGCTAGTTTATCCCAGCACTAAGGCTTCTTGCCTCCAACGTTCATTCTGCTTTGGCCTGTGTAACGTAAAGTCGCTGCCTAGAAGACGACAGAAGTTAAGGTTGTTCGCAGTATGTGTAAGCTACAGTTTCAATAGATAAGCCGTGACATCATCCCGCTGACCTACATCCAGCGCCCCCCTGCGGCAGCGCTAAGAATTTTGGGAAATCGCGCACTTGAGCTGACCACAACGGTAAGATAGTTCAGTATTTGTGTAAACCTCACCCGAGACGGACACGCCGAACGATTTCTCTCAATAAGACTACGCAGTTGACGGGTGAAATTCATTCATCGCAGTATAGCCAGAGCCTGACATTGTCAAGAAGGTAAATGGTCGATCTTTTGTTTCATCGCGATTATTGATATTAATATTGGATTATGTTTATGAAGTCTTGCCATGTTTTAGAATTGTGAATGTTAGTAAAACTTTGCTTGACCACGTGGTGAACCCATGCGACTGTTTTTCGAAACCACGAGGTAGCCCCCACTGACCAACGATTGTTTCTCCTATTTGTATTATTGCAGACCAGTAGCTGTACCAGAGAAAGTGTATATTATTAATTACTTCTCCCTGTGTTTATTCTATCTATCTATCTATCTATCTATCTATCTATCTATCTATCTATCTATCTATCTATCTATCTATCTATCTATCTATCTATCTATCTATCTATCTATCTATCTATCTATCTATCTATCTATCAGAAGAAGAACTTTTGGTCTCTTATCTGTATAAGTGGAGATGATCTCACTGAGGGCTGTTTCTGCCAACAGTGAGACGCTCTGCACACCCGTTGTAAACAAGGCGTTGCAGAAACTCGTCTTATGTTTTGCAGACGAGCAGGCTTGGTCCGCGGCATGGAAACGACCCCACAGAGAGGCAACCCTGATACGCGGCTTGCAACCTTGAGCAGCAGAGAACACTGTGCTCCAGTAGCTCAGTAGTCCACAAGCAAGAAGAGGAGACAACAACACCGTACATCGACGATACATCTAATTGCAATAGAAGAAGTGCACGAACACTGATCTATAGGGACTGTGCGATAGTCCACTCTTCCTGAAAAACGAACAGTAGGACAAAAAGAACTCATAGCCCATTGATGAGACAGTAGCAAATATCGAGAATAGTAGCTGCATAGACCCATCTAGGAGCGAACTACTCGAAGTGAACTTTGGACTGTTAAGTTAATCCTAGTTATATTACGTTTTGGACATTTAAGTTATTGTAGTGATTAGAGAATTAGATATATATGCCGTAATACGTGCTAAATGTATTTGTGTGTTCGGCACTCACCCGTCTAGAACATGAGCGTCAGGGTCTTTACAGCCAGGCTATGGAATGCGTGCGTGCACAGACTAGACCTCGGTTTGTACTCTCAACCGAAGGAGTAGGGGCGCAATCTCAGGGAAATTTTATTATTATTTTATGTATTGATCATGATGTATTTAGTTTTATTTATTTATTTATTTATTTATTTATTTATTTATTTATTTATTTATTTATTTATTTATTTATTAAAAAAAAGCGTTTGACAGTCTGGCATACCGCTATGTTGGCAACCATAAGAGTGTACACCATCAGCCTTAATATTATTGAAGTCATAAAAAAAACTGTATGACAAGGCTACCAGTGCAATCCTCCATAACAGTGCCATCGGAAACTGGTTCAAAACAACAATCGGCGTGCGTCAAGGATGCCTACTCTGTCCAACACTCTTCAACATCTTCCTAGATCGCATCATGTCAGATGCCCTTTGCAGATCACGAAGGCACAGTCAGCATAGGTGGAAGAGCGATCTCCAACTTTCATTTTGCGGATGACATTGATGGATTGTCTGGAGAAGAACAAGAACGTGAACAGCTGGTACAGAGGCTTGACAACACCTCCAGAGCCTTTGGAATGGAAATCAGTGCAGAGAAGACCAAAATGATGATCAACAACACCAGTGGCATCAACACGGACATCAAAGTCCAAGGTCAATCCCTCAACACAGTGCGCAGCTTCAAATATTTAGGAGCCATTGTATCAGACAGTGGGTCCCGACAGGAAGTCCCCTCCAAGATCGCACAAACAATTGCTGCCCTGACAAGGTTGAAGCCCATTTGGAAAGACAGGATCATCAGTCTACACTCCAAGGTAAGGCTGCTGCGCTCCCTTGTCATTTCCATCTTCCTATATGCTTGCGAAACATGGACCCTCTCAGTAGACCTACAACGAATAATACAAAACATGGGGATAAGATGCTACAGAAGACTTCTGGGCATTTCCTGTACCCAGCACATCACCAACGACGAAGTCCGATAGACCATCACACAAGCCATTGGACAACACGATGACATGCTCAAATTTAGTGTGAAGAAACGGAAATTCCGATAGTATGGACACGTCAGCAGGGCATCAGGCCTTGCAAAGACCATCCTGCAAGGCTCGGTGCAAGGAGGCAGAAGAAGAGGGAGACAAAAAGAGGTGGAAGGACAACATTCGAGAATGGACTGGATTAACACTGAGCGAAGCCATGAGGGGTTGCTGAAGCCAGAGAAAGATGGAGTACGCTGGTTAAGCGATCAACTGTGGTGCACCAACGATTTTCGGGTTACGGGATAGGACAGGATTTATTTATTTATTTATTTATTTATTTATTATTATTATTATATACTCCAGGTCCTCAATGGGGTGTGACCCACTGCCTGTACAGGCTGCAGTGTTATCGCCTGACAGTTGAGCACACTGCATACACCACCGAGACAACTGCGCTCCCCTAATAATAGTGTTACACTCGATGTTGGTTTTGTTAGCAGTAGTTGATTCAGCCCTCATGCTTGAATCCTGATAGGTGTAACTCAGATTCGTTTATCCACGCAACCTGTTCACTCAGCAACAAGACAGGAGTCGTCGTATAAAGTTTTCCAACTTTATTCAGCGAACATCAGCAACTGCATACAATCGCCTTTTCCACTTTTTACAACTTTCAACTTTCTTTTCTTCTCTCTTTTTTTCGGCCGTCTGTCTGTGCAAAACTTTCACTAAGATTAATATCTCGGAACCTATTTCAACTATCACAACCAAACCTGGTATGATGATGTATGTCCATGAGACCTGTTAAAGGATCAGCGAATGCATGACGTCAATTGAAGGTCAAGGTCACAGAGTTATTTTTTTTAAAGGACAATTTTCACAAAATTTCATTTTTTTCCTTATTAGTATTGAATTTATGATTCTTTGATGCATGATAGCTATTGTATCAATGAGACACACATATGCAAATTTGGTCAACCTCACGTCAAGGTCACTGGAGCTGTCAAAGTCGGTTATTATTGGTACTTTACTTTGAAGTGACCTTGTCCCTAAGTATGAGAGATAAAAAGGACCAAACCTGTATTTAGAGATGATAGATTGACCATTCATATATGTTTAGTTTTTGCGTTGATCTTAAAGGTTGAGGTCATTTTAGGCTTTGCAAAAATATTTTAAGACATAAGTCATCGTATAGTGAAATGACTGTATTATGTATATTTAACCCAAAGTATGCAACAGCCAGCAACATTGGGTTATTTGATTTTGATCATACATTAGCACGAGAGGTCACGTGAAGGTCAAAGTCACCCCAAGGTCAAGTTCACTGAAGGCCAAGGTCATCCCAATGTCTTATTTTGGGGCATAACAACTTTTGCTGTAGTTTATTTGATCGTACACGAGTGTATTTGGAGCTGGAGGTCAATATTATCTCACGATCAAGAGCATAGAAAGATCAATGTCGGTAATGCCACCTTTTCGTTTTTTTTCATGGGCACTTATTTTCATGGTGAATTTAGCAAGTTCCAAAAGGAGTATGCGAGTCATATGGGCTTTGCCCGTCTAGTTAAACATTGCATTTGCAATATCAGTATTTTAAAACTGTCACAGAGTGTCAGCTGCAGGGATTAGCGTCTCAGATGATGATAGATTTAAGCTATATTTTGAGATATTAGTTCCAAACCTTTTAAAACATTACATTCTTAGCTTGAACTTGAAATGTTCAATAGTAGAGGCCATACCAGCCTGTTCATCGGTTCATTTCTTGTGCACTTACTTTTGGCTATTGCAAGTATAGTTTTGCTTGTTCTGGCATACATTTGTCTGTGTAAACAGAAACAGAAAGAAGCGTAGTTTTCTGAGTAAATAGAAACAATTGTGTTTGTTTGTTTCAGAGTAGTCAGCAGTTTTTGAGATGCCATGCCAACAACGGTCATGCAGGCAGAAGTGTTCAAACACGTTCTGTAATGAGAGTCAAACCAGAATGTACTCTGCCTTTTGGATACAGTCTTATAATGAAAGAAAGAGATGGATGAATGAACGAATCGAAAGAAGAAGTACTAAAAAGAAGACCAAAAACCACAGAACCAAACTTTACTGACTTGGGAAAAATTCAAAGTTAGTAGAAAGTAAACCTTTGTTTTGTAAACATGTTTATGTACACACTTTAATATGAATGAGACACATTTATAATACTGTGCAGTACCACTCTCCAAGGATCTGCAACACCTCCATCAGACAAACGTGGACAGAAGACAAAGAGAAAAGTGTGTTATCGCTTTAAACTTATTTGTCACTAATAAATTAATTTATATAATCAGAATTTTGCATACCTTTGGTTATCCTATGCTGTACGCCGTGCTACTGATTACTATTTGGTAGGAGATCATTACCATAAATGTAGGTCAGTGTTGCTATTAATGTTTGAAATAAATGTCATAGGTGAATGTCATACTAAGTAACGCACCACAATTTTTCTCAATAGTCAAATATAAAGAATATTGAATTTTAACGTGTATACTGCCTTCACTTAGTGTCCCATTAAATTTGTTACCTGATGTGCATACTGCGAGCGTAATTTCTAATAATAAACCATCAAGTTATTGTTATTCGCTCTGTTTCTTCTTCTCTATCTTTTTATCTTCTCCAGTTACTTTTACTACCTAGCGTTTGATGCATTTCTACTTCTTTTTGTAATGCACATCCAAACCTATTAAACCAATCGGTGTATGCAGAACATAACAGTTCTGCTCCTGCAAACAGACATGATGTACATTTACAGAAAACTTTAGACTGTAAGTTGCAATTAATGTATTATTTTAGAAAACATTACGTAAAAATTTTTTTAGCCTGAAAAATACGTCATAATAAAACAACAAAACACATAATATAAGCAAGAAGAACACACGCGCGCACACCTACACCCACACACTCTTATCTATATTCTCTCTCTCTCTCTCTCTCTCTCTCTCTCTCTCTCTCTCTCTCTCTCTCTTCGTCCCTGGACACCAGTCCTGAAGTCCTATAAAGGGGGCAAGAAGAAACAAGTCCACTTACTAGAAATATGTAAAGGATCTGCTAGTTTAATTATCTGCTAGTAAAAGGAATGAACTTGCTGTTCGCAGGTAAAAGGAAGCAATTTAGTATCTGCTAGTAAAGTTAGCAACTTCCTATTCCCAGGTAAAAGGAAGCAACTGATATTTGCTGATAAATGGAAGTAACTATCATGACCAGGTAAAAGGAAGCAACTTGACATTGGCGGGTAAACTGGAGCCACTATCTATGATCAGGTAAAAGGAAGCAATTAACTTGCTATTTGCTGATAAATGGAAGTAACTATCTATGATCGGGTAAAAGGAAGCAACTTGATATTCGCGAGTAAACGGGAGCAACTATCTATGGTCAGGTAAAAGGAAGCAACTTGATATTCGCGGGTAAACGGGAGCAACTATCCATGATCAGGTAAAAGGAAGCAACTTGCTATGATCAGGTAAAAGGAAGCAACTTGCTATTGGCTGGTAAAGGGAAGCAACTATCTATGATCAGGTAAAAGGAAGCAACTTGCTATGATCAGGTAAAAGGAAGCAGGAACTTACTTACCTTTACCAGAATATTTTAATTATTTCCAATTGTCTTCTTACCATTAATATTATTTCGCCTAAAACAAACACAAGAAAGTTTTTTAAGATGTGTTCAATCATATTTCTTTTGAAATAATCAAATATTGGCAAACACTAAAACAGGAGATATAAAAAATCGATTATCTCGAAAAGGGGGAAAGTGGACTTACTTCCTTTTACCAAAACACGGCAGAGGGGACTGGGAAATTGGGGACACTTGCGGCACATATATAGTCTCTCTAGACTCCAGAAAAATTTAGAACACTCCAGCGCGACGCACCACAACCAATCAAAACAAACTTCGTCATCACTGTCTTACGTAATATAACCTTATTTGGGATGGAAGCGTCTCGTGGTTACCACTAGATTTATCCACACGCTTCGATCGATGGTAAACAACCAACTCTAGAAAATTCTCAAATAATATCGATCAACTAAAATTACCAAAGTTATACAAAGCTTCTTCTATCAACAACGCAAAATCAAATCAAAGATAAATACATTCTATTATTGCATGCTTTGCAAAATAAAACGATCAGATCTATCGCGCGCGTCCCACACGCAATATCTCGCGCGTCTCAACGTAACGTTACAAATAGAATCATAGAAAGTACAGGCAAAACAGACAAGCAGTAAAAAACCGTTACTTTACTATTACCACCAAGAAAAATTACAATAGCAGGAATCCACCCACACCAAAAACGTACATACCATGTCAGTGATGGAAAAGAAGTCATCCAGTGACAGTTAATTATACTAAGTGAACAATCAATCGCATATGAGTTTGTACAGAGTAGCCTCGTAATTTGAAAATAAATGTGTAAAAATCCATACAGTGACAGCTGCAGATCATTCCACAAAGTGATGGAATAATGAATGCAGGTTTGTCAATACTCCCAAAGCAATTTTTCAGATAAAGTGAAGAAATTAATCTTGTAAAGTGCACTTACCAGATCAAGGCGCTTATACGCTGCAATGCATGGGAATGAACACAAACACAGGAAGTGCAGGTAACACAATTCAGCCAACCATTATTTTAGCAATAATAATAATCAACTTTACTCGATCGACTGTGTGTGGACCATTTAACTTTTGTCGACATCACTGGCAATGGGAAACACCGTTTGACACACGATGTCGATGGCGCCAAGGTGGAGTGTTTGAATGAGTAGTACTACACACATCTTCCAACTGTTATCGACAATAGTCTTAAGTAACAATATCATGTCCATTCAAAAGAAATGTTAATCAAGAATTTACTGTCTCAACCCCCTCCCCCCCCCCCCCCCCCTCCCCCGATTTCTGAATCAATGAACGTGAACATGTCGGTCCTCTGCTCTTTTTACAGATGTTTTATTGAATCTGTTCTTACATTTGGTATAGTATGGTGGCTTGAGTGTGGAGAACAAGAATGTGTTTGACAGAGTGGTGAAAGTGTGCGAAAAAGTAGTGGGTGAGCAGCAGAAGAGTCTGAATGAGTGGTATGAATGTCGCGTTGTGCAAAAGGCTATGATGATTGCGAGAGACACTAGACACATGTTCTGGCCAAACACAGTACTCCTCTCTTAAGGTGACCCCCCACGGGACCAAATTTTTGTTTGATCTTATCCGAGGGGCACCCTAAACAGTCCTCTGATAAGATCAACTACCAGTAAAAGACTTGATCTTATACGAGGTGCTAAATTTTTGTGTCGTGTGACAGTGTGTGTGTGTGTGTGTGTGTGTGTGTGTGTGTGTGTGTGTGTGCGTGTGTGTGTGTACATGTGTGCACGTTGGTGCGCGTGTATGCATGTATGCATTACTGTATATGTATTTTTTGTGCGTGTGTATGATGCATAAGCTCACACTCAAACACTCAAATGAACGGATGCAAGCATGCATACACACACACACACACACACACACACACACACACACACACAAACAAACACATTGACGCGCACGCACGCAAATGAGAATAAAAAATAAAAAGTATGCACCAAGACAGATACTGGGTGTATTTGCAGAAAACCTTACACAAGTTTAACGAATTGTTCACTTTGTCTACGCCATGGCACATACTTTATCGCTAGTGAATGAAGTCAATTCAGGGTAAGGTCCACTGTGGCAATACGTCCCGCTAGGATGGGACACGGCAGATCACAGTTATACCTGTCTACACCGCCCATGGGTCGCACTCTGTCAAAGTGGTTCCCGTGTATATTACAGTGTCGCATAACGCGGATGCTGGCTGGACGTGACAGGTGTTCTGGGATGGAATTCCATCTCAAAACAGGAAGTGACCTCATAAATGACCTCATCTGTGACATCAATTTCTCTTAAGCAGTAGTCTCTTCCATTTGGGAACCAAAACGGGGTTGACGTTATCCGAGGTTTTCCCTTATGCGAGGTGACGCTAAGTGAGGAATTCTGAATGGTACAAAGAAGGTGTTTGGCCGGGACCAACAACCTGATTGATCTTATCCGCGTTGTGACCTTAAACGGTAGTGACGTTAAAAGAGGAGTACTGCAGTATGACGTTTTCCCATCTGGACGCCGTTTTCGTGTCCCCAGGTGTTTCACTGTACGAACCAGATCTTGCTTTGTCCCCAAATCCATCCAACTATTAAACAAACGTTGATGTGTGTCTCTTAGAATAGAAGTGTGTTATGATGATGATGATGGTATGTGTGTATGTATTTATCCCATCCCCCATATTGGTGGCCGGGCGTTAAGGGCTTGTAGATTTTTTATTAAAAAAACCCAAACAAATCTACTTCCAGATCTGGTTTTGAACTGTGAAATATATTGTTCGGTCTATGATATGTGATCTGTAAAATTTTAATAAATGTGTGTGTGTGTAGTCCGCTTTACATTACATGATTATTGCTTTAGGTCCAGCGGACTCTTCCGAGCCAAATCAGGACCGGACAACCCCCGATCCGCATAAAAGATCTGCTGAAACAACCCTAGTGGTAACACTGAAGGCTCTCCACCAGCCAATCACTTTACAATAAAGACATCCCACGCAGGGGACGCTGAGGCTATACTCTAATTTATTTACAAAAACAAAATAGAATACAAACATCATTATAAATTATCAACAAAACACATACATATAAAATGCGTACATTGCTATATAATAACATCATAGGAAGCCCTAGTGACCACCTGGCAGAAAGTGTCCAATTTTCCCAAGCTGATCCAACAGATCTCACACACAAACAAGGAGTCTTGTCCCGGAAGAGTTTTCAAGAAAAAAGGTAGATGACTGGTCTAGCGAAGAAGAAGATAGTATAGCAGATTGATAGAACAGATCAGAAATGAGAAAGAACAAATGAGGAAGACAGCGACAGTGGGAATTTAAAGCACTAAATTTCCAGAAAGTGGGGATACTATTTATACTGAAACCCCCAGCACCCCAACGGGGTTTGTAGTCCGCTGGACCTAAAGCAATAATCATGTAATGTAATGTGTGTGTGTGTTTTGCACGTTTTAATTCTGTTTCCTTTCCAACTGTTTTTTAATTGGGGACTTTTTTGTGCATTTTATTTTACTTCATTGTTTGTGGCTCCGTTATAGTGTGAACATTATGGTTTATGAATGGTGGTGTGCCTGCTGCAGAACTACTTCATCTTTACACTACAGTTGCTCTGCCCTAAACCTTATTAAAGGTTGGGATCTACCGGGTGACATTTCAACACCAGTTGATCGCTTTTCACACTTTATTTCGTTTCGCTATAACCTCTGCGTTTTGCAACCATTTAATGAGTGAATGTTTGTAATTGCCTTTTCTTATATATTTATTGCAATTTTTTTTGTGTGTTAATGTCAGCAGAGCATGTCTTAATTTCTCTATCTGAAACATGAAAGTATTGATGAATCCTTCGGATGAGAGTATAAACCAAGGTCTAGTCTGTGCGCTCATGCACGCACGTAGGCTACGGACTTTAAAGATCCTATGCAAACGTCTTAGACGGGTGATTTGATTTTGATTTGATTGGTTGTTGCTTTAGATCCAGCGGACTCTTCCGAGCCAAATCAGGACCGGACAACCCCCGATCCGCATAAAAGATCTGCTGAAACAACCCTAGTGGGAAAACTGAACGCCCTCCACCGGCCAGTCACTTTACAATAAAGACATCCCATGCAAGGGACGGCTGAGGCTTTACCCCAACTAATCGAACCCCCGGTTACAAAAACAAAATAGAATACAAACATCATTATAAATTATCAACAAAACACATACATATAAAATGCCTATATTGCTAAATAATAACATCATAGGAAGCCCTAGTGACCACCTGGCAGAAAGCGTCCAATATTCCCAAGCTGATCCAACAGACCTCATACACAAACAAGGAGTCTTGTCCTGGAAGAGTTTTCAAGAAAAAAGGTAGGTCATTGATCTAGCGAAGAAGAAGATAGTATAGCAGAGTGATAGGACAGAGCAGGAATGGGAAAGAGCAAATGAGGAAGACAGCGACAGTGGGAATTTAAAGCACTAAATTTCCAGAAAGTGGGGATATTATTTATACTGAAACCCCCGGCACTCCAACAGGGGGTGGGGGGGGGGGGGGAACTGTTGCCGCAGTGAATCGGTCATGCCTACAAAGTCTCTCAACTGGGGCTTTCACTTTTCCCTTTATAGGTTAGAACAATCTACAGTGACAAGATTGCTCATGACCCCAAGGGGTGCTATATAAGATCGATGAAGTAAATAATGGATAGTATTATATGTACGAGTCCAACCTCCCCCCCCCCCCTGCCCCATCCCTTCCTCTATCTTTCCCCCTCCCAAGTCAGACTCAAAGAACGGCGATTTGCAGCCAGCATGAAATACTTACTCACATGCAATACTTGTCACATGCAACACGCACTCATACGTACACAGCAAACACATGTTCACCACTCGAATACATATGGTGTAAAGGCAAGGTGATTGCTGTTAGAAGACAGAAAAGAAATTGTAATATCATCAGACATAAAAATTAGGATTTTCATCTTGGAAATGGCGAGGAAACGGGCATAATCCTAAGTGTCACCGTTTCTTTAAAGGAATGTTTTTGATATATGCTGTTTGATTGGCCATTCTTTCGGCTAATTAGTTGAAAGATTAGATCTGCTGGAAATAAAAGTGACAATCCTATTAAGCAGAGAACTTCAGAAGTGAAATATTATAGGGATTGAATGACATTTCCTGACAGAGGATAGAAAGAAAGAAAAAGAAGAAGATTAAAAAAAGAAGAAGAAATAATCACAGGCATTTGAAAGAACTGGATGTAAAATACATATATTGTAATGTATTAAAATAAAAATGCAAAACGAAACGTAACGTAATAAGAGATTTTTATTAGATCATTTTAAGTGATATGTCTGTAAAAAAAAAAAGTTGCATACAAAAAAAAGGGGCAATATACAATTACTGACCAACGAAAGCATGCTAATTTATTACTTATTCAGACACTGGAAAGGAATAGGCCTGAACCACATGTGGAAGGTTCTTATCGTCATCATCAATCATCATTACACTATCATCATCATCACATTATCATCATCATCATTATACAAGCATTTCACGCTGACATCATTTGTTGAGTGACATGGTTCCAGGCATCAGGAATGTTTCAATGGTCCTTTGCTATGTATGGTGACTATTGTCATGAAGGGACAAGAGAGGAAAAAGAGTATGTGTTGGAGGGGGTGGGGAGTGGAGTGTGAATGAGGACAGGTGGATGAAGAGTAGAGTTTGGCAGGGCCAGGGTAGGGAATAGGTTGATCCAGAGTAGCGCTGCTCTTTCAGCTGCCGTGCTTTCGCAGAGAAGGCAGCCTGAATTTGGCGGGCATGTTTGATCAAATCAAAAGCCAACATTTGAAAGAGAAAAAAAAAAAAAAAGAAAGAAAATAAAGAAATAAGTAAAACTAAACTATTACACTGACATTGGACTACATTCAGGGGGACTAATGTCTTGTTTCAGGGAAAAGCGTTCTTGACCTCTCCTATCCCTCCTCCTCTTCTTCATTCCTTCACTCCAATTCGTAATCCTTATTATCTGCTGTTCTCCCTGGACTGAGGGACATAATAAGAAAGAGTTATCTCCCCTTCTTTGCTGCCCATGGTTTTGACGTGTGGATGTGTGCCATAGATACAGATGGCCATTTCCCTGTGTTGTCAGCTCCTCAGTGTATCAGCTGGGCTTGCTGAAAACTCAAGGGACTGATTTTCCAAAAGCATGAGAAGACGCCTGAATGAAGTGCTCAGAAGAAAAAAAAAAATCCATGTTCATGCTAAAAAAGTATCCACAATTTGGCAGGTTGGCAACGGAAATTTGAAGGAACCTAACTTTTTGAAAGAGAATTCTTTATCACCACCCCCCAAAAAAATTCTAAACAACATTTTACTTTAAGCAGTCCTGATACACAACAAAAAAATAAAGCATTGTAACACAAACAATGTTTGTGGTCTTAAAAAAAAAAAAAAAATTCCAGGTCACAATAAAACATTTAAAGACAACCAGTATATCAGTGATAGTTGCGTATAAAATATAGAATGCAAATCGACACAATGTAACACAAGGTAAGGCCAATTTATAAACTGTTTCTGTTACAAAAAATCCAAAACAAAAACAATGCCACAAAAACAAAAAAACTGAATTTTTTTTTGAATCACTTAAAATCTGTATTGCACACAATATCACAGCAAACACAAGAAAAAAGAAGGACAAAAAAAAAAAAAGAAAAAAAAAAGACCAAGCTACCATTGTTACAGGAATATATTATACTTCATGCTTGTGTACTTTCTATATATATACATCATATTTTTGATGTACTCAACGAAGATCTCATTAAAATATCACAGTATCCCTGATTTTAAAGCAAATTGTATTCAATCAGACAATAAGTCTCCTCTCTGAAAATCCTTAACGGAAAGAGAGGGGACTATAAACTGATTAAAAAAAAACAAAAAAAAAAACACACGTACACACAAAAGAACATTTTATTCAAAGTAAATAAAAGATTATAATAATAAACATTGGTTTCAAAATTCAAACACAAAGTGAAATAATACTTCCAAACAAAATAGGCTGTGTTTGTAAAGTAAACAAAGGATAATAATAACTACCTGTTGCAAAATTCCAATATGCGGTGAAAAAAAATACTTAAAAACAAAATAACTTTTGTTTGTAAAAAGTCAACACAATTCGTTTGCTACATGAGTATAATAATGAATTCTTTCAAATGTTGAAAACATCATGAGTGGAAATGAGTTCATAATAAAAAAAAAAAAATCCTCATCATAATCATTGATATTAGTTCACTCTCCTGTTCCCACACTGCGTCACGGAGACCGCTGAGGCTTACGTAGCCTCTTCACCATCTCTGCCACTGGGCACATATAGCCTATCTATTATGCCGGGTGACGTGACACAGTTGGACCTACAGTCTGCCCTCCTTTTTTCAGTCCAGGACGGTGACAAGCGGTTGCCTGGTACTTCAATAAAACCTGCAATCAGTTCATGACCAGTAGTAGGCATGGTGGCGAGGCCATGTAACCCCCTCGGCTGTCTGCTACACAGCGTGAGCTGTTCCTTGTACAGATCTTACGGAGTACTCAATACCTTAAGAAAGACGGTACATAGCCGACACACATTTTGAAAGACCTCAAGATCACTCATTTCAGCATCATAGATCCTGTACAAATTCAAATTCACAGTGGAGTGCTGCTCCACCTTATAGAAAAAATAATAACAATAATAACCTCTTTCAAAACTACATGGTTTGACAGAAATCGATACAGTCATTCCTTTGTGTGCCTATTAAAAACATCAAGGTTGATTCTAAAAAATAGCACCGCTGAGAAAGTGTGTTTAGCGGACAGAGGGGGTTTAGTTTTACGTAACAAAGACAGAGAGGCCTAAACTTCCAAAGCTCAGCGGTCAGTTGGAGAAACGATGACCAAATAAAGAGCTGCCTAAACTTCGTAGTTTAGTGGTTGGGTTGAGGACTGATATATCATCTTTTAATGTGACAACAAAAGCACATTTCCCAAGTAAACTCATACTCACAGTCACTGGAAAATAAACCAACATCTTTTGATACCCCGACCCTTTCATCATCTTTTGACATTCGTCACTCATCAATATCGTTGTATGAAACACTAATATAACATTATATATGAAATCCTCTCCTCCCCCTCCATTTTCCGCCCTCCCCATCAGCAAAGATGAAATATTATTGTCAAACAATGACATGACACTGCCTCACACAAAATTTCCCACACTTCACATTTTAAAAAAAATTATGAACTGCGTGAACATAATAATAATATAAATAATAATAATAACAATAACGCATGATATGCCCAAAACACACACACAATAATGCATAGTCTGCTCATTTTATAACCAGGTGCTGCTTTGTGAATTTGATTTAGTTTTGAATGGACTCAATTCACAATGTATTGGACGATGATGATTTTGACTGTAAAAGTTTGGTCAATTACTTTCTACAAAGACCTCTAGCTTCTTTTATTTATTGTTGTTGCTGCTGGTAGTCAAACATTCCTATCAAAAACAATTTCACAGATTGTTTTCTTCTTTTTTTTCTGAAGTAAATACAACCGCATGTTTAATATCCCCTTGCATTTATTTAAATTTTTTTTAATTTTATTTTTGCTGCAGTAAAAAATGCATTTTATACATGTAGTTGTATGCGGCATTGCAAGGCTGCTTCTGCACATTTTGGCTCCCTGAAATTTAACGATAAGAGCTTCTTCTTCTTTTTCGTCTTGCTGTAGATGACAGCTTTCATCTTTTGGTGAAGATTCTGCAGGTTTTAATCATGGGGGGGGGGGGGGGGGGGGTGAAAACTGCATTTGAGGTGTTGCAATTTGACAAGGAAAACTGCGTCCAAATCTATATTTATCGTCACCATCCCTGAGCAGAGTTGAGGTTGTGATTGGTATGCAGCATGCGTTGCACAGCGGTGTGCCAGGATTGACACTGCTTGAGCAATTTCCTGCTTTTGCGCTGCGCTGCGATATGCTTGGCTTCCGTCTGCTGTAGGACACTCATCAAATCCGCGTTCTCCATGTACAGGTCCTTCACCTGAGTCGCCATCTTGGTCGCTGATTGACGCTGGAAAGAAGAGAAAGCACTTTTTGTTTTTTAAACGCGTGAAAAGGGTGTCCCTCCTTTGGTAGGCAAAGTTATGAGATTAAAATTTTCTTTAAAAAAATAAAAAAACAGAATAAAACCAAACCTTTGCTGGATGTAGGACTCGTTTCTGTATGCTTAAAACACTGTGTAACCAAAACTGCCAAAGCAACCTCTTCAGCTGGTCATAAGCCTACCTATTACGCCTGGGGTTAGTCTCCCCTTCTTTTTCAGTTTGGGATGTGGAGGTGTGATGCGGTGACTTAATACTTTAAAGAATTGATTGATTGATTGATTGATTGATTGATTGTTGCTTTAGGTCCAGCGGACTCTTCCGAGCCAAATCAGGACCGGACAACCCCCGATCCGCATAAAAGATCTGCTGAAACAACCCTAGTGGGAAAACTGAACGCCCTCCACCGGCCAGTCACTTTACAAAAAAGACATCCCACGCAGGGGACGGCTGAGGCTTTACCCCAACTACTCAAACCCCCGGTTACAAAAACAAAATAGAATACAAACATCATTATAAATTATCAACAAAACACATACATATAAAATGCCTATATTGCTAAATAATAACATCATAGGAAGCCCTAGCGACCACCCGGCAGAAAGCGTCCAACACTCCCAAGCTGATCCAACAGACCTCATACACAAACAAGGAGTCTTGTCCAGGAAGAGTTTTCAAGAAAAAAGGTAGGTCATTGATCTAGCGAAGAAGAAGATAGTATAGCAGAGTGATAGGACAGAGCAGGAATGGGAAAGAGCAAATGAGGAAGACATCGACAGTGGGAATTTCAAGCACTAAATTTCCAGAAAGTGGGGATACTATTTATACTGAAACCCCCGGCACTCCAACGGGGGTACTGTTGCCGCAGTGAATCAGTCATGCCTATAAAGGAAAGACAGGTTTTCAACTGGGGCTTTCACTTTTCCCTTTATAGGTTAGAACAATCTACAGTGGCAAGATTGCTCATGACCCCAAGGGGTAATACTTTAAAGAAACCACCTGCAAAATCTGTTTGTAACCAGCAGCAGAGAGTGGGGAGAGACGAATGTAAGCCTTGCCAGTCTCAGCTACGCTGTGTGTGTCTTGTTTGCATGTTGTGAAAGTGGTAGGATGTGTCTAAAGCATCCTATTTTTGTCTCCATTGGGCGGGATATAAATTGCCATATTATTATTAGTAGTAGTATTGGGAAGTCAGAAATAATAATAATAATAATAATAATAATAATAATAATAATAATAATAATAATTATAATAATAATAATAATAATAATTATTATTATTATTATTATTATTATATAGCGCTTTATACAGACCTACCCAGTGTGCTCCCAAACGCATGTTAACCTAGAAGTGCAAGTTCAAGGCCAAATCCCCAATCCAAAATTTAAAAGATTTCATTCATCACATACATGAAATGGAAAAGAAAAATACATAAACAAAAGGAAAAAAAAATTACTGACCAAGGATTTATGCTGTAAGGCCAGGCTGCGGAACATCTCTGAAGTGGCGTCCAGCCTGGACTGCATCTCTCTCTTCTGACATTCCCACGACTCTCTCTCCTGCCTCCACTCTTTCTCTGTGCCTAAAACGCAGACACACACACACACACACACACACACAGACAGACAGGCACACACAGAAACACACACAGACACATTATCAACAATTTTAATAACAAAAACAGAATGCCTTAAATGTAATGCCTTACAGGTCCACCAAGTTGTTGTCTACTATTATATCTTTTTTCTTCAAAGCAACAAGCATTATTATACAAGTTAGGGCATTTATAACCTTCCAAACTGAAATTAAAATAAACACTGTAACCAACCTACACAGAGAGAATTTCTGAAACAGTGTTACATTAATCTGCAGAGATTAGAGCGAGCTTTGTGGCCCAGTGGTCTAAGACGGGATTAACTTGCCTTGTCCACAGGCCAGAAACCAATGGCGCCTGACAGGTGTGGGATCGATCCAGCATCTGGGCGTTACGTTTCTACGAATATTATTTACTTTTGACTCAGGCAACCTCTCAGGTTTTCTCCGGGTACTCCGGTTTGCTCCCCCAGCAAAATTTAAAAAACAAAACTAATATTAGGTAGGGTTGGGTTTGGGCATGCCACAGGTTGCTACTACGCCTTCTCCTGTGGAGGTGGTCCAGAATTTCCTGGTAAAAAGGGACAATAAAGTGTTAAAAAAATCACACTATCTCATTTTACATAGCAGTGTAGCAGACCCAAGGACACTGTTTACAATAATTCAAATCAATTCAGTTCATCAAATCTGTATAAAACCATCAAAGGGACTATGTGCAGCCATTTGTGTCACATTTGAATAGATAAATGCATACAAAATAAATGATAATTCTGAAAAACTAACACTTACGTACATTTTAAAAATTACTTTTAGAGATTCAATCAGCTTTCTTACCCACACAAACCTTACACATACCACACATAATTTATGCCATAATAGGAAAAAAAACAAAAACAAACTTAGTTATTAATAAATTCATTAAAATACAATAATAGGAATACAGTAATTGTTGCACAACAAAGTATCAAAAGGACACAAGTTACTAAAAAAAAATATCGCAATCACAGCAAAGGGAAACAATTCACTACCAAACAAAAAAACACAAAAAAACCAAAACAACACAACCAAACACCGACTAGCACAAGGGAGACAAACATCAGATCAGACATCAAGCACGCACACACACACACACACACACCCACACACACACACACACACACACCCACACACACAAACACACTGGGTACGCGCCCTGTGTAGTTTACCAGCAGTTAGTGAACAGAAATGAAACCAAACTAAAAATACAGCGCACACAAAAAAAAAAAGGCTAAAAGAAAAACATGCACTATATCATACCTGCCATGATTCTGTCTGCCAGCTGTGTCCGTTGCATCAGAGCCTCTTGCAGTGAGATGGCATGACGCTGGGTCTCCAACAAGTTGACCTGAAACACAATGAGGTAATGGTATTTACAAGTACCGAATACCCACAATGAAGTGTTAAAAATCCAAATAAACAAAAAAAAATCAAAAGAATCAAAATAATCAGGCGAGCATTGAGACCGCAGGGTCTAAAGCGGGACTAACTTGCCTTGTCCACAGTCTAGAAATCAATGGCACCTGACATGCTCAGGACTGATTCTGACTCTGGGCGTTATGTTTCTCCTAATATTATTTACTTTTGACTCAGGCAACGTCTCAGGTGTTTTCTCCGGGTACTCTAGTTTGCTCCCCTGGCAAAATTAAATTTTAAAAACGTTTAAAAAAACAACGCAACTAACAGTAGGTAGGTTGGCTATGGGCATGCCACAGGTTGCCACTACTGTACGGAGGGCGACTAAAAATGTCCCATTAAAAATGGACAATAAAGTGTCAAAAATCAAAATCAAATCAACACAATCAAGTGATGGTATTTCATAGTACTGAATGAAAACAGTGGTATAGTTAATAGTACATAACTATCACAAATCTTAGTACATAACAATCTACTAGCGGAGCTACCTAACAGCGTAGCGGTTTGGGCAAACCCCTAGAAAACGTTTGGTGAAACAAAGCTGAGCGTGATTAGTACTAGGACGGGTGACCATACTTGGTAAGGCAGCCACCGAACGACACAAAGAAACAAACAAGCGCGCAACAATCACCTGTAGCCCAGTGAAGGCCTCCAGTTCCACCATGTTGCCAGCTTTCTGCTTGAGGCGTTCCACTTCTCTGACCAGTTGGGTCTGCCCAGCTGCCATTTCTGCACTGGTCTTTAGCAGCTGAAAGTTACACCACATATTCATTAAATAATACATTTGATTTAAAAAGCGAAGGATTGACGTTTTGAGTCATAGGAAAAAGGAAAAACAACAACAACAACAACAACCGAGGCATTATGAAATGTTTCTGTGGATCAGCTTTGGGAAGGTGGTGAGTGACTGAGGTATGGGAGAGAAAAGACTTAACTCTTCCACGCCGGGAAGCAAGTTTTCCAGTAGCCGCCATGCATCTCTACCTGTCGGGAGGCAGGTATTCCAGTATCCCACACTTGCATACGGTCCAAGAGAGAAAACTCCGCATTGCAAAAATATATTGAAAGCACGGTTATTTCCCATGTTAATAAAACATACAGTCACTTCCGCCAGGTCGAATTTTCTTGTTCTGATGCGAATTTGGCGTGCAATTTGATTTTTAAATGACGAAAAGTCGAGGACTATCAAGATCTTTCTCTCTCTCTGCTATTTTTGTGTTGAGCTGCTATAATATTTTGTGGAAATTTACCAAAAGAAATATCTAAATACTTTAATGTTTACCTAAATAGCTAAAAAAAACTTACATAAATGCTTTTTTTCAATGTTATTGTGAAAATTCAAGAAAAAAAATGCGAAAGAGGCTTTCATTTAGGAATTTTTTCAGTTTTTATTATTAAACAAACATAAAATTTATATAGTTTTGTAAAGAAATTAGTTTTCTATAAGTATGGTCAAATTTCATATCAATAGGCCTGCACTGAGCTAGGCAAGAGCCGATTTTGTACAACTAGTGGTTTTCACAACAGTCGGGCCCTGCAGGCTCAGGCCAGCAGTGATGCTTAGCTGCTGCACGCTCAGGCAGAATAGTGTTAACACTTGCTGGTTGAATTTGTGACATTACCTTGTCTGTTGTCCTTTGAAGCATGTTCTGCAGTCTCTTCTTCTCCTCCCACAGCTCATGCATTTGATCCTGGACAGTAAAAATAATACAATCGCGCTAAACTTGCAATAATAACCAGGAATAACTGCTGTCAATCCCTAAACTTCCATTTCACATGTAAATTTGCTAGGAAGCATTGCTCTGTGTCAAAAACAGATTTGGGTTCAAAGTTACCAAGCTGGTTAATTCATAGAATCAAATTGCCTTAAATTGCCCCCCCCCCTCACCCTACACACACACACACACACCACCAACCCCCGGGAAAAAAATAAAAAAAATGGTAACACAAAATCTTGATGTTAGCAAATTTCACTACCAAAGGTGTGTCCCAAATTCGTATTACTGATTTTCAGACTCGGGAAGAATTTTGAACTTTAACAAACTTTGGACTTTTAGTTGAAGCAAGATTTCAGATAGCCTTATCTTACACTTGTCCTACAGAAGAAGAGAGAGAGAAAGAGAGAGAAAGAGAGAGTGAGAGAGAGAGAGTGAGTGAGAGAGAGATTGATTGATTTATTCATTTAGGCATCGCCCCTTCATGAAGGGTGTGTACATAATAACATTATACATATAAAAACATACATTTTCATTCTGAGTGAGAGAGAGAGAGAGAGAGAGAGAGAGAGAGAGAGAGAGAGAGAGAGAGAGAGAGAGAGAGTCATAAACTTCCAGTGCGTGTTATGAAATAATTAGCTTTACTCTCAGAAGATTCCTACAAACTTGATATTAGTTTGTAAAGGGTTTTTAATTTTCCTTTTTCATGCATACACGCTTTTATCAAAAGACCTTTCTTATACAATTGAGACAGAGAGATAAACTTTAAATACACAAGACATAAAATACATAACAGTTGCAACACAACACCAATACATGTTTTGCTAATATTATGGTTCTCTTCTTTCTCACTCAATAGAATAATAATTAAAACGGAATTCAAGAAAACTGTAAGTCCTAAAGTAATAAAATAATAAATAGCTGAACTACAATATGATTTTATCTTTCTCTGCAGCAATCCCGTTCCCGGTCTGACAGAAAATTACATTTATCAATGTATGAAAATATTTTATGCACTTACAAAATTAGTTTCAATATTATATTTCCAACAAGTAATCATAAAATATAAACATTCAAATTACCAGTTCTGTAATGAACAGAATCCTAAATCACCATAGTGAAAAATATAAGTAACCTATACAGTAACACAATATTTCCAAGTCACACAAAATAAGCATTCACCCTTCATTTTGTACAGTTTATCTTTCATTCCACTAATACACCTTATCCTAGTCCTATTTCATTTAATCACAGACACTCTCAGATGCACACGAGAACAGGCTTTGTGCTCCAAAACAGTCTTTATACCTCATCACCAAGATATTCCTGAACTAGGAAATATAATACCAACCCAAAGCGAATACATACACTATGTGCCTACGTCAACAGCCGCCGCTTGTGTACTTACTCTATAAATATGTGATGTATACACAAATATAAACCTTTACCAATTACTCCATGACAGAGATAGAAGAGGAAGAGAGAGACGCAGAGGGTGAAAGAAAGAGATTCGAAGAAGAAGATGAGAAAAGAAGAAGAAGGAGAAGAAAAAGAAGACATTGAATGACAGAAGGAAGAAAGAGAGAAGAAGAAGTAGTAAATAACACATCAAACGCAAACCTGTTCTTCTTTTTCTCTCTCAACTTGCTCTTTGTCAGAACGTTGACGAAGGACTCGAACCATCTCATCCAAGTTGTTGTTCGTCTGGCGCAACAGTTCACACTCCTCCTGTTTGTACAAAACAAAATCTGTAAAAAATTGTAAAAATTGTGTAATACCAAATGGCCTGCCTGGTGTCTCAGCTGGATAGTCGCTGGTTTCCCAAGCTGAAGTTCAAAACTTTGATTTCGTTTGGGGATGAACTTATGTTAGGTACAAGATTTTTCACGTCATCAAGGGTTTTCTCTAGGTACTCTGGTTTCCTCCCTCCCTTCAATAATGGTATTGGATGCAGTCTGACTAAAATTTAAAATATAAAATTTGATTTCATTTCTGTCTTCTAATAACGACTTGCTTTTACACCACCTGTTTGGGTGATGAATGTTTGTTTGTGGCGTACGTAGGAGTGTCTGTAACATGGGAGTGTGTATGTTGGTTACAGATCACTGCACTTTGAGTCTGATTTAGGAATAAGGCGCGTATAGCATCCATTATTATTATTATTATTATTATTATTATTATTATTATTATTATTATTATTAATATTATTATTATTATTATTATTGTTATTATTATTATTATTATTATTATTATTAATATTAATATTATTATTATTATTATTATTGTTATTATTATTATTATTATTATTATTATTATTATTATTATTAATATTATTATTAACTCCTAGAAAAGGTAAATTCTGACGACCATCCATATAGTTATCTCACAGCACCCAATACGTGTAAAAAAAAAAAAAGATTAAAAAAAAAGGTTTCACTAATGATATTCTAAAAGACGGATATTTAAACAACAGCCGAACAGTTTCATCTCGCATTCCTCCATTTACAGAAAATCGAACTTGTAATACGGAGGTAAAAAATAATTTTAAAGAAAAAAACTAACAAACATACAAAATAGATTCATTTTCCATGCAGCTGTGGAGTTCTACACAGTTCAGCACATGCATTGTGTATTCTTACTTGCGAGCACAACCACCAATGAAGTACGCTCCCCACCCCACCCCTCCTCTCCCAACCATTTTCACTGAGAAGGTTTAGGTGTATTTATGGTAAGTTTTTCCGGAATATTGAACACACAAAAAAAACCTTTGCGATTGCCGATCAGGGCCAGACCTGGCACGTTTTAATGTTGCAGCTCGACAGTGGTGTAAAAAGAGTTCTTACTTCTGAGATGGCTTGCGTGCCTCAGCGGCATTGTAACTCCTGACAAAGCGTTGTAGATAAAATACACACACGTATAGAGAACCTTGGTGCCTTCTCATCTCCTTTGATCCTCTCACTGGTGTAAATCGACACAGTGCATTCGGGAGGATTCGCTTCATTTACCCAAGTACAGTTTGGGCTGGTTTTTGGGGTGTAGAATTTCTGTTCACAGTAAGCACTCAATATCTCCACTATCCCTGATGCAGGCATGCTACTCTGAAAATTTAGTTTTCCCGGAAAATTTTGCAAGGATTAGCAGAGCCCCAAGAGCGAGCCTGAAAAGCAGGCGAGCCCTCTAGGGGGGTCCGAGGGCATGCTCCCCCAGAAAATTTAAAAAAAAAAAAAAAAAAAAAGGTTAAAATCTGTGCAATCTGGCACATTCTGAGCACTTTTTGAGAGACGAAAAATCAATCAACAAAGACGAAAAAAACCAACACATTTTAGTTTAAACTATATACAAGAAATGACACTGGTAGGCCTACATGTCTGTTAACATTATTTTATTATAGTCCGTCATTTAGTTTAGTTTTTGAGACCTTTGTCCCAGTCTCCTACCGTGTTTCTTATCACAATTTCGGGTCGAAACATTTTGATGCTATGCTACCATTAGTAGTATTTATCATTACAAAAACTCTTCCATACATTATCAAACTTAAAAAAAAACAGAGAATCGTGCACAAAACGTGGTGAAGACAGTCAAAAATCAAACGGAAACAACTGGCCGCCTACGCTAAAACACAGCGAATCACGTAAGAGAGAAGCAATCTGATTGGTGAGATAAATTTAGCTAGCCAATCACAACGCCGCTTTGATATGATCGTTAAAATTGACTGTCATGGCGGTCTAGCAGACGAATCCCGCTGATATCGCCTACCGTGATAAGAACGCTGGTAATTGTTTCTTTTCAACACAGATTTTTTTAATACTCCCGGAAATTTTTCAAACACCCGGAAAGCCACCGGGACCCAAAAATCTATCTCCCAGAATTCCGGGAATTCCCGGAAAAGTAGCATGCCTGCTGATGTCACTTATTAGGCTGTTACTATAAGCCTGTAGAAGTATCCCTGATGACACTTATTAGGCTGTTACTATAAGCCTGTAGAAGTATCCCTGATGACACTTATTAGGCTGTTACTATAAGCCTGTAGAAGTATCCCTGATGACACTTATTAGGCTGTTACTATAAGCCTGTAGAAGTATCCCTGATGACACTTATTAGGCTGTTACTATAAGCCTGTAGAAGTATCCCTGATGTCCCTTATTAGGCTGTTACTATAAGCCTGTAGAAGTATCCCTGATGTCCCTTATTAGGCTGTTACTATAAGCCTGTAGAAGTATCCCTGATGTCCCTTATTAGGCTGTTACTATAAGCCTGTAGAAGTATCCCTGATGTCCCTTATTAGGCTGTTACTATAAGCCTGTAGAAGTATCCCTGATGTCCCTTATTAGGCTGTTACTATAAGCCTGTAGAAGTATCCCTGATGTCCCTTATTAGGCTGTTACTATAAGCCTGTAGAAGTATCCCTGATGTCCCTTATTAGGCTGTTACTATAAGCCTGTAGAAGTATCCCTGATGTCCCTTATTAGGCTGTTACTATAAGCCTGTAGAAGTATCCCTGATGTCCCTTATTAGGCTGTTACTATAAGCCTGTAGAAGTATCCCTGATGTCCCTTATTAGGCTGTTACTATAAGCCTGTAGAAGTATCCCTGATGTCCCTTATTAGGCTGTTACTATAAGCCTGTAGAAGTATCCCTGATGTCCCTTATTAGGCTGTTACTATAAGCCTGTAGAAGTATCCCTGATGTCCCTTATTAGGCTGTTACTATAAGCCTGTAGAAGTATCCCTGATGTCCCTTATTAGGCTGTTACTATAAGCCTGTAGAAGTATCCCTGATGTCCCTTATTAGGCTGTTACTATAAGCCTGTAGAAGTATCCCTGATGTCCCTTATTAGGCTGTTACTATAAGCCTGTAGAAGTATCCCTGATGTCCCTTATTAGGCTGTTACTATAAGCCTGTAGAAGTATCCCTGATGTCCCTTATTAGGCTGTTACTATAAGCCTGTAGAAGCAGTCGATTGGAAAGTGACGCTGACCCTTATCTGAGAGTCCGAGGCTGCTGAGGGCATTACCCAACTCTCAGCCTATGCTAAACAGATCTTGGACACAGCCACTCAACACGTGTCAAGATCGCCTAGAGCCTATCTAGTGCACAGTGGCCGGTCCAGAAAATTCCCCATTGCAGCGAAATCCAATGTTACGCCTAATACTACTGGAGATGAATGGAGGATTTCCACTGTACTGACCTTGAGTTGCTGAAAGTCAAACTGGGCAGTGCGAGCCTCTTGCAGCTGTTGTTTGAGCTGGGTGATCTGGGACTGAAGCTCATCCAGTGCCCGCTGAGATGCACACACACACACACACATAGATAACTTTTGAGTTTTCTTCATGTTACATCTGTTCAATCTGGGGTGTGGGAGGGCGGGTGGGGGTGGGGGTGGGGATGATATTAGACAACAAAAGAAAACTAAAACAAATGAACATAATGGGTTGTCAATGAACAGTACTAAAAATAGTGCACACATAAAGCAATAAGGTGCATGCACACACCACACACATTCAGTATCCTACATCAATGATCACAGAATACCTTCATCACATCACATTCAGTATCCTACATCAATGATCACAGAATACCTTCATCACTATAAAGTTCTTAATTAAACCAGGTGAAAGATCAAAGAGTGTATATTAATGAGATAGTAACACAACATCAACTTGCTATGTGTAGGACATTCCGGAGAAATCCTCTTTCTTAGCTATATTCTGATGGAAAGTTGGATGAAGAAGAGAAAATGAGGGAGATGATGGTAATAAAAATCGGAAGTCTACCTGTTCCATAACAGCTTCTCTGGGACTGTCCTCATTTATGGTTTCCATGTCATGCAGGACACATTCCAGCTCCGCTTTGCCTACAATTTCCTCTTTGCCCTGAAAAAAAAAACCCACACACTCAAATAAAACACATTAACAAATGATTCAATGAATGAATGCATGTCAACCTATATCCTCCTCATCCTATCTCTTGACTTCTTGTTGATGTTGTGGCACCAGCGAAGATCTAGCCACCATTCTCCTCCATCTGTCTCTGTCCTCCACAGCTCTTTGGGAGTCTGCAAAGCTCATCTCTGTCCACTCCTGGATGTTGTCCTCCCATATTTTATACTGTTTTTCTCCCTTGCGGCTTCCTGCGACTGTCCCTTGCGGCTTCCTGCGATTGTCCCTTGCAGCTTCCTGCGACTGTCCCTTGCGTCTTCCTGCGACTGTCCCTTGCAGCTTCCTGCGACTGTCCCTTGCGGCTTCCTGCGACTGTCCCTTGCGGCTTCCTGCAACTGTCCCTTGCAGCTTCCTGCGACTGTCCCTTGCAGCTTCCTGCGACTGTCCCTTGCGGCTTCCTGCGACTGTCCCTTGCGGCTTCCTGCGACTGTCCCTTGCGGCTTCCTGCGACTGTCCCTTGCAAGGTTGTTTTTGCAAGGCTTGTTGATCGAGAAACGAGACCATACCATTTAATCCTTTTCTTGATCGCTGTCAGGGGATGAGGTTCTATATCGCCTGCTGGATTTTTTTGCGGACTTCTTCGTTTGTCACATGGTCTGTGTAGTGGTTGTCTAGTGGCCTTCTGTAGCACCTCATTTCTGTTCTCAGGATTCTTTTTTTGCAGCTCCGCTGTGAGTGTCCATGTTTCACAGGCATATAGAAAGGCTGGCCTGGTAAGAGACCAGATGGTTTGAAGCTTTGCTTACACAGCTGTTACTTGCGCAATCCTAGCCACAATTTCAGGTTTCGAGCCTTCGTCTGATCTGATGGAGCCAAGGTATTTGAATGTCTTCACCGTTTCCAGGATTGTTCCACTGACTTTGATATCCGAGGCGACGCTTTCGGTGCTGTTGGTCAAGAGTTTTGGCTTTTGGGCACTGATCTCACCTATAAAGCTCATTAACAAGCAAAAAACAAAAAAAATCCACTCTCAAAAGCGTCCTCAAAGCTCAAACCCGTTTTCAAACATTCGGTCAAGAAGATAATTTATTTATTTTATTTTAATGGATCTTTCTTATATAGTGCCTTTTCAACTGAAGAGCTGCTGAGGAGTGCTGGCTGATACAGGATTTAACTCAAACCATCCAAGGCGCTCACTTGCAGACTTTGGTCTGATACCCAGACAACTGAGCACAATCATGGGTGACCTGGAATAGGGGAGAATGGACCTAGTGCTTGCTGGGTGTATCTGTGTAGCCGGCACTCAACTGTCTACATTACGGAGCAATGCATTGCCTGCCCCCTTTACAAGAAATAAACCCTGGGGTCAGTTACCGTGCCACCGGTCTGAGGCTGTCTCATGACTGTAAAGGTGAAAACACACAGGCGCCAACTTGACCGAGCGTCAGGCACGGTCTGGTAGTGAACTGTGGTGGACTACAAAACAAAATCTGCATAAAATGTGACTTTTCATTGTAAGCACAATGTGTAAGTACTGGTCTTAATTCACTGGTCTTAATTCAACATATGCCGCTCTGCCTATTTCAAAATTCACCGCATTAGCTCCATCCGACAATATCTTACAACCGAAACAACCAACACTCTTGTCTGTGCATTTGTTCTATCCAAACTTGACTACTGCAACTCTCTCCTCTCTGGCTCCCCTCTCTACCTTCTTGAAAAACTTCAGAAAGTCATAAACTCTGCCGCCTGCCTTGTTCTTAAAGCTAAAAAACGAGACCATGCCACCCCTCTACTCCGATCTCTTCATTGGCTCCCTGTTCGAGCTCGCATCTTGTACAAGCTCTCAACTATTGTTTTCAATTTCTTCACTGGTTCTGCTCCTTCATACTTTACTGACCTTCTCTCTGTCTACTCTCCTGCAAGACAACTCCGCTCTTCTTCTGATACAAGACTGCTTTCTATCCCCCGTGTTCACTCAAACACCTATGGTGAACGATCTTTCTCTTTCTCTGCTGCAACTGCCTGGAACTCACTACCGATGCAACTCCAACATGCTCCATCACTTTCTTCCTTCAAGCGCCAATTAAAGGCCCACCTTTTTAACATGCAAACTCAATAATTTTCACTCCTCCTCCCTTCCATCCCCATATGTAATCTTTTACCAAGTCACGTCATCTGTTCATGGATGGTGGCGGCACCGGCTCGGTTCTTGGTATTCACATTATCTGTTGTTTTGCATGGCCATGTTTTACTGTAATTAATTAACCATTTGATAAGTGTATACCTGTTCTGTGTGAGTGTGTGTGTGTGTGTGTGTGTGTGTATGTGATTGCACGTGTGTTGTCAAGCGCGGCGAGCTCGCTTTCCTTACCGTTTGCGAGGTACAGTGCGATACAAATGTACTCTATTATTATCATTATTATTACTGTAGTTAGCCATTACCTCCCATCCCCTTTCCCCTCCTGAAGCCAAGAGGGTTGTTGAGGGACAGAAAAAGATGGAGTACGCTGGTTAAACGATCATCTGTGGTGCCCCAATGACTTTGGAGTTATGGGATAGAATAGGATAGGGGTTTTAGAGCTTTGGACATTTTTTGTACACTAAAACCTTTTTGTGATCGGTTGATGTAAAAATAAATGAGCCACTCACAGCCTGAGGGCTGGCAGATCCAACATTCTTCAGGGCCTGGATTCTGAGTGCTTTCTCTTTCCCTTTCTCCAACTCGTCGATGCGACGCTCGTAGTTTGCTCTCTCCAAGTCCTGCTGCTGGTGACTGCGGGATACTTTCTCCTTCAGACTCTCCGCCAAGCACTGCACCTACAAGGGAGAAAAGGACAATATGCAATAATTTGAATATTCATACTCTTTTTCTAACAAAAAAATTATTTGAAACGCACACATTCATTAGCCCACCTACATGCACACAAGTCAAATATGAACGCTATCGCATGAGACTATAGTAAAATGAAAATACATCGCTACATGTGAAAACACACCGCTTTATATGAAAACACATAAATTTATTATTTAATCGTTCTTATATAGCACTTTTTCAGCTCAAGAGCTGCTCAAGGCGCTGGCCGATATAGGCTCTAACTCAAGCTGCTGGAGCACAATCCTGGGCAGCCAGGGATGGGGGAGAAGGACCTAGGTGCATGCTGGGTGTGTTCTTGTCACCGGCACTCACCCGTCTAGGACATGAGCGTCAGGATCTTTAAAGTCCGTTATGATGGAATGTATGCGACACAGACTAGACCTCGGTTTATACTCTCATCCGAAGGAGTAGGAAACGGGAGTAAAGTGTCTTTCCCAAGGACACAACACAATGCCCCGGCCTGGGCTCGAACCCGGGACCTTCAGATCCGCAAGCCAAAGCTCTACCATTAGGCCACTGTGCCTCCTTATGCAAAAATACGTCACTACATGTAAATAAACACGTCACTTCATGTAAAAACACATCACACAGTGCAACAGTAAACAAACACGGTAGATAATAAATTAATTTGTATGTCTTTTCCATAGAAATTATAAGACAATAAAACCACACACACACACATGCTTACTAAAGCTACAAAAACCTAATGGGGACTGTGACAGCTAGTAGGTAATAATGATAAAGTAACAGTTCATTTTCTTAAATATAAATTGTAACTCCAGCAAGGCAAAATCAACTGTTGCATAAATTCTCAAAATAAAACCACCCAGACACCGGTTAAAGTCAGCCAGCAAATCACTTATCAGGCACTAAATATATATATAAAAAATTTTAATATTATAAAAGTCAGCCGTACCTCTTTGTTCTCAAAGCGTAGTTGTCGGACGGTCTCTTTGAGGGTGTGCGACTCGGCCGAGCGTTGCCTCTCCTGCATAAGCATGGTCTTGACATCGGCAAGCTCTTCCTCTAGCAGCTGGTTCTGTACAGCAAGCTCCGGCCTCTCTTCCTCCAAGCTTCCTTTCAGCTGGTCCACCTGGCCGCCTATCTCTTCCTGTTTGATAATAATAATAATAATAATAATAATAATAATGATAATAATAATAATAATAATAATAATAATAATAACAATAATAATAATAATAATAATAATAATAATAATAATAATAATAATAATAATAATAATAATAATAATAATAATGGATGCTATAGCCGCCTTACTCTTAAATCAGACCCAAAAGCGCGGCGATCTGTAACCAATACACAAAATTAAGGAGAAAGTGGATGAGGAAGAGAAGGAAAAGAAGAAGAAGAAGAAGAAGAAGAAGAAGAAGAAGAAGAAGAAGAAGAAGAAGAAGAAGAAGAAGAAGAAGAAGAAGAAGAAGAAAAGAAGAAGAAGAAGAAGAAGAAGAAGAAGAAGAAGAAGAAGAAGAAGAAGAAGAAGAAAAAGAAGAAGAAGTAGAAGTAGAAGTAGAAGAAGAAGAAGAAGAAGAAGAAGAAGAAGAAGAAGAAGAAGAAGAAGAAGAAAAAGGAGAAGAAGAAGAAGAAGAAGAAATGTACATTTAAAAAAAGTGTGAAGGGGAGAAAATATTCACGTTTTAAACATTGAAGTAAAAATGCAAAGAAAACTAAGAAAAAAAAGAAAAGATTAAATGGCTACAGTTTAAGAGAGAATTATAGAAACAACATTAACAACAACAACAAAACGAAAAAGAAACAAAAGAAATAACAGACAACAGCAATCTGAATCTAAATTAAAAAAAAATAAATAAAAATAACACAACCGCCTCTTCCTCCCCCCATCTCTATTTTCTCTACAACCCACCCCCACAACTCACTCCCGCCCTCCCCCCTCCAAAAAAAAATTTAAAAAATGAAAAGAACATTTTTGAAAAAACATACAAAAATGTTATAACTTCATTCTAACTGCAGTTCTTGTCTAATGGACTGCGACACAAGAATGTTATACCTGCAGATCTTGTCTAATGGAATGCAGCAAACAAATGTTATAACTTCATTCTAACTGCAGTTCTTGTCTAATGGACTGTGGCACAAGAATGTTATAACTTCATTCTATCTGCATTCTTGTCTAACGGACTGTGGCACAAAAATGTTATAACTTCATTCTATCTGCATTCTTGTCTAATGGACTGTGGCACAAGAATGTTATAACTTCATTCTAACTGCAGTTCTTGTCTAATGGACTGCGACACAAAAATGTTATAACTTCATTCTATCTGCAGTTCTTGTCTAATGGACTGCGGCACAAAAATGTTATAACTTCATTCTACCTGCAATTCTTGTGTAATGGATTGCGGCACATAAATGTTATAACTTCATTCTAACTGCAGTTCTTGTCTAATGGACTGTGGCACAAGAATGTTATAACTTCATTCTATCTGCAGTTCTTGCCTAATGGACTGCGGCACAAAAATGTTATAACTTCATTCTACCTGCAGTTCTTGTCTAATGGATTGCGGCACAAAAATGTTATAACTTCATTGTACCTGCAGTTCTTGTCTAATGGACTGGGCACAAAAATGTTCATTCTACCTGCAGTTGTTGTCTAATGGAATGCGGCAGGTCGCCAGAGTGCAGCTGGTGAAAGGCAGCTCTCTCTGACTCAAAGTTCTGCCTCAGCGAAGCCAGATCTTGTTGTAGAGACAGGATCTGAGATTCGTAGTGCTGGATCATGCTCGTCTTTTCATGCTCAAACGCAGCATCTGGTACACAAAGTTATTATCACTTTATTCAAAGAAGAGTTATTTATTATTCACTTATAAAGAGCTTTCTTTTCAGATCAAGAGCTTGCTCAAGGTCTCGTTGGCAGGATCTAACAGGATCTAACAGGATCTGACAGGATCTAACCCAAACTGCCCAAGGCGCCCACTCCTACCAAACCAACAACAAACAACAATGTTACAGCAACAGGAAGAACTTTTCTTCTCCAGAAAAATATAAGTACACAAACTCCATTAAAAAAAAAAAACATGTCTCTAGAAAATAAACGATTACTTACACAACTCCAGGAAGAACTTTCTACAGAAAAATAACTTTATTACTTACACAACTCCTCCTTGTTCCAGCTAGCACTGTCGCCCGTAGAAGAGGTGTCGTGACGGTGTTGCTGTACCAGGTTGTGGAAATCCTCTTTCAATTTCCCTTGTAGACCTCCTGCTCCCTACCAGCAAAACAAATAATTATTACACAGGGTAATAACAAACAAAACAAATAATTATTACACAGGGTAATAACCAGCAAAACAAATAATTATTACACAGGGTAATAACAAACAGATTTAAAAAAAAAAGAACAAAATGAAGGAGATCTGAGGAAAAGCTTATATAATGTTCATTCAATTCAACGCGGCTGGTATGCCTTAGCCAATGTCCCGTCCAAGTTTCACTGTTATTGTGGTAGCTAATGAGGCCCTGACAGGGCTCACCCCAAGAGAGTCAAGTTAGTTTATTTGTTCTGTCTAGTATTACATTTCATGAGTTCAAACTCTTACTGCTTTCGGGAACAACATAAAATACAACCATTAAAAACAACCATATATTTATACATCGTCCGGTATTCGTCTTCTTTTTCTTCTTCTTCTTCTTATTATTAAGAAGGGTGCAGGTATGGGTCCATAGGCTGTGCCTTTGCGTTGAGATAAATGTGGTGTTCGCCTTCATGTGTTTATTGTAATAATAAAATAATACAGGATGGTATCGCGCACTTATCCTTCAATGGAATTCAAAAGCGCGTCGATCTGGAGAGATCGCTATCACAGAAGTCAGAATAGAAATCAATATTTTAACTTCTGAAATGTTAGATTGACTGCTTCTGTTAATGAAAAAATGGAGGAAACTGGAGTACCTGGAGAAAACCCTCAGTGTCATGAAACATACATAAATCACATAAGTTTGTTCCATGCGGTACATTGCACATATCACTATGTTTTGCATTTTATTTCTTTATTTTATTTTTTTTTAAATTTATCTTTGTAGTTGTACTCATGTAAGCCACATCTTCCAGTTTTGAAGAGAGAAAAAGAAACCTCTAGTACCCCGTCAAAGAGTTTTGTGAGAGCAGTTTGTACTCTCTCTTCCGTCGATGACTTCAGTTCCTTTATGTCATCGCCATACCTCCTCTGAAGACTCTGAAACATAAATAATTAGCCTTCACGGTACATCTTTCGGAAGTTAAGATGTTATTCTATAACTTCATTATAAAACCCTTCATAAAATACATTTCTTCATCGAAAACCCGTGCTGTCTGTAACATTGTCAATCCACAACCTTCGCCATTTGTCGCTTTTTGGGAGTTAAAATGTCATTATTCAATAATTATTTTTTATGAATCAATACATATAAAATTATGAATATATATTTTACAATACAAAAAGTTTCAAAGCCATCTTCTTTTTCTGTGTTAGACCCACAACCATTGCTATATTCTGAGCAAGTAGTCTGCAGTCTTCGGTAGTTTGGCAGCGGACCTTCAGAGCTTTGCACCCTCAAAGCAATGAAAACAAATTTGAATTTGTTCCCCACCATTTTCAGACCAAATTGATCCTGAACTAAGGTGTAGGTCAAACATAGACCTGATTCTATAAAGTGATAAAAGAAGTAGAAGAAGATGCATGAAGATGGCTACAATGACAATGATGAGTAGAAGGCCATCCCCATCAATCCACTGTTTCCATTTGTTTGGTTTCATTTTAACTTGTATTTTCAAATGGAGAGCCACAGCTAACCACAGAATGTACGTGCAAACGTTATCCAGTAAGTGTATGAAGTGCATGCGTACATTTTAGGCACGTGATACATCAGCAAAAAACTTTTCTCTTGGAATCATCAGTCATGTGATACTCCAGCAAAGACTTTTTCTCTTGGAATCATAAGTAAAAACAATCGGGCCTATTTTATTGTTCAGTTTTATCAGTGCAAACATATTCTACTGTCAAAACATGACATAAGGGATCAGCATAAAGTAATCTGTACACTTGGCATTATCCATTAAATTAATAAATGGGGCTGCCTAACAATGAGGATAAAGATACAAATCAAGTAATCAACAAACCTCCAGTTCCTTTTCGTAATGGTCTTTAAGCTGATCCAGCTTTTTCTCCAGGTCTGCCCTGGATTTTTCCAGCTCCTGAACTCTGCCCTGAGTGTACAAGTTGGTTGCTGTGTCAGGGGCCGCATCCTGGAATGTTTCTGATTTCTGTTTCTCCAACTGCTCCTCTGCTTTCTTCAGCCTGTAACAGAAACAACACAGAAATTAATGACACGAAACAATGTTGCAAATATGACGTTACCTAATGTTTGAGAGTTCTGCACTGAATCAAATTCTGTTTTGTTTTTGTTTGGCAGAGGCATTTTTCTGTAACAATATATTTTATTGTATTGAATAAAGATGATGGGAGATGTGCATGTGACAGTGCGGTTGTTAAGTTAAACCACTCAGCCCTATATCGAGAGGTTGGGCAACGGCTAGTCTGGTTAGTACTTGAATGGGACCAGCACTTTTCATGGATTTGACCACTGTGGAAAAAAAAACCCAAACCAGGCTCACTTTTCTTGTAAAGCCTGCAGCTCTTGCTGATGTTGTACGTGGTCCAAGTTCCTGCAGGACTCGTATTTTTGCAGCAAGTCTTGTTTTTCGTTAGCGAAGGCATTTTGTAGTTCTCTTTGTTGCTCAGCCAGCTTCTGTGATATGTGACTGTTCAGTTCTTCTGTCATTCGAGCCTGTAAAACAATGCATATGTTAAATAATTTGTTTGTTTGTTTGAGTGTGTTTAAAGACTGAATTATAGGTATTATCATTTTTCATCTTCATTGTTGATCATCTGCCTTTCAACATTGACAGGCATCCAGCTTCCCAAATAAAGGTGAGCGTACTTTTTCTCTTCAATACTCCTCTACAGCTTGGAAAGCACCGTCGATCGTTGTTCAAACGAGATCATCCCATTTTATATTTGTGGAAAGATTTTCAATAGTTGATAATGATATAAAATTTACAAAAAATATGCTTGGAAGTCGTTAATAATTTTCTACTTGTCTAGCTATTTGACTGAACTATGACGTAAACAATAATTTAACATTATGACAAACAGTTAAAAGTGATATGGTATTTCACCTTTGCCTTGGCTAAGCAGCATCAAAGTGATAAGGAAGTGAACAGTCAGTCCTCATAGAGGAACGAGCGACATTTAGATGGGGAGAGAGTCCCGAGAACGTTTCACCCACACTTGTTGTAAGCATGTGTGGGAGAAAGAGAGAGAGAGCGGGCAAAGGGACATAACTGCAGCTATAATGATCCAATATTGAGCAACATAAAGACGGCAGATAATCCTGTGGAAGTTTGAAACTATTTGTAGAAAGAGAGAGGGTTTCGGAACATTGGATGATGATATAGAAAAGAAGCTGATAACTCCGTTATCTCAATGAAGATTTCCCATCGAAGTTATTTTTTCTTTTATATGTTATAATTCTTACATAATTTTTTTTCCAGCTCGACAGCTGCTCAAGGTGCTGGGTGTAACTCTAGCTGCCCGGACGTGCCCACTTATTAGAAGAAGAAGGTAGAGCACTTTTGTAGGCTGGCACAACCCTATCCTTTCCTATCCCATAACTCGAAAGTCATTGGGGCACCATCGATGACCGGTTAACCAGCAAACTCCATCTTTCTCTGCCCTCAGCAGCCCACCTAGCTTCACAGTGTCAAGCCAGTCCATTCTCGAATGTTGTCTTCCCACCTCTTTTTCTGTCTCCCTCTTCTTCTGCCTCCTTGCACTTTGCCCCTTTCAGGATGGTCTTTGCAAGACCTGATGCTCTGGTGATGTGGCCATACCATCTGAGTTTCTGTTTCTTCACCACTGCACTGTGAACAAGTCATCGTGTTGTCCAATGGCTTGAGTGATGGTCTGTCGGACTCTGTCGTTGGTGATGTGCTGGGTATAGAAAATGCGCAGTAGTCATTTGTAGCACCTCATCTCCATGCATTGAATTCTTCGTTGTAGGTCTGATGTGAAGATCCATATTTCGCAAGAGTATAATGTTGACTAATGCAGTGAGCACTGCCTTCAATGTAGGATAACTACACCTCAGTCGACCATTGTGTATGTTTTTATGACACCAAATTTTCCTCACAAGAACCACAAAACAAGACTGTATTACCTTGTCCTTTTCCAGACTGCGGATGAGGCTTTGCTTGTCAGCTTCATACTGCTCCTCAAGCTCGGCGATCTCCACACGGTAGCTGTGCTCAATTTCTTTGATCTCCCGCTCTCTTCTCTCCCCTCTCTTCTGTCGGTGTTGTTGCTTCAGCTCTGTGCTCAGGCTGGGCGCTTTCTCAACTGAATGAATCAATAATGAATGAATGAATAGATGAATGAACATTTCTTAAGCACATATAAATGTTTCCACACAAAAAGCATGATCATCATAGAGCAAGGGGAATGATTATTATTATTTTTTTTAACAAGCAAGCCTGTCAATTAAACATGTAGCACTTAACACAAGGTGAGCTAAATTTACAGATCACTCATATACATGTAATCTCTCTCTACCTCTCTCTCATCTGCACAACAAAATACATGTAATTATTTAATGTAAAACCTATATACACACTTGTAATATTAGACAACATAATTCAAATTATTATTATTATATAAAATAAAATCTCCTATGTAGTGACCTGGTAGGGCAGTTGATAGGGCACTTGTTTCCTGTGCCACAGGTCAAGGCTTCAAACCTTCCCCTCCTCTTCCCTCCCCACTCTCCTCCCCCCTCACTACATGGGACCGAACTTATGTGACTTAGGTACAAGACTTTTCACATCACTGAGGGTTTTCTACGGGGAGTCCGATTTCATCCCTCCCTTCAATAATGATATTGATACAGTCAATCTAAATGTCAAAAATAAAAATGATTTATCTTCCGCCTTCTATAAAAAGAGCTTTGAGGTCGATTGAAGAAAGAGCTCGTGATGTCAACCTGTATTATTATTATTTTTAGTATTATTATAAATTTTACCAGCAGGATCAGATGTTAATATACATACACACTCAAATACAAGCAATTTTTGTCCAAAGTGTCTGAGGTCAAAATTTAAAAAAAAACATGCTTTGTGCACAGCTGGAGAATAAAATATAGTCACAGCTGAAGTCTGAACAACTCCATATGACTTTACAATTAAAATAATTAAACCTGCATGTTATGTATTTCACACACACACACAAATGCACACACACACATGCACACACACACAATGGCTGGGGCACTAATAGGTGCCACTGAGCATTACCCTGTGACATGGAATTCTGTGCCCTACAAGTGTACATCTTTATGATGTGTAATCAATATTTCCCGACAAGAAAACTACTAGCAATCACAGAGAGTGAGAAAGAGAGAGAGATAGAGAGAGCGCGAGGGAGAGAGGGAGAGAGGGAGAGAGACAGAAACTGAGAGAGAAACAGAGAGAGAGACAGAGGCAGAGACAGAGGCAGACACAGAAACAGACCGAGACAAAGACAGAGAGACAGAGAGAGTGAGTCAAGATCATGAGAGATAAAACAAGAGACGGAGTTTTATAGAAAAAGAAGTAGAAGAAAAAGAAGTAGAAGAAGAAGAAAGAGAAGGAGGAGAGGTAATGCACATCAGAGGAGGAACATAAGAAAAAAAAGAAGGAGAAGAAGATAACGATTGTAATGATGACACTGCTGCTTATGATGATGCTAATGACGATGATGACAATGGTGATGCTGATAATGCTGTTAATGAAGAAGAAGCAAAGAAATAAAATAACCAACTTCCTTCCTCTGTTATCTGCTGACCAATGTACAGAGCATCAGTGGAATCCTCATCGTCCCATTCCGAGGTGTCTGAGGCCAAGCAGCGTGCGATTACATACAGAGGTGAAGCCAGTCAATAAAACAAAGCTGAACAAAGCATTCATTATACAAAAAAGGTGAAAAGGTTATGCATTAGTACAAAATAGTCCTAAGGCCAAATAAGAAAAGTGCTGTAAGAGGTGAAATCCGCCGGCTATTACCTTACTTTTAAGCATTCGTGGTCTTAATAGAAATTGATCCATTGCCTTTCATACCAGCTGTCAGTGCATGCTAATACTATATATCTTGTGACTGGATACAATTCTTGGGAAACATGGACTCTCACAGCAGACCTACAACGAACAATACAAAGCATGGAGATGAGATGCTACAGAAGATTTCCGGGGCATTTCCTATACCCGGCACTTCGCCAACAACAAAGTCCGACAGACCATCACACAAGCCATTGAACAACACGACGACATGCTCAAAGTTGTGAAGAAACTGAAACTTTGATGGCAGGACCACGTCACCAGAGGATCAAGTCTTGCAAAGACCATCCTGCAAGGCACGGTGCAAAAGAGGTAGAAGAAGAGGGAGACAGAAAAAGGGGTGGGAGGACAACATTTGAGAAGACTGTCTTGACACTGAGCAAAGCCATGATGGTTGCTGAGGAAAGAAAAAGATGGAGTACGCTTTTTAAGCGATCATCTGTGGTGCCCCAATGTCTTTCGAGTTATGGGATAGGATAGGATAGATAGGATAGGATAAAATTCCAAACCCTTTGACCTGTCTTGTACTTCTTCTCTAAGTCACAAACAGGAAAACTGCCTTTTTACTTCCAATTTAGCATTTCAGCACAGGCATTTAATTCTGGTCTCGCTAACTGCGTTATTGAGATGGTTGTCGGCCGTCATAACTGTAAAAATACGTTCACTGATAGGTACCACAAACGCCACTACAGTTAAATTTGCTTCAAAAATTATAGATGAGATCCACTTTAAGACCATGCACCACATCTTGGCCACGAAAACTCTGAGTTTTGACAAAAGGTAATAGCCCTCGGCTTTCCTGTTCTGAAGCGTTTGGTGCTAATAGCAAGGCATCATGAGATTAGTTCTAAGGTAGGTAGATATTACAATAGCAAAACATTGTTACACACTAGTATGAAGTTACATGCAAGTTTTGCGGGGAGAAAAACAAAAGCCTAATACTACTGCAAGAATAATTATTACTGCATGCTGCTGAGCACTAACTGACCACTACGGAAAACGTTTCAGAGGAATGTTTTACACAACAATACTGAAAGAATTATTTGTAAACATATTGCATATTGCCTTTTCTGATACTTTTCTTATATTGTTTTTATATTATAGCGCTTTTTCTAGCTCAAGAGCTGCTCAAGGCACTGACCGACACAGGATTTAACTCAAGCTGCCACTGAGGCGCCCACATGGTGCTAAAGGTGCAATGTTGAACTCCCAAGACAACTGAAAACAAAAGTAGTGGCTGTATTTGGAACAAAATTAGTACCAGTATAAATTCAACCAGAATTTTAAAAAAAATGATGATAACAAAGAAAACAGATATATGTAAAAAAAAGCAGAGTAAAGATGATATCAAAGTACATGCTATCAATGCATGCGTTTACTGAAAGCAGTGTGCAACAAGAAGTACCACTGTTTTATGAAACGATTAATTGCCAATACTTATGTTATGCTCTGTTAAAATACAAACTTGTGAAAACTTGTTTGTTCAAGGATACAAGCTTTCAACAACAACAAAATTATTACATTTTGTGTTATTACAGAAAAACAGAGCTATAACGTTAGGTTCAGACTGTAAGCATTACCCTTAATCGCAAAGCACGATTGTTTACAGAATCGTTATACAGAAGAACAAGCAGTAGTACATGGATACAGCGACAGACTAGAAAAAGGATGATATTTTTCTTGATTGTAGTTGAGGGTAAACAAAATATTCATTTTTGCAAGCCGCAAACCCATAGGCGTGGACATGAAATGCTAAATTGACTATAAGGAACTTCACTGCCGTCACTTCACTCGCCTTTTATCCCCGAACCCCACCCATGGCCAACTTGCATCCCCCTCACTGTTCATGCCAATGAGCATGTCAAGAAAAGTCACTGGGCCCTCCCCAACCCAACCCCTCCTCTAACCTCCCCCACAACAAAGTGAATAAGTATTGTTCGTTCGCGAACTGAAATTTAGTTTGAATGGATTCTGAACACCGGTGTTCTTAGACCGCTGTGCTTGGAGTTTGAAAGAAGAAAATGCTACTGCATGACATGTATTATTATTATTATTATTAGTAGTAGTAGTAGTAGTAGTAGTAGTATTCTTTATTATTATTATTATTATTATTATTATTATTATTATTATTATTATTATTATTATTATTATTATTATTATTAATTATTATTATTATTATCATTATTAAGTTATATTTTCTGTGCTTACTGACATTTGTCATTCCTGAAGAAGATAATAAAATATCTCAAGTACTCAAAACAAGGTGTTAAATTAGCTAAAAATGTATCAAAATTATTATTATTATTATTATTATTATTATTATTATTATTATTATTATTATTAATTATTATTATTATTAATTATTATTATTATTATTACATTTACCCAATGACAATATTGTTAAATATATCTCCTTAAACGTAACCTTGTGAATCACATGTCAAATTCATATCTACGAGTTCTTCTTCTTCTTCTTCCAATATATGAGGCCACCTCACTGGTGTTGAAGTCCAAGTTGCAGTTTTACAACTGAAAAAAAAAAAAGAAAGAAATGTAGTTTCTCTTCGTACCTGAAGTGAACGATGAAAAAGAGGATGCGCGGGCACGAAAAGGAATTCGGGACAGGCTAGCTGACCTGGCCTGACTTCCAACACTGCCCTTCCGCTGTCCTGTAGCAGCTTTTTGCTGTAAATCCTCCAGCTGTGACACCAGCTCATCATTTTTGTCTTTCAGCTCCTAAATGATGGTTAAAACAAAATAAATAAATAAATTCAGTTCACATGTTGGTCAGTAGTGGACGATATATTTATAAGCGTATATCTAAAGTTAAATGCCTATGTTCAAATGCCCTGACTGTAGAACATTTCATCTTAACACTGTCCATGTCTGAATAAATTATTTACAGAGAATAATATTGATATTATTATCAGATAACATAGTGATATTAATAAAAACATATTAGCTGATAATGAATTGATGCTGACAATCACATCTAATATATTATGTTCAGAGATTACAAAAAAAAAGTTTTAAAATAGTTTATATGATTTATTTCCGATATTAGGATGATGGTGTTTCAACGTTAAGTTACAATGTTTAATTAGTATAAGTTTAGTTTGTGTGTGTGTGTTACGTTGAAACGCGTACGAAAGTATGTCGAAAGCGCGCACGATAGATCTAATCGTTTCGTTTTGCAAAGTATTCAATAATGGAGTTTATTTACCTTTGATTTGAGTTTGCATTGTTGTTTGGAGAGGTTTTGTATAACGTTGATAATTTTTGTTGGTCGATATTGATGTAGAATATTCTGGATCTGCGTGTTTACTCTTGATAGAAATTTCCGGATGGATATCGAAGGTCGTGAATGTTCCCGGAAGTAGAGAAAATGTGAATGACGTAAGTCAGTGATGACGATCTTTAGTTCGATTGGTGGCAGTGCGTCATTTCTACCACGTACCAAATTGTTCGAGAAAAGAGAGAGGTTATTTAATCGTGTGCCGAGTTGCTGTTGAGAGATTGTTGTAGATAGTAAAGTTGTTGATAGTGATTTGGAGAGTTGCTGTGAAAGTTGTTGAGTTGAGTTGAGAATTGTATGCAGTTGTTGGTGTGTGCTGAATAAAAAGTGGAAAACTTCATACGTCGACTTAGTGACTTGTATGCTGTTTGGACGGGTTGCGTGAATAAACGAATCTGAGTTACACAACTATCAGGAATTCAAGCATCGGGGCTGAATCAGATACTGATAGAAAACACCAACATCGAACTGAGTGTAACATTTTGGGGGTCAAGCCGCGATTCACGCCATAGCCAAGGGTTCAACTGCTACAACAAGCGAGTCAACGTTACGAGAGGCAGTCATCGAGGGTAGCCGCCAACGAGTTGCGTCGAGAGGGGCCAACATACTGGGACTACATCACCGATAGGTTCGGGTTGACTGCAAGGGCGTGTAGTCGCTGAAGAGTTGCTTCGTGAGCGAACAACAGATCAGGACTACGTGGCTGCCGCAGGACTACGTCGAGGGACAGTCTCGGAGCTACATCGCCAGTGTTACAGAGATCGAGCGGCAAACGGACGTCGCGTCTACTTCAGCACAGGAGCGTGTACATCAACACCAGCGTGGTGCAGCGTCGCATACGACGAGGACAGCGGGGCCTGCGTCAGCAAAGGCGACTAGTGACAAGCATCAGCGCTACTGCAGAAAGCGTGCTGTTCTAGAACAGTCTAGAAAGGTACAGCACAGTCAAGAACTTTCCAGAAAAAGAACTCTACAATCAAGAACTTTCCAGAAAAAGAACTCTACAGTCAAGAACTTTCTAGAAAAAGAACTTTCCAGAAAAGAACTTTCCAGAAGCATCAAGATGGCTGACTTCTGGCAGAAAGGGGTTGAACTAAATCTAAAAGGCAAACAGCTGACGGAGTACGTCAAATGCCAGGAGAGAATATTGCGTGAAGAAAGAGAAGAACAGCGAAGGCGCGAAGAAAGAGAATTGGAAGAGAAGCGTCTAGAAAAAGAAATAGAATTAGAACAGAAGCGTCTAGAATTAGAGGAGCAGCGACGCCGAGAAGATAAGGAAGAACAGCGTCAACGGGAAGAAAAAGAAGAGCAACGTCGTCGAGAAGAAAGAGAAGTAGAAGAACAGCGACGCCGAGAAGAAAGAGAGGAAAGAGAGGCTGAGCGTCAGTACCAGCTAGAGTTGGCGCGTATCCAAAACAATCAGCATGCGCCACAAGTCACCAACGACCATACGGCTCCAAAATTGCCAGCTTTCGTCGACGGGAAGGACCAGATCGACAGCTATCTGGCGAGATTCGAAAGGTTCGCCGAAAGCTCCAATTGGCAACCTCGAGACTGGGCGATTCGACTAAGTGCACTTCTGACGGGGCAAGCTCTCGAAGTTTACACCAGACTGTCGAACGATGACGCCAAAAACTACGACGTCTTGAAAGAGGCCCTGTTGCAGTGCTACAACTTTACAGAGAAGGGCTACCGTAAACGCTTCCGTGAATGCCGGCCTAAGTCAGACGAGACGCCAAAGCAGTTTGTGGAGCGCGTGTCGTCATATCTACACAAGTGGGTGGAGTTATCAGGCGAAATGAAGTCTTACGACAGTCTCCATGACCTGATTGTGAAAGAACAATTTCTCAATGCCTGTTACAAGGACCTAGCGACCCACTTAATAATAATAATAATACATGAATTTATATAGCGCACATATCTCACACAAACAAGAGTGATTCAAGGCGCATAAGAAGAACAAAAGCTGCAGACGCTTAAAGATGTGACTGAGGCTGCTGAAAGATATCTCATCGCTCATGGGAAAACCCTGGGGCCACCCAGCGCGACGAAACATTTTCAGAAGACTGGAAACCATGTAAACCAGATACAGGGAAGCCAGACGAGCCAGAGACAGACGGACTCCACGCCTCCTCCCAGGGAAGGGCATTCAAGAGGCTGTTTCACCTGCAACGCTACAGACCACAGGGCGGCTAACTGTCCTCAAAACCAAAGTAGCGGACAGCGGGGCAGTACGGACAATGCAGCGGTGGGCAACCGACAGAGACGTTTCTCCAATCAACGGCAAAACAGTAGATCTGACCATCAAGTGTGCGGCGGAAGCGTCATTCTTCCGAGTGAGACCAAGCGCACAGCTACCCCTGCGGACGTGCAAGAGTGCATGACTGATGGCCAACTCCTCCTTGCCAACGGGAAATCCATCCCCGTCGTCGCCAGCACAGCTGTGACCGTACAGAACATGCCTGTTTCCAAGGGACGCGTCGGAAATCATGAAGTGACTGTTTTAAGAGACTCTGGCTGCAGTGGGGTCATCGTCAGAGAAGACCTAATCGCTAAAGAACAGTTCACTGGCGATTCAAAATGGACACTTATGGCCGACAGCAAATGTGTGAGAGCGCCAGTTGCGAAGATTCATGTCAACACCCCTTTCTACATAGGCGAAGTCGAAGCGGTTTGCCTGAAGAAGCCGCTGTATGATTTGATGATCGGGAATATCGACGGCGCGAGACGACCCGACAACCCCGATCCAGAGTGGAGTCCTGCCTCAACCCAACGCGTCGAAGTTGTGTTGGAGGATCCATTGCCATTTCCCGATGGAGACCTTACAGAGCTGCTACGGGACAATGTGGTTACTCCGGCTCAGCCCTGCCGACCAGAGGTCGTCGGTGCTGTTACTACCAGGGCCCAGGCCAAGAGAGACAAGACGTCTACGCCACTGAAGGTCGCCGACAACTCCAAAGCTGCCATCGTGGACAGAGATAAGCTGATCCAGCTCCAGGAAGCTGACAGCACTTTAAACAAGTACAGGAACCGCCAAGACCACGTGACCAAAGGCAGTGGTACGGTCTATTTTGAGGTGAAGGCCAAGATCCTGTATCGAATCTTCCAGCACCCGAGGGTCAACGGAGGGAAACCACTGCGTCAAGTATTGGTACCGTTACCCCTAAGGCGCCAGGTGATGGAAGTAGCGCATGACTCAATCATGGGAGGTCACCTAGGCATCAAGAAGACATCAGACAGAATCCAGGCGGTGTTCTACTGGCCAGGACTTCATGCGGACGTCAGACGTTTCTGCCGATCATGTGACATTTGCCAGAAGACCATACCTCGAGGAAGGGTCCCGAAAGTGCCTATGCAGAGGATGCCTCTGATCGACCGACCTTTCAAGAGGGTGGCCTTAGACTTAATCGGCGAAATAAGACCTCCGAGTGAAGAAGGTCATCGGTGGGTACTGACTTTAGTGGACTATGCGACTCGGTACCCAGAAGCAGTGCCGCTGAAGAAGATTGACACTGAAACTGTAGCAGAGGCACTGGTGGACATGTTCAGTAGACTTGGAGTGCCTGAAGAAATTCTGACAGACCTCGGGACACAGTTCGTCTCTGACTGTATGAAGGAGGTCAACAGACTGCTGAGCATCCGGCATTTGACTACGACACCCTACCATCCGATGTGCAACGGGCTTGTCGAGAAGTTCAATGCTACGCTGAAGTCCACCCTGAAGAAACTGTGCAGCGAGCAGCCCAGACAATGGCATCGCTATATCAACGCCTTACTTTTCGCCTACAGAGAAGTACCGCAGGAGTCCACCGGCTTTTCTCCGTTCGAGCTGCTGTACGGAAGAACCATCCGAGGGCCGATGCACATCCTGAAAGAACTGTGGACGAAGGAAGTGGACACCCCAGAGGTGAAGAACAGCTACCAGTACGTGTTTGAGCTACGGGAGAAGCTGGAGCAGACTCTCGAGATAGCCAGAGAAAACCTGAAGAAGTCCCAAGACTGTGGAAAGCACTACTATGATCGTAGGGCTGTGAACAGGAAGTTCAAACCTGGCAACAAAGTGCTGGTGCTGCTACCTACCGATCATAATAAGTTGCTGATGCAGTGGAGAGGCCCGTACGAAGTGGAGACCGTGGTGGGGATCAACGACTATAAGGTGAAGGTCGGCCAGCATTCCAAAATATACCACGCCAACCTCCTTAAGCTGTACGTGGAGAGGCCGCCAGAGACTGTACATGCAGCAACAGCAGCTGTGACCGACGACAGCTTTGACAGCGAAGAACTGTTGGAACTTGGAGACTTCCACAGCAAAGAAGGCATCGATGACGTTAAGCTAGGACCAGGCTTGACGGAAGGTCAAAAGTTGGAGCTCAAGGACCTTATGGGCGAATTTCCCCATAGCTTCAGCGATGTCCCAGGCTCTACGACTTTGGTTGAACATGAAGTCTACACCCAGACCTTGAGGGAGCTGTTCCACCGTCCCGTAGAAGCCAACCTGACCGTGAGACCCAGCGAATGCATTCTGGGAGCTGACAACGTCGACTACGTCGGACATCCGATGGAAGAAAAAGACAACGGAGGACGCAATGATTCCAGGGAAGCCCACGTGATCATCGTCTTTGACCCTGGGCCGATGACGACCGCAACTGACGAGGGCGTCGATTCCTTGCGAACGAAAGAACATTGACTGTGTGGACGAACTAAGAATATTGGTAATGACAGACTTGAAAATGAAAAACGTTGACTGGGTAAATGATCTGTGAACATTGACAGTATCCAGAAAGATTTGCAGATGAGAAACATTGACTCTGTGTGAATGAACTGTGAACATTGACAATATCCAGATAGACTTGTGGATGGAAGAACATTGACTCTTGTATATAAACTGAGAACATTGACAGTAAATGAGACAGTCTGAAGTAAGTTTTAATTCTGTACATTGTTTGTGCATTACGTTTCAACGTTGTTGAAAGAAATTGGGTAAATTTCTTCTTGAGTGGGGGGTTATGTTACGTTGAAACGCGTACGAAAGTATGTCGAAAGCGCGCACGATAGATCTAATCGTTTCGTTTTGCAAAGTATTCAATAATGGAGTTTATTTACCTTTGATTTGAGTTTGCATTGTTGTTTGGAGAGGTTTTGTATAACGTTGATAATTTTTGTTGGTCGATATTGATGTAGAATATTCTGGATCTGCGTGTTTACTCTTGATAGAAATTTCAGGATGGATATCGAAGGTCGTGAATGTTCCCGGAAGTAGAGAAAATGTGAATGACGTAAGTCAGTGATGACGATCTTTAGTTCGATTGGTGGCAGTGCGTCATTTCTACCACGTACCAAATTGTTCGAGAAAAGAGAGAGGTTATTTAATCGTGTGCCGAGTTGCTGTTGAGAGATTGTTGTAGATAGTAAAGTTGTTGATAGTGATTTGGAGAGTTGCTGTGAAAGTTGTTGAGTTGAGTTGAGAATTGTATGCAGTTGTTGGTGTGTGCTGAATAAAAAGTGGAAAACTTCATACGTCGACTTAGTGACTTGTATGCTGTTTGGACGGGTTGCGTGAATAAACGAATCTGAGTTACACAACTATCAGGAATTCAAGCATCGGGGCTGAATCAGATACTGATAGAAAACACCAACATCGAACTGAGTGTAACAGTGTGTATGTTTGTTTTTCCCCTTTATTTTATTATTTTGTGTGTGTTTTTTTATAGCCTAAAATTATATAATTTGTGAACAGACTTTAAATAAATTCATTAATTTGAATTCATTTATAACAATACTTAAATGTTTTTAAAGCTCACGTTCCAAATTAATAGTCTACACACGTACACGCAGACCAATAATAATTATAAATAAAAATAAATAATACAAAACATCAAATAAACATTTAAAGACAGCAATTATAAGCATGCAACATGAATTTTGTTAAACAAAGGCGGTAAGCCTTTCAAATGTATTTCTAGTCAGATAATCATACACATTTGTAGCTGCAAATATACTAGTTCTTGAAATATGTGGCATGTATGCAACAGAACAATCAACCAACCAACCAATGGACCGACAACATGGCTCTTTGTGATCCCCGAATATATCAAAGTATTTCCAGAAAGAAATACAAACAGAATGTGTGTATGCCAGTGCATTATACTTCTTGATAAATTACGATACATTTATTACCTTGCAACATAGCACTATGATAATACCTTGTTTTCAGTAGCATAGCGTTCAGCCTTTTCAACTGCTACCTGCTTCTCTTTTTCCAGCGACATGCTGCCTGGAGAGTCTAGTTCTTTCTGGAAAAATGAAAGAGATTTTATCGCAACTTTTAATAATACTTTTTTTCTGGACTTTTGTTTTCTTCCATTTAAATGCAGGAGGCCCAGGCCTATTAACGCTGAACGTTTAAACATACAATGACAGTGACATAGTTTGTTTTTTTAACAGTATTCACAACTTTCCGGCACCTCTCATAAAAACTCGTGGGTATCGCCATTATAAATTAAAACGAGGTTAGCATGAAACCAAGTTCCGGTCTAGCTTGTTTTGCTTTTATCAAAGCTTGATGCGTGACTTTTAAATATGGCAAATTGCCGAAAACGACGATTGTTAGAGCCAGAAAACGAGTGGGATAAGTATAAAAACTGTGGAGGAAGTACATGCTCAGTGAAAGGATGCAAAAAACAATCGTAGAGGCCTGTATTTGTGGCAACTTCGGAGGTGCGTCGATCATCGACAGAAAGTGAAACAGGACCTAAAGACTCTTGTAGTTTTCCTTAGCTTCGCCGTCGCAACCTTCACAAAACACGAAGTAACTGACTATGTTAGGCGAGTGTTGTGGCCAAGTGGGCTAAGGCGGGACTAACTTGCCTTGTTCACAAGCCAGAAACCAATGGCGCCTGACAGGTGTGGGTTCGAGCCAGCATCTGGGCGTTATGTTTTTAAGAATATTTTTCAAAAATTCACAAATAATGTTAGGTAGGTAGGGTTTAGACGTGCCACTGGCGATAGAAAGGGATAATAAACTGCAGCAAAAAAAAATAAAAATATGTGAGGGTACGATACAGGTGGCCAGTGACACATGTTATTATTCTTGAATATTTGAAAATAACTCACTAAAACACGCGGAGAAAAAAAAACCGGAAGTATATTTCATTGAGGGGATTCCCGTTGGTGCATAGGATAGAAGAAAAGTGTGAATAGTAAACAATGACAATGAGCACACATTCATATCTACATCTAAGAACTACTGTCCTATACACTTACCGCTTTATATAAGTTACTATGAGTTTAAAAGAAAAAGATTCCGAGACTGTTTTTAGAGCAAACAAACTAATGGAAGTTGAACATTTTTTTCAATTTATAATTTCATCTACTATCATTATACGTTGTCTAGCCTTTTTTTTCTCCATGATCAATGTAAAAAACAACAACAAATAATTTCAGGCGATGATTGGGACAAGAATGTATATCTGCCACCTTGATTTCTTCCTCATTATGTATCATAAATAAGCAGTACTGTAACTATATGAATTTGTTAAATAAGTAAGTTATGATGTTTACTTTTGTTCACTTTAATTAATTTTAGTTTAATCACCTTATAATTTTATGTTAATTTGTTTACAATTTAATACATAGACTAATATCAAATATGTGAATACATAAACTAATATCAAATATGTGAACAGATATTAAATTTAAAAAAAAAAAAGTATTGTTGGCTAACCCCTTGATGTTTTTAGTGCACACAAAACATGCAATATATTATTTGGTCATCAGCATTACAAAAAGCTCACGAGGAGATCCTATTGTATCCTATCCCGTAACGTGAAGGTTGTTGGGGCACCACAGATGATCGTTTAACCAGCATACTCCATCTTTCTCCATCCTCAGCAAGCCTCATGGCTTCGCTTAGCGACAAGCCAGTCCATTCTCGAATGTTGTCCTCCCACCTCATTTTGTCGTTTTCATGAGGAGATACTGTGATGTACAATGATTTCTTACCTGACGTTGCTGATGCAGTAGAAGTTCTTTCTGCAGTTCAATACACTGGAACTCACTGTCACTTTGTCTGTCAAGTGCCTGTTGGAGCTCCCTACAAGTACTCAGCACCTCCTAAAAAAATGTGTTAAAAATCCAGAAACATTAAATTGATATGAAGCACACACTTCTAGCTTTCTGTCTGTCTAAAGCTGCCCTTGAGCATTGGTAATGGATGTGTTCAGAGTTTGTCATTCACCCATCCCTACCACATCATCTAGGACAAACATAAATAAATATTGATGCGGGTGAACATCTGTAAATATAACCAAATGGAATGGGAAAGGGATAGGTGCTTGAACGAATCCGCTAGATTTCCCCCCTCCCTCTCCAATTTAAATGGCAGTTTGTTTGTTTGTTTGTTTGTTTGTATGTGTGTGTGTGTGTGTGTGTGTGTGGGCATGTAGAAACGACGCTACCCTGACACGCACATGAAACTCCACATGGTTTCTTTTTACTTTTTTGGAAGGCCGCCCTATTTTGACATCAAAATAGTTCTCCGTTGAGTTAGAGCTGTTTTAGGATTAGGGTTAAGTTAAGGTTAGGGTTTGGGTTAGGGATAGCTTCAAAAATTTGAAAATGCCAAAATAATGTCAAGAAAATGAAAAGTGTGTCAAAATAATGTCTGTTTTTTTCACAACAGTCATCGCAACGTCGTTTCTACACACATGTGTGTGTGTGTGAGTGTGAGAGCGTGTGTGTGTGTGTGGGCATGTAGAAACGACGTTACAGTGACACACTCATGGAACTCCACATGGTTTCTTTTGACTTTTTTGGAAGGGCGCCCTATTTTGACGTCAAAATAGTTCCCTGCTGAGTTAGAGCTGTTTTAGGCCTAGGGTTAGGTTAAGGGTTAGGGTTAGGGTTTGGGTTAGGGTTAGGGTTAGGGATAGGTTCAAAAATTTGAAAATGTCAAAATAATGTCACGAAAATGAAAAGTGTGTCAAAATAATCCCTGTTTTTTTCACAACAGTCATCAGAACGTCGTTTTTACAAAAATGTGTGTGTGTGTGTGTGTGTGTGTGTGTGTGTTTGTATTGTTTCTTTTAGATCAACTTTTGTATTTTTGCCGTTGGCCCGAGAGAATGCGTGTGACATGCTCTTTGAGCAAACTTGTTGTCTGATTTTGCCAGATTAATTATTATTATTAATATTAAATTAAAAAAAGAACAAAGAAACAAAACAAAAATAAATGAAAAAAAAAAAACAACACAATATAAAACAAATAAATAAATAAAAACCAGACTAACACTCTCAGTCTGGGTGAGCTGGTCTTTGAGCGTGACCACTTGGTGTTCAAGATGGCTGATCTTTTCGGAGTTCTGTCGTAAAACAGGAGCTTGGGAAGCCTGTGCATCTCTCTCTTTCTCTAGCTGGGACTGCAGATGCCTGACCTGCTCCTGGTATTCCTGCTCCATGGTGCTGAAAATGATGCAGATAAAGCAGAGAACAATAATAATAATAATAATAATAATAATAATAATAATAATAATAATAATAATAATAATAATAATAACAATAACAACAATGATAATGATAGTAATAATACCCCCGTTGGGGTGCCGGGGGTTTCAGTATAAATAGTATCCCCACTTTCTGGAAATTTAGTGCTTTAAATTCCCACTGTCGCTGTCTTTCTCATTTGTTCTTTCTCATTCCTGCTCTGTTCTATCAATCTGCTATACTATCTTCTTCTTCGCTAGACCAGTCACCTACCTTTTTTCTTGAAAACTCTTCCGGGACAAGACTCCTTATTTGTGTATGAGGTCTGCTGGATCAGCTTGGGAATATTGGACGCTTTCTGCCAGGTGGTCCTATGATGTTATTTTTTTAGCAATGTAGGCATTTTATATGTATGTGTTTTGTTCATAATTTATAATGATGTTTGTATTCTATTTTGTTTTTGTAAACGGGGGTTCGATAAATTAGAGTATAGCCTCAGCATCCCCTTCGTGGGATGTCTTTATTGTAAAGTGACCGGCTAGTGGAGAGCCTTCAGTTTTACCACTAGGGTTATTTCAGCAGATCTTTTATGCGGATTGGGGGTTGTCCGGTCCTGATTTGGCTCAGGAGTGTCCGCTGGACCTAAAGCAATAATCATGTAATGTAATGTAATGATAGTAATATTAATAACAATGTTACTGATAGTAAAAATAATAACAATAATCTTGAAAATCCAATCCAATCCAATAATAATAATATTAATAATATAATCCAATCCAATAATATTAATAATATAATCCAATCCAATAATAATAATATTAATAATATAATCCAATCCAATAATATTAATAATATAATCCAATCCAATAATAATAATATTAATAATATAATCCAATCCAATAATAATAATATTAATAATATAATCCAATCCAAAGGCCAATTGCATGGTGCACAACTCCATGTCACAGACATGCTCCGGGACCAGGGGAAAAAATGTGCCGGTTATTGTCGTAAAAAAAGAGGTAAGTCTGGAGCATCCATGGAAAAGAGTGGAAATCTGCTGCAGATTTCATATGTTCTGGTCTGGAGTAACGTTTCAGAATGACCTGGCCCTGCCCTCTATAATAATAATAATAATAATAATAATAATAATAATAATAATAATAATAATAATAATAATAAAAATAATAATGATGATAATGATGATGATGATGATGATGATGATGATACTGAATACTACTACTACTACTACTTATTATTATTATTATTATTATTATTATTATTATTATTATTATTAAGATATAATATGAATGGAATGACGATGTGTAAGAATGATAACCAGTCTACGTGCCACCCTCTAATTCATTCACTTGTAATTGTTGTTAGTTCTTCTCACAATGGTGGACACTAAATTTTCCCAAAACAATCGTTTTACTAAAGAAGGTTGAAGTTATACAGTGGTGTCAGTCAGGACTAGCAGAAGAAAAATAAAATGAAAGCCAAGCCGGTCTAAAAAATTTTTTTCAAACGTTGATCTTTATTGAAAAAAAAAAGAATCTTCCTCAGAGTGAAATGTTACAACATAAAATGGATCACATACAGTTCAAATTCAGTCATGGTGTCAGTCATTTTGCTAAAAAAGGTGGCCAGAACATCACCAAGAAAACTACAAGTACAATTCTTTGCTTGAGAAAACCAAATTAAGATTTCACCCACCACAATGCTGCATCCTACGCTAGAATACACACAAAGCCTTCCTTCTGAACAAGACCTTCCTTCACAACAAGAAGACTTTAACAATAACGTTACCTTCCAAGCAAAATCTACCAGTAACATTGTACAAGTTACCAATGGGGAACGTGACAGATGGAGGATAATAAAACAATTAACTATGTTTACTCATCAGGGGTTAAGGATAGGGCCAAAATGGAACAAATGCTGCCACCGTCAAAAGTAAACCTAACAATAATAATAATAATATACAGGGTGTTCCAAAAGTCTTGGGCACATTTGAAGTCCCCATATCTCAATTACTATGAATGGTAGTAAGATAAAAGTTGTGCCATTTTAAAGCTAATTACATTAAGTTTTTTGTAAAGTTGTTGATTTTTTAATTTCTTTTCAGACCCATTAATGGCGTTCACTCAACCAGAAAATGATGGGACGCGTTTGGCAAGAATTTGACTATCGGCTTGATGTGTGTCGTGTGACCAATGGTGCTCACATTGAACATCTTTGAACATTCCATGTAAAAATTGAGATTAAAAGCTTTCTGAATTTACTAGATGCGTTTTTATATTTTTAATAGTTTCGGAAATATTCAATGTCAAAATGTGCCCAAGACTTTTGGAACACCCTGTACTATGAATACAGAGGGACATGAAAGGTGGGAGATCATAAAACAATGAAACGAGTTTACTGAATAGTATAAGTATCGCGCAAGACACACTAATGACACATTACAATGACAGTACCTATACTGTTTAGTGTCTTCAGCAGAGGAGTATACTTATAACTATATACTATAATGATAGTAGCCCAGTGTTAGACAGAGTACACGGTTCACACACACACCATGCTCACTCAAACACACACACCATATACCCACACATACATACCCCCCATAACACACATTCATCCACACACACACATGTGTAAAGCTTCTATGCGAATGAGTCCCAACAGAAGCTTTATAATTACAAGGGTAACCTAAATCAGCAATGCTACAGTTAGAATCAGGCCCCGGCCAAATGAAACCAGTACACTGGGACATTAAGTGGTACTTAGGTTACCTAAAAGTGGATAGAAACGCCACTACTTGAACGGACTACAAAATAATTGAAGTATAAACAGTTACTAGCTCACTATCCGTGTAGGCCAACACCATCCCCCCATTGAAAACATGCAGTGTACTTGGGCTGGCATCTATATCTAGGTGGTCCTGATTCAGCTCTTAGTCTGCTGGACCCTACAGTATAAACAATGACTATCTAACCTAATCTAATCTATATCTAGGCAATTTTTATCCCATGGAGGCTACCCCACATCCACCTTTAAAAATATAGTGTACTTACGTTGGCACCTATACCATGCCAATGATAACTTTCTGACTACCTGTGGAGGCCAACCCTTGCTCCCCCCCAAAGCCCCTCTCTGCCTATCCACCCCCCCGAATTCCCATAGTTACACAGCTCAAGCTCCCTGCTGGAACTAAAATCTGAGCAAAACACCCATCTCCACAAGCGCCCGTATGTGAATGTGAGAGATTCCGGAGCCTGTATAAGTGTCACTCTCGATATACTGATATATTAGGAGGGAGGGAGGGGGAAGGAGAGAGAGAGAGAGAGAGAGAGAGAGAGAGAGAGAGAGAGAGAGAGAGAGAGAGAGAGAGAGAGAGAGAGAGAGAGAGAGAGAGAGAGCGAGAGAGAAAGAGAGATAGAGAGAGAGGGAGGAAGGGAGGGAGAGAGCAAGAGCAAGACGGAGAGAGAAAGAGAGAGAGATGCCACTACCAATATGCACATTGCTACCTCCATGCAAAGAAGGAGCCCTCTATCTCCGTGAACACTGGGACCTTCCAAGTTTAAAATAGCCAAAGTCTTCGAAGGTGTGATAAATTTACAAGTGTACACTGCATTACTGCCCACAGTTTTACACATTTAGCTAAATGTTTTACCTTGAGAATTTTAAAAAAACCAAACAAACTTACAAACTGTAAAAAATGGTTTATTTAAAGACTCATTCAGTTGGTTTTCTCTTATGACGGCCTACTAATGCCAAAACCTGATAATTACAAATATCAAGAGATAAGTACAAATATCATGGGATAATTACAATTATCAAGGGATAATTACAAATATCAAGGGATAATTACAATTATCATTGCAAAATTACAAATATCTTCACAAGATCATGTTTAATTTTTAGCTATGGCTCTAACAATCCGCCTGGAAATGCGCCTCCGCCAAAAATTGTAATTATCACATAATAATAACAAATTTCACTTGATAATTACAATTTTTAAATGATCATGCTTAATTTTGGCTAAAGCGGCGTACTATTAGCGCCAAAACTTTCATTTACAGATATCAGTGATAATGGTAATTAACATGTGTTCTGTGTACTAGCACTAAAACCTGATAACTATAAATATAATGGAATAATTACAAATATCAATATTTACAATTAACACATACAAATTGTAATTATCAAGTGAAAAGAAAAAATTTCGGTTTTGGAGCATTTCCAGACGGACTGCTAAAGCCAAAACTGAAAATTAAACATGATCCCGCGGAAGATATTTGTAATTTTTCAATGATAATTGTAATTATCCCTTGATAATTGTAATTAGTCCATGATATTTGTAATTATCTCATGGAAGGCATGGCAAATAATGATAATTATTAATTAACATTGTGGATTACCGTTATCTCTGTAAATGACACAGAACACATGTTAATTTCAATTATCTCGTGACACTGGTAACTCTCAGTTTTGGCGCTAGTAGGCCATCATATTCTCTTTTCTCATTTTTGTTATTTCTTCTGCAAAACAGTTTTTTGCAAAACAGTTTATCTATGGAAATGCTTATGATTGTGTTTTGTCCTATGTGCATGTGTCTCTGCTTATGAATTTGTTTTAATCTGCTTATGATTGTGTTTTGTCCTTTGCGCATGTGTCTCTGCTTATGAATTTGTTTTAATCTGCTTATGATTGTGTTTTGTCCTTTGCGCATGTGTCTCTGCTAATAAATTTATTTTAATCTGCTTACGATTGCGTTTTGTCCTATGTGCATGAGTCCCATTTCTCTGCTTATTTCATTTGATATTTGTTAGGCTACTTCCAGCAGGCAAGTGTTGATAGATGTTTCCAGCTGGCTAAGTTGTTGATTTACCTCTGCAATCATTGGAGCATTACATGTGAACATCCTAAAGTTCTTTCTTTCTTTTTTTAAAATAGTTATTTTATTTTATTTAGAGCACTACATGCGAGTATCATTAGTTTTTTTTTTTTTTTTTTTTTTTCATATCGAACAGCTTACTTTTTTCCCTTGTAAAGATTTTTCCACATAGCTGCGTAATTGTTGGCTCGCCATTCAAAAAAGCATAAGGAGTGAACAAGTATGTTAAGGTTACTCTTGCTTTAAAAATAAGATTTACATACTTTTATTTATATTTTAAAAGTATGCTTACTGCAGGCGAGCCTTGTAAGACTTTTCCAGCTGGCTGTGTCGTTCGTCCACCTCGGCAGCCATGAGTGAGTTCTGTGCGAGAGCATTCGTCAAATCTGACTTCAGCTTGCTTGTCTGCTCTCTCCTTTGTTCCAATTCTGACCTGCCACAGCACACATCACGTCAAAACGCTTTCAATAACACGTAACACATTTATATTGGTCAACGGGTCACGTTGATTCAAGATTAAAGATTTATTGACTTCATGTGAAGAATTTGTTTTGCGCATATGGGAATACATCAGAATATAGGTTATAAGTTCATACGCAATACAATACATTACAGCACAGTGCAAGCAGACACATCGCTTTCTCACATTTATGCAAAATAGGCTATCAAAAGTAAACAATCAGACATCACACATCAGGCAATCAGATCACAAAATAGAACCGCAAACACTGTCAATATATATCATGTCACCTAATCGCGTCAAGCACCCACATCACAGTCTATACGTCAATTGATTAAACCAACATACAACGCCTCACAGTTCACATTACATTAATAGTCAATGTTCTTATACATGATGCACAAACAATCAATACATTTTCGCACACATTCATACAGCATGGTAGTAATAAAAAATACTTGATGAACAAAGATTCCATTTAGATTATCATGACTAGTACACAATATGACTAGTAAATACATAGGCCTAATGCGCAATTTGGAAAAGTTGTTTCTGGCCATGCCATGTAAAAATTATAAGGATGAAAATAGTAACAATCTTTATACATGTAATATTAGTTCTTGGACTAACATCATGGCCTGTTAGCTCATTGATAGTGAGGTTTCCTATATTAAAAGTTGCGTGTGTTCGAACCCCACATGGGACAACTTACATAACTTAGGTAAAAAAACATTTCAGGACAATGAGGTTTTTTGTCCGGGAACACTGTTTCCTCCCTCCCTTGAATAATAATTTTGGAGGCAGTCAATCTAAACTTTCAAAAATAAAAATGTATTTCTATTCTAAACTCTGCAATAGCAATCTCTTTAGATCCCTACCTGAATTTACCTGAGTGGCCACTGAGCGCGGCCGACGGGGTAGGAAGTTTGAGAACTTATTTTAACCCCCTTAACTGTCTCTTTATCATGGCGGTTCTTGAACTGGTTGACGGTTTCAGCTTCAACAATTGATTGTTTCAGTGCATTCCATGGGTTCACAACTCTTTGTGAAAAAAAGTTCTTTCTAAGATTCAGTCTAGACCTATCTTTGAACAGTTTGCTGCTGTGACCTCTATGGTAGAATGATGACTGGCATGAAGTAAAAAATTTGTCAGCAGAAACTTTTTCAAGCCCCTTTATGATCTTGAATGTCTCGATGAGATCTCCCCTGTCTCTCCTTTTTTCTAATTTCTGTAAATTGCAAAAAGCCAGTCTCTCATCGTACGGCAAGATCGCCTTGCTTTGAGTTCAATTGAAGGAAAAAAAACCCGCTTGATAGCATCCTGTCTTATTATTATTATTGAATTATTATCATTATTATTATTATTAATAACAAGTTACTATGAAATAACATAGAGGAGTAATCTTTATCTAATACTAGTTCTCTGAATAATAACAAGTTACTATAAAATAAGATAGGGGAGTCAAAGATGATTGCTGATACTTGAAGTAATAGCCAGAGATAAGGCCGTACACAAAAGAACCATAAAAAAAGAGACCAAAAACCTGACAGGGAAAACATTGGAAGACACTTGCTACACTTGGACTTCACTAATAGCTAAACATTTTTATTTCAGTCAATTATGGGAATAATACTACATGTTACTTTTGTTATACCAATGTCCGCTGGTTATAATATCAAACAAGAAGGACTGACACATGTCCCACAGGTTATAATATCAAACAAGAAGGACTGACACATGTCCCACAGGTTATAATATCAAACAAGAAGGACTCACATGTCCCACTGGTTATAATGTACAACTAGAGGAACTCACATGCTCTATATGTTGTTTTTTTCATATATATTCCCAGCTAACCACAATTTCGGGGCCCGATGGGGCCCGCATCGGGCAGCCCGATGGGGCCCGGATCGGGCTACCGATCGGGGCCCGATCGGGCAAATGGAAATTGGAACCGACTCGGGCCCGATTCGGGCAAAGATCGGGCGATCGTCGGGCTACCCGAAACTTACCCGATCGTAACCCCACGTTCGCCAAACAGTAGCCCGACTTTCGATAAAGATTGGGCGATCGTCGGGGTACCCAAAACTTACCCGACCGTAACCCAACCTTTGCCGAACGGTAACCCGATTCCGGCAAAGATCGGGCATACGTCAGGATACCCAACACCAACCCTATTGTAACCCAACTTAAACCAGAAACAACCCCGATAATGCCCCATCCCTGGCCAATGCTGATTTACCCTAAAATCATATCCCACATATTGTTTATGATATGTGATTGCATGAAGAAGGAATTGAGATGTCTGGTGTTAATAGGGACTGTCGGCACAGGGTTTTTGTTTTCGGAAGTCCTTGGTGTGTCCCCACTTAAGTATTTACACACCATTTCGATAACGATATAGCCTATATAAACGTGATCTTCGTTGCTATCGAAATCGTGTGTAAATACATAAACGAAAGGCAAAGCACCCAAAAAACAACAACAGTGAAAATAGAAATAGGTTTTCGCAGGCAAACACAATATCCGAGCACATGCAACTGTAGAACTTAGAAGAAAACTGTAGAAAATTGGCGCTCAAGTACAACCGGAAAAGACCAGCAGTAATGGGCACGGAAATTTACCCTTGACTTATAATGTATAAATAAATACAATAGTTAAAAGAAACACTGTAACAATATTTTACATATTGTATGATAAAAATTAAGAATTATAAGCACAATTAAATAATTATATCTTGCTGAATTGATTTTGTATAAATATTTTTCACATACATACGCCGCAGCATATGTGAAGCAGACGAAACATTCCAGACAGTTTAGCCAATTAGAAGCGAGAGTAGGCCTATGTTAGCGTGTGCGCAGTGTGGCTTTGTGGTGGGGCAGAATCGGGCTGCAGACGGGAGGGCGAATCGTTACATTTCTAGACTCCGCTACGCATCGGGTTTTTGTAGGGCTATGTGGGTCCCTACTAAAACCCGACAAAAGTCGGGATGCCCTATGCGGCCCCAGTGGGGCCCCGATAGGGCTGGTTTGCTGGGTTTACATTATTCTACCTGAAAATGAAAGAGGTCCCTATGGATAAAGTTTTAAAACACTGAAAAGAAACCCTGTATGAAGATCCAATTTTAGACATGCCACTGATGTCAAAGCACAAGGAGAAACCTGTATAAATTACTGTAACTGCTGTACAAATGTTACGTTGATTATAACATGAAATAAAAGACAGCATCTATAGTGTCGTCTGTGTTGATCTGAATTTCCTTGTCTTTCTTCCTCGTCTACTCCAGGCAACTGCAGTACCTCATCCTATCCTATCCTATCCTATCCTATCCCGTAACTCGAGAGTCGTTGGGGCACCACAGATGATCGTTTAACCAGTCTACTCCATCTTTCTCCGTTCTCAGCAACCCTCATGGCTTCACTCAGTGTCAAGTCAGTCCACTCTCGAATTTATCAGTACAACTTATGTTAAACTGATGAATAAAAATTGATACATCTCGAATGTTGTCCTCCCAACTCTTTTTCTGTCTCCATCTTCTTCTGCCTCCTTGCACCGTGCCTTGCAGGATGGTCTTTGCAAGGTCCGATGCTCTGCTGACATGGCCATGCTATCGGAGTTTCCATTTCTTCACCACTGTGTCAGAATGTCATCGTGTTGTCCAATAGCTTGTGTAATGGTTTTTCTGACTTCGTCGTAGGTGATGTGCTGGGTATAGGAAATGCCAAGAAGTCTTCTGTAGCACCTCATCTCCATGCTTTGTATTCTTCGTTGTAGATCTGCTGTGAGGGTCCATGTGTGGCAGAATGGGAGGCGATTGGTTCAAGCTCGGGAGAGAAGTTGTCTACCTTACATTTTTTGAGTAGATTAACCTTGGGTGGCTCCTGCTGTGCAGATTCCTTTGGTGTGGCCATTAGGTTATGCGGGACAAGGCGAACATGACATTTGTTCTCCCCAGCTAACCATTCGTCTTCTGCTTTTGGTGGTGAGCGGGACGACATTGTCGGCAGGTATTTTATGCAAGTCGGTGGCAGCGACTTTGCAGCAGAATGTCGTGGCACTAGTAGCCGGCAACCTGGTTTACTATCAACCTTGCCTCCCCACCTTGCAGGGCACATATTTTAATGTCCCTTTTACGAGGGATAAAATGAAAATAACAGCTTTGGTTGGGCCGTGTTCTCACGGTAGAGCGACTGAGAGACAGGAGTCAAATACTCCTCTCGGCTACAAGAATGGTCAGCCGGGGAGAACAAATGTTGTGTCGCCTTGTCCCGCATAACCCAATGGCAACACCAAAGGATTCTGCACAACAGCAGCCATCAAGGGCTAGTCTACCCAAAAAATGTAAGGTAGACAACTTCTCTCCCAAGCTTGAACCAATCGCCTCCCATTCCGCCACACATGTTTTGCAAGCGTACAGGGGAGAGCAGCATCCTTACCTTGGAGTGTAAACTGATGGTCCTGTCTTTCCAAATGGGCTTCAACCTTGTCAGGCAAGCAGTTGTTTTGTGCGATCCTGGAGAGGACTGTCGGGACCCGTCTGATACAATAGCTCCTAAATATTTGAAGCTATGCACTGTGTTGAGGGATTGGCCTTGCTGTGATGTCCATGTTGATGCCATTGGTGTTGTTGGTCATCATTTTGGTCTTCTTTGCGCTTATTTCCATTCTAAAGGCTCTGGATGTGGTGTCAAGCCTCTGTACCAGCTGTTCAAGTTCTTGTTCCTCTCCAGACAATTCATCAATGTCGTCCGCAAAATGAAGGTTGGAGATTGCTCTGCCCCATTATGCTGTCTGAGCCTTCGTGATCTGCAAGTGCATCTGACATGATGCACTCTAGGAAGAGGTTGAAGAGTGTTAGAGAGAGTAGGCATCCTTGGAGCAAGCCGATTGTTGTTCTGGACCAGTTCCCAATGGCACTGTTGTAGAGGACTGCACTGATAGCCTTGTCATACAGGCATTTGATGACTTCAATAATGTTAGGGCTGATGTTGTACACTCTCATGGTTGCCCACAGAGCTGAATGCCAGGCTCAGTCAAATGCTTTCTTGAAGTCTATAAACACATGATATAGATGTTGTTGGTGCTGTAGGTATTTCTCACAGATTATTCTGATGTTGAAAATCTGTTCGGTGGTACTTTGCCCTGCCCTGAATCCTGCTTGTTCTTCAACTATGATTTGTTCAACTAGAGGTTTCAACCTGTTGAGTATTATTTTCAGGAGGTCCTTGCTGGGATGGCTGATGAGGCCGATGGTCCTGAAGGTTACCCTTTATTGGGAAGAGTGATGACAAACGACTGGGTCCATGGTGTAGGCAACTCCCAAATCTGCCAGATGTTGTTACATATAATGGTGAGGGTGTCAATCATCGCTTCTCCTCCTGCTTGAAGCAATTCTGCGGGTATGTTGTCCACTCCCACTAACTTCCCCTTCTTCAGCGATTGCACTGCTGCCTCAACCTAAATACCTAATGCTATTCCAAAACATTTCGTACAATTCCTTGCACATTATATGAACATACTTTCATCTGATCGTGTTACAAAATGTCACCTTGATGAATATGATGCAGAAGACATACCTTAGGGTGGCCAGTTCCTGTTGGTAGAGGATGGTCAGAGCGTGTCCAAGACTGCTGATCTCTGATGCCTGGCCAGTCCATTCACTGCTCAATGCATACGACAGCTCTTTCAGGCTGATTTTCCAACGTATGTCAAAGCCCAGACTCTGAAAAACAAACTATGTATAACCAAACAAAATACAGACATACAACAAAAAGAAGAAAAACATCATCATAATTTCAAATTCTTTTCAAGAACAAAGGAAAGGAGCGGCGAGGGGGGGGGGAGAATGAGGTAGGGAGTGGGGAGGAGGGAGGGAGTGTGTAGGGAGAGCAAGTTAGTACAATGGCGCTTCCTTGTGTGCATGCAAAATAGAAAATTAAATTTAACATCCAGAAATGATGTGTTTACTATAATACATTGCTTGTCGTAAATAAATAAAACAGCAACAACAAACTAAATGATCAATAGATCTATAAACTAGAAGGGCAAAGCCCATATCACTCACATGCTTCTTAAGGAATGTGAAATATTTAAAATGAAAATGAGTGCCCAGAAAAGAAAAAAAAAAGAAACGGTGGAATTAAAGTGCAAAGTAATACAGTCTTTGATCTTTCTAAGCTCTTGACCTTGACCTCCAAATACACTTGTGTACTACAAAAAAAAACAACAACAACAGCAAAAGTTGTATTATGTGAAAAAGTGACCTTGGGATGACCTGACCTTTAGTGACCTTGACCTTGAGATGACCTAGACCTTCTGTTACACTCAGTTTGATGATGGTGTTTTCTATCAGTATCTGATTCAGCCCCGATGCTTGAATTCCTGATAGGGTGTAACTCAGATTCGTTTATTCACACAGCCTGCTCAAACAGCATACAAGTCACAAAGTCCACGTATGAAGTTTTCCGCTTTTATTCAGCACACATCAACAACTGCATACAATTCTCAATTCAACTCAACAACTTTCACAGCAACTCTCAGTTTCACTATCAACAACTTTACTCCTCAACACCGACTCGGCACACGATTAAATAACCTCTCTCTTTTCCGGAAAGATTTCGTACATGGTAGAAAATGACGTACTGCCACCAATCGAATAAAAGATCGTCATCACTGACTTACGTCAATACATATTTTTATATCTTCCAGAACGACCTCTTGCTTCTACATGTATCGGGAAATTTCCATCAAGAGTAAACACGCATATCCAGAAGATTCTCAAATAATATCGACTAACGCAAATTATCAACGTTATACAAAGCCTCTCCTAACAACAATGCAAACTCAAATCAAAGGTAAATAAGCTCTATTATTGAATACTTTGCAAATCGAAACGATTAGATCTATCGTACACGCTTCAGCCATACTATCATTCGCGTTTCAACGTAACATAACCCCCCACTCAAGAAGAAATTTACCTAATTTCTTTCAACAACGTTGAAACGTAATGCACAAACAAAGTACAGAATTAAAACTTACTTCAGTCTGTCCGAACACTGTCAATGTTCTCAGTTCATTCACACAGATTCAAAGTTTCTCATCTGCAAGTCTTTCTGGATACTGTCAATGTTCACAGATCATTTACCCAGTCAACGTTTTTCATTTTCAAGTCTGTCACTACCAATATTCTTAGTTCGTCCACACAGTCAATGTTCTTTCGCTCGCAAGGAATCGACGCCCTCGTCAGTTGCGGTCGTCATCGGCCCAGGGTCAAAGACGATGATCGCGTGGGCTTCCCCGGAATCAGTGCGTCCTCCGTTGTCTCCTTCCATCGGATGTCCGACGCAGTCGACGTTGTCAGCTCCCAGAATGCATTCGCTGGGTCTCACGGTCAGGTTGGCTTCTGCTGGACGGTGGAACAGCTCCCTCATGGTCTGCAGATGCTCCTTCCAGGTCTGGGTGTGGACTTCATGTTCGACCAAAGTCGTAGAGCCTGGGACATCATTGAAGTTAGGGGGAAACTCGCCCATAAGGTCCTCGAGCTCCAACGTTTGACCTTCCGTCAAGCTCGGTCCTAGCTTAACATCATCGATGCCTTCTTTGCCGTGGAAGTCTCCCAGTTCCAACAGTTCTTCGTTGTCAAAGCTGTCGTCGGTCACAGCTGCTGTTGCTGCATGTACAATCTCTGGCGGTCTCTCCACGTACAGCTTAAGGAGGTTGGCGTGGTATATCTTGGAATGCTGGCCGACCTTCACCTTGTAGTCGTTGATTCCCACCACGGTCTCCACTTCGTACGGGCCTTTCCACTGCATCAGCAACTTATTATGATCAGTAGGTAGCAGCACCAGCACTTTGTTGCCAGGTTTGAACTTCCTGTTCACAGCCCTACGGTCATAGTAGTGCTTTCCACAGTCCTGGGATTTCTTCAGGTTTTCTCTGGCTATCTCGAGAGTCTGCTCCAGCTTCTCCCGTAGCTCAAACACGTACTGGTAGCTGTTCTTCACCTCTGGGGTGTCTACTTCTTTCGTCCACAGTTCTTTTAGGATGTGCATCGGCCCTCGGATGGTTCTTCCGTACAGCAGCTCGAACGGAGAAAAGCCGGTGGACTCCTGCGGTACTTCTCTGTAGGCGAACAGTAAGGCGTTGATATAGCGATGCCATTGTCTGGGCTGCTCGCTGCACAGTTTCTTCAGGGTGGACTTCAGCGTAGCATTGAACTTCTCGACAAGCCCGTTGCACATCGGATGGTAGGGTGTCGTAGTCAAGTGCCGGATGCTCAGCAGTCTGTTGACCTCCTTCATGCAGTCAGAGACGAACTGCGTCCCGAGGTCTGTCAGAATTTCTTCAGGCACTCCAAGCCTACTGAACATGTCCACCAGTGCCTCTGCTACAGTTTCAGTGTCAATCTTCTTCAGTGGCACTGCTTCTGGGTACCGAGTCGCATAGTCCACTAAAGTCAGTACCCACCGATGACCTTCTTCACTCGGAGGTCTTATTTCGCCGATTAAGTCTAAGGCCACCCTCTTGAAAGGTCGGTCGATTAAAGGCATCCTCTGCATAGGTACTTTCGGGATCCTTCCTCGAGGTATGGTCTTCTGGCAAATGTCACATGATCGGCAGAAACGGCTGACGTCCGCATGAAGTCCTGGCCAGTAGAACACCGCCTGGATTCTGTCTGACGTCTTTCTGATGCCTAGGTGACCTCCCATGATAGAGTCATGAGCTACTTCCATCACTTGGCGCCTTAGAGGTAACGGTACCAAGACTTGACGTAGTGGTTTCCCTCCGTTGACCCTCGGGTGCTGGAAGATTCGGTACAGGATCTTGGCCTTCACCTCAAAATAGACCGTGCCACTGCGTTTGGTCACGTGATCTTGGCGGTTCCTGTACTTGTTTAAAGTGCTATCAGCTTCCTGGAGCTGGATCAGCTTATCTCTGTCCACGATGGCAGCTTTGGAGTTGTCGGCGACCTTCAGTGGCGTAGACGTCTTGTCTCTCTTGGCCTGGGCCCTGGTAGTAACAGCACCGACGATCTCTGGTCGGCAGGGCTGAGCCGGAGTAACCACATTATCCCGTAGCAGCTCTGTAAGGTCTCCATCGGGAAACGGCAGTGGATCCTCCTCCACAACTTCGACGCGTTGGGTTGAGGCAGGACTCCACTCTGGATCGGGGTCGTCGGGTCGTCTCGCGCCGTCGATATTCCCGATCATCAAATCATACAGCGGCTTCTTCAGGCAAACCGCTTCGACTTCGCCTATGTAGAAAGGGGTGTTGACATGAATCTTCGCAACTGGCGCTCTCACACATTTGCTGTCGGCCATAAGTGTCCATTTTGAATCGCCAGTGAACTGTTCTTTAGCGATTAAATCTTCTCTGACGATGACCCCACTGCAGCCAGAGTCTCTTAAAACAGTCACTTCATGATTTCCGACGCGTCCCTTGGAAACAGGCATGTTCTGTACGGTCACCGCTGCGCTGGCGACGACGGGGATGGATTTTCCGTTGGCAAGGAGAAGTTGGCCATCAGTCATGCACTCTTGCACGTCCGCAGGGGTAGCTGTGCGCTTGGTCTCACTCGGAAGAATGACGCTCCCGCCGCACACTTGATGGTCAGATCTACTGGTTTGCCGTTGATTGGAGAACCGCCTCTGCCGGTTGCCCGCCGCTGAATTGTCCGTACTGCTCCGCTGTCCGCTACTTCTGCTTTGGGGGCAGCTGGCAGCTCTGTGGTCTGTAGCGTTGCAGATGAAACAGCCTCTTGAATGCCCTTCCCTGGGAGGAGGCGTGGAGTCCGTCTGTCTCTGGCTCGTCTGGCTCCCTTGGATCTGGTTCACATGGTTTCCAGTCTTCTGAAAAGGTTTCGTCGCGCTGGGTGGCCCCAGGGTTTTCCCATGAGCGATGAGATATCTTTCAGCAGCCTCAGTCACATCTTTAAGCGTCTGCAGCTTTTGTTCTTCTAAGTGGGTCGCTAGGTCCTTGTGACAGGCATTGAGAAATTGTTCTTTCACAATCAGGTCATGGAGACTGTCGTAAGACTTCATTTCGCCTGATAACTCCACCCACTTGTGTAGATATGACGACAGGCGCTCCACAAACTGCTTTGGCGTCTCGTCTGACTTAGGCCGGCATTCACGGAAGCGTTTACGGTAGCCCTTCTCTGTAAAGTTGTAGCACTGCAGTAGGGCCTCTTTCAAGACGTCATAGTTTTTGGCGTCATCGTTCGACAGTCTGGTGTAAACTTCGAGAGCTTGCCCCGTCAGAAGTGCACTCAGTCGAATTGCCCAGTCTCGAGGTTGCCAATTGGAGCTTTCGGCGAACCTTTCGAATCTCGCCAGATAACAGTCGATCTGGTCCTTCCCGTCGACGAAAGCTGGCAATTTTGGAGCCGTGTTGTCACTGATAACTTGTGGCGCATGCTGCTGTTGCTGGATGCGCGCCAACTCTAGTTGGAACTGCCGATCAGCTTCTCTTTCCTCACGCCTGCGCTCATCTTCTCTTTCTTTACGCTGCTCTTCTCTTTCTTGCCGCTGCTGTTCAATTTCCAGACGCTTCAATTCTAATTCTCTTTCTTCACGGCGACGTTGCTCTTCTAATTCTCGTTCTTCACGGCGACGCTGCTCTTCTAATTCTCGTTCTTCACGCCATCGCTGTTCTTCTCTTTCTTCGCGCAATATTCTCTCCTGGCATTTGACGTACTCCGTCAGCTGTTTGCCTTTTAGATTTAGTTCAACCCCTTTCTGCCAGAAGTCAGCCATCTTGATGCTTCTGGAAAGTTCTTTTTCTAGAAAGTTCTTGACTGTAGAGTTCTTTTTCTGGAAAGTTCTTGACTGTAGAGTTCTTTTTCTGGAAAGTTCTTGACTGTGCTGTACCTTTCTAGACTGTTCTAGAACAGCACGCTTTCTGCAGTAGCGCTGATGCTTGTCACTAGTCGCTTTCGCTGACGCAGGCCCCGCTGTCCTCGTCGTATGCGACGCTGCACCACGCTGGTGTTGATGTATACGCTCCTGTGCTGAAGTAGACGCGACGTCCGCTCGCCGCTCTCTGTAACACTGGCGATGTAGCTCCGAGACTGTCCCTCGACGTAGTCCTGCGGCAGCCACGTAGTCCCGCTCTGTTGTTCGCTCACGAAGCAACTCTTCAGCGACTACACGCCCTTGCAGTCAACCCGAATCTATCGGATGTAGTCCCAGTATGTTGGCCCCTCTCGACGCAACTCGTTGGCGGCTACCCTCGATGACTGCCTCTCGTAACGTTGACTCGCTTGTTGTAGCAGTTGAACCCTTGGCTATGGCGTGAATCGCGGCTTGACCCCCAAAATGTTACACTCAGTTTGATGATGGTGTTTTCTATCAGTATCTGATTCAGCCCCGATGCTTGAATTCCTGATAGGGTGTAACTCAGATTCGTTTATTCACACAGCCTGCTCAAACAGCATACAAGTCACAAAGTCCACGTATGAAGTTTTCCGCTTTTATTCAGCACACATCAACAACTGCATACAATTCTCAATTCAACTCAACAACTTTCACAGCAACTCTCAGTTTCACTATCAACAACTTTACTCCTCAACACCGACTCGGCACACGATTAAATAACCTCTCTCTTTTCCGGAAAGATTTCGTACATGGTAGAAAATGACGTACTGCCACCAATCGAATAAAAGATCGTCATCACTGACTTACGTCAATACATATTTTTATATCTTCCAGAACGACCTCTTGCTTCTACATGTATCGGGAAATTTCCATCAAGAGTAAACACGCATATCCAGAAGATTCTCAAATAATATCGACTAACGCAAATTATCAACGTTATACAAAGCCTCTCCTAACAACAATGCAAACTCAAATCAAAGGTAAATAAGCTCTATTATTGAATACTTTGCAAATCGAAACGATTAGATCTATCGTACACGCTTCAGCCATACTATCATTCGCGTTTCAACGTAACACCTTCACGTGTCCTCTCATGCTCATGTATGATCAAATAACCCAATTTTGTTGCATACTCTAGGTTACATATTTTTGATTTGATTTGATTTTTTGAGTTTTGAGACTTTATTGTCCCTTTAATCTAGAAATTCTGGGCCGCCTCCCCTGGAGAGGTGTAATCGCAGCCTGTGGTGCGCTTAAACTCAACCTACCTAATACTAGTTGAATTTTTAAAATTTTGCTGGGGGAGCAAACTGGAGTACCCAGAGAAAACCCCCGATAAGTTGCTCAAGTCGAAAGTAAATAATATCTGGAGAAACATAACGCCCAGAGGCGGGATCAATCCCACACCTGTCAGGCGTCATTGGTTTCTAACCTGTGGATAAGGCAAGTTAGTCTCGCCTTAGACCACTCGGACACAACGCTCGCTATTTTACTGTACGATGAACTATTTTTCAAAATGTTTTTGCAAGGCTTAAAATGACCTTGACCTTCAAGATCAATGCAAAAATGGAACATTATATGAAAAATCAATATATCATCTCTAATTACAAGCTTAGACTTTATATCTCTCATAGTTTAGGGTCAAGGTCACTTCAAAGTACCTATATTGACTTTGCACAGCCTTGGAGTGAGGTTGACTACATTTGCACAGTATGGGTGTCTTACTGATATCTATCATGCATCCAAGAATCGTAAGTTCAATAGTAATAACTTATTTTAAAAAGTGAAATTTTGTGATACATTTTCATTTTTTGACTGACATTTGTTGCCCTTGTGACCTTGACCTTGATTGAAGTGAAGTAATTCACTCACTGATCATTTATGAGTTCTCATGGATATACACCATCTTACAAGTTTGGTTGTAATAGCCAAAATAGGTTCTAATATGCTTGCAAATTTTGCACAGACGGCGGACAGCAGATGCCGAAGGGAGAAATTTTTTTTTTTTTTTTAAGAAGTCATTTTTGACTATTTAGGACTTATCTATCAGATTTGCAAAACTCTGGAAGTTTACATTTGTTGGGGGTGAATACATTGACTCACATTACAAAGCATGCATTACATTACATGATTATTACTTTAGGTCCAGCGGACTCTTCCGAGCCAAATCAGGACCAGTAGTCAAAAATGCTAATATTACTACCATGAGGATATCAGCACTATGTGGAATGTTCAGCTTGTCCATGAACTCGATAATGTCATCTCCTTTGGCAAATCTGCAAACAGACATGGAATTAGGAGTGATATAAGCTGGTAAGAGTATATTATAATTATAACAATATACAAGTACTGCTGATGTGGGCAAACAATTCAATAATGACAGAAAAAAAAAGAGGAAACAAATGTGGCCATTAGTTAATTAATGAAGCAATTGGTTCATTCCTACACAGATAAATACTGAGCTCACTCACTTACCCTGCAGCAGAACCTTCCATGGACGAGAATAAGTTGATACCGTCACCGCTAGAATACACTGCCGACAATCGTCTGTCTTGCTGCGCTGGGGTTCGGACCTTGCCACCGCTGTTCCACATCCTTCCTAGGGGCCTCCTGGTTGGAGTTTCAAACCATCGAGGGGCGGCTGTTGTGTGGCGGGCAAGGCCGTCCACAAACTCATCAAAACTGATGTAGCCGTCTCTGTCAACGTCCAGCTTGTGGAACAATTCTTCCAGCTCCTGGAAGGCAAATTCAATGTACACCAAGCTGGCATTCAAATAATTCAAATCAAACCAAACTGACAAACTGTTGTGTCTCTATGCTTCTTTCTTTCTTTCTTTCTTTCTTTCTTTCTTTCTTTCTTTTCTTTCTCAGAATTTTGTCTTCTTCTTCTTTTTTTTTTTGGAGTTGCCCAGCTTTTACTTTCAAAAACTATGCATGTATAACAAAGAAAGGGAAATCACTTTGTCACTACTTCACTGGCTGATCAGATAACAACACATTTTTATAGAAAAGAATTGTGGAGACGTGCGTTTATAAAATTCCAATAATGGCTTTTGAAAATTGTATTTAATTAAATTGTTTTACCTGTTTAGCATTTGCAAGTTAGGTATCTTTATTATTATTTTGTTATTATTTCTCAAAGCATTTTGTTTTTTATTAAAAAAAAAAAAAAGAGATTTTAGAGCCTCCAAAATATTCTTGACAACTATTATCTTTAAGGGCCACAAATTCTTCCTTGGGTTTCTGCAAAACAACAACACACTTCAATATTGGGAATGGCCGTGCCTCAGTCATCCTGAGCTTGATCCTGTGTTAGCTAACGTCTTTAGCAGCTCTTCAACAGGAACATTTATATAAGAACGATAAGAATGAATTGTAACACATCTGAAATATAAAAGGAAAAATTGGTGATGGCCAAACCTCATCATCCATGCGATCCATGCCGATGTACTGGCAGACTCGGCCGAGCTCTTCCTGAGTCAGGTAACCATGGTGACCCACTCCTAGCACCTGGCACACGTGTCGCAGCTGCTCTAGACCCGAGTCCGAGTCCAGCCCATGACCCCCTTCTGCAGACCCTGGCAACTGACCTGCAGTGTGATTGATTGATTGATTTATTGTTGCTTTAGGTCCAGCGGACTCTTCCGAGCCAAATCAGGACCGGACAACCCCCGATCCGCATAAAAGATCTGCTGAAACAACCCCAGTGGGAAAATTGAATGCCCTCCACCGGCCAGTCACTTTACAATAAAGACATCCCACGCGGGGGACGGCTGAGGGTTGACCTCAACTACGCGAACCCCCGGTTACAAAAACAAAATAGAATACAAACATCATTATAAATCATCTACAAAACACATACATATAAAATGCCTATAGTGCTAAATAGTACAATCATAGGAAGCCCTAGTGACCACCCGGCAGAAAGCGTCCAACACTCCCAAGCTGATCCAACAGACCTCATACACAAACAAGGAGTTTTGTCCAGGAAGAGTTTTCAAGAAAAAAGGTAGGTCATTGATCTAGCGAAGAAGAAGATAGTATAGCAGAGTGAAGGACAGAGCAGGAATAGGAAAGAGTAAATGAGGAAGACAGCGACAGTGGGAATTTAAAGCACTAAATTTCCATAAAGTGGGGATACTATTTATACTGAAAACCCCCGGCACTCCAACGGGGGTACTGTTGCCGCAGTGAATCTGTCTTGCCTATAAAGGAAAGACAGGTTTTCAACTGTGGCTTTCACTGTTCCCTTTATAGGTTTGAACAATCTACAGTGGCAAGATTGCTCATGACCCCAAGGGGTAGACCTGCAGTTTTGACGAAATAGCGAAGGTAAAGGATAGGTTAAAAGGTTGTGTTGTAACCTTACGGGCAGTAAGGAAAAGAGGCATAGTGGCCTGTCTTATTTAAAAGGTTCGTGGAAAGGTTAGTGGAAGTTCACAAACCTTTTTTTCAAGGTTTTCAGATCATTAACCTAGGTCCATGACCTTTTTTTCCCCAAATTTTTGTGTCCAAAAAGTTCAGAATCAAGGTTCGGAATCTGAGAACCTAAAAAAAAAAATGCTTGTGTATCTCCACGAACAAAAGTGACAGACGCTGGACGGATGACCAGAGCCAAAAACAATAGCCCGCTATTACATAGCTCTGGCACTAATAGATTAATAAATAAATAAAACCTCAAAACATTTGTGTACCTTCTGCTTCAAAGGTCTCAGAGTGGGAAGAGTTGGATCTGCGAAGTTTTCCAGCATGCATTTGATCCCTTTCTTCCTGTAAACAGTAAAATGGTTGTAATCTTATTACTGCTGTTTAAATATTCCTTTTAGTGTACAAAGGTGTGTGTGTGTGTGTGTGTGTGTGTGTGTGTGTGTGTGTGTGTGTGTGTGTGTGTGGGCATGTAGAAACGACGTTACAGTGACACACTCGTGGAACTCCACATGGTTTCTTTTGACTTTTTTGGAAGGGCGCCCTATTTTGACGTCAAAATAGTTCCCTGCTGAGTTAGAGCTGTTTTAGGCCTAGGGTTAGGTTAAGGGTTAGGGTTAGGGTTAGGGGTTAGGGTTAGGGTTAGGGTTAGGGATAGGTTCAAAAATTTGAAAATGTCAAAATAATGTCACGAAAATGAAAAGTGTGTCAAAATAATCCCTGTTTTTTTCACAACAGTCATCATAATGTCGTTTTTACAAAAATATGTGTGTGTGTGTGTGTGGTCATTGTGTATATCCGTCAATGCCTTTGTATGGTGTGTAGTTTGCATAGCAGTGTGTGTGATGTTTAGCGTGTATCAGTGTGTGCGTACTCGCGATTCGTTACACCCAGCCAATCATCTCTTCGAACTTCTACCCTCTGGCCAGCGGTTTGGTGCTTTGAGAGCTTGAACCACTTGATTCAGAAGCAGTTTCTTTCCGGATGCTGTCCTCAGTACAT
>JBAHVR010000311.1:0-50000 GCA_036898135.1 Oncomelania hupensis
TCGGGGCTGAATCAGATACTGATAGAAAACACCATCATCAAACTGAGTGTAACATTTTGGGGGTCAAGCCGCGATTCACGCCATAGCCAAGGGTTCAACTGCTACAACAAGCGAGTCAACGTTACGAGAGGCAGTCATCGAGGGTAGCCGCCAACGAGTTGCGTCGAGAGTGACCAACATACTGGGACTACATCACCGATAGATTCGGGTTGACTGCAAGGGCGTGTAGTCGCTGAAGAGTTGCTTCGTGAGCGAACAACAGATCGGGACTACGTAGCTGCCGTAAGACTACGTCGAGGGACAGTCTCGGAGCTACATCGCCAGTGTTACAGAGAGCGGCGAGCGGACGTCGCGTATACTTCAGCACAGGAGCGTATACATCAACACCAGCGTGGTGCAGCGTCGCATACGACGAGGACAGCGGGGCCTGCGTCAGCGAAGGCGACTAGTGACAAGCATCAGCGCTACTGCAGAAAGCGTGCTGTTCTAGAACAGTCTAGAAAGGTACAGCACAGTCAAGAACTTTCCAGAAAAAAAGAACTCTACAGTCAAGAACTTTCTAGAAGAAGAACCTTCCAGAAAAGAACTTTCTAGAAAAGAACTTTCTTGAAAAGAACTTTCCAGAAGCATCAAGATGGCTGACTTCTGGCAGAAAGGGGTTGAACTAAATCTAAAAGGCAAACAGCTGACGGAGTACGTCAAATGCCAGGAGAGAATATTGCGTGAAGAAAGAGAAGAACAGCGAAGGCGCGAAGAAAGAGAATTGGAAGAGAAGCGTCTAGAAAAAGAAATAGAACTAGAACAGAAGCGTCTAGAATTAGAAGAGCAGCGTCGCCGTGAAGAACGAGAATTAGAAGAGCAGCGTCGCCGTGAAGACAGAGAGGAAAGAGAGGCTGAGCGTCAATACCAGCTAGAGTTGGCGCGTATCCAGAACAATCAGCATGCGCCACAAGTCACCAACGACCATACGGCTCCAAGATTGCCAGCTTTCGTCGACGGGAAGGACCAGATTGACTGTTATCTGGCGAGATTTGAAAGGTTTGCCAAAAGCTCTAACTGGCAACCTCAAGACTGGGCGATCCGACTAAGTGCACTTCTGACGGGAGAAGCACTCGACGTCTACACCAGATTGTCGGACGATGACGCTAAAGACTACGACGTCTTGAAAGAGGCCCTATTGCAGTGCTACAACTTTACAGAGAAGGGCTACCGTAAACGCTTCCGTGAATGCCGGCCTAAGTCAGGCGAGACGCCAAAGCAGTTTGTGGAGCGCCTGTCGTCATATCTACACAAGTGGGTGGAGTTATCAGGCGAAACGAAGTCTTACGACAGTCTCCGTGACCTGATCGTGAAGGAACAATTTCTCAATGCCTGTCACAAGGACCTAGCGACCCACTTAGAAGAACAAAAGCTGCAGACGCTTAAAGATGTGACTGAGGCTGCTGAAAGATATCTCATCGCTCATGGGAAAACCCTGGGGCCACCCAGCGCGACGAAACATTTTCAGAAGACTGCAAACCATGGGAACCAGATCCAGGGAAGCCAGACGAGCCAGAGACAGACAGACTCCACGCCTCCTCCCAGGGAAGGGCATTCAAGGGGCTGTTTCACCTGCAACGCTACAGACCACAGAGCTTCTAACTGTCCTCAAAACAAAAGTAGCGGACAGCGGAGCAGTACGGACAACGCAGCGGCGGGCAACCGGCAGAGGCGGTTCTCCAATCAACGGCAAACCAGTAGATCTGACCATCAGGTGTGCGGCGGGAGCGTCATTCTTCCGAGTGAGACCAAGCGCACAGCTACTCCTGCGGACGTGCAAGAGTGCATGACCGATGGCCAACTTCTCCTTGCCAACGGAAAATCCATCCCCGTCGTCGCCAGCGCAGCGGTGACCGTACAGAACATGCCTGTTTCCAAGGGACGCGTCGGAAATCATGAAGTGACTGTTTTAAGAGACTCTGGCTGTAGTGGGGTCATCGTCAGAGAAGACCTAATCGCTAAAGAACAGTTCACTGGCGATTCAAAATGGACACTTATGGCCGACAGCAAATGTGTGAGAGCGCCAGTTGCGAAGATTCATGTCAACACCCCTTTCTACATAGGCGAAGTCGAAGCGGTTTGCCTGAAGAAGCCGCTATACGATTTGATGATCGGGAATATCGACGGCGCGAGACGACCCGACGACCCCGATCCAGAGTGGAGTCCTGCCTCAACTCAACACGTCGAAGTTGTGGAGGAGGATCCATTGCCGTTTCCCGATGGAGACCTTACAGAGCTGCTACGGGACAATGTGGTTACTCCGGCTCAGCCCTGCCGACCAGAGATCGTCAGTGCTGTTACTACCAGGGCCCAGGCCAAGAGAGACAAGGTGTCTACACCACTGAAGGTCGCCGACAACTCCAAAGCTGCCATCGTGGACAGAGATAAGCTGATCCAGCTCCAGGAAGCTGATAGCACTTTAAACAAGTACAGGAACCGCCAAGACCACGTGACCAAAGGCAGTGGTACGGTCTATTTTGAGGTGAAGGCCAAGATCCTGTACCGAATCTTCCAGCACCCGAGGGTCAACGGAGGGAAACCACTACGTCAAGTATTGGTACCGTTACCCCTAAGGCGCCAGGTGATGGAAGTAGCGCATGACTCAATCATGGGAGGTCACCTAGGTATCAAGAAGACGTCAGACAGAATCCAGGCGGTGTTCTACTGGCCAGGACTTCATGCGGACGTCAGCCGTTTCTGCCGATCATGTGACATTTGCCAGAAGACCATACCTCGAGGAAGGGTCCCGAAAGTGCCTATGCAGAGGATGCCTCTGATCGACCGACCTTTCAAGAGGGTGGCCTTAGACTTAATCGGCGAAATAAGACCTCCGAGTGAAGAAGGTCATCGATGGGTACTGACTTTAGTGGACTATGCGACTCGGTACCCAGAAGCAGTGCCACTGAAGAAGATTGACACTGAAACTGTAGCAGAGGCACTGGTGGACATGTTCAGTAGACTTGGAGTGCCTGAAGAAATTCTGACAGACCTCGGGACGCAGTTCGTCTCCGACTGCATGAAGGAGGTGAACAGACTGCTGAGCATCCGGCATTTGACTACGACACCCTACCATCCGATGTGCAACGGGCTTGTCGAAAAGTTCAATGCTACGTTGAAGTCCACCCTGAAGAAACTGTGCAGCGAGCAGCCCAGACAATGGCATCGCTATATCAACGCCTTACTTTTCGCCTACAGAGAAGTACCGCAGGAGTCCACCGGCTTTTCTCCGTTCGAGCTGCTGTACGGAAGAACCATCCGAGGGCCGATGCACATCCTAAAAGAACTGTGGACGAAAGAAGTAGACACCCCAGAGGTGAAGAACAGCTACCAGTACGTGTTTGAGCTACGGGAGAAGCTGGAGCAGACTCTCGAGATAGCCAGAGAAAACCTGAAGAAGTCCCAGGACTGTGGAAAGCACTACTATGATCGTAGGGCTGTGAACAGGAAGTTTAAACCTGGCAACAAAGTGCTAGTGCTGCTACCTACTGATCATAATAAGTTGCTGATGCAGTGGAAAGGCCCGTACGAAGTGGAGACCGTGGTGGGAATCAACGACTACAAGGTGAAGGTCGGTCAGCATTCCAAGATATACCACGCCAACCTCCTTAAGCTGTACGTGGAAAGGCCATCAGAGACTGTGCATATGGCAACAGCAGCTGAGATCGACAACAGCTTTGATAGCGAGGAACTGTTGGAACTTGGAGACTTCCACAGCAAAGAAGGCATCGATGATGTTAAGCTAGGACCAAGCTTGACGGAAGGTCAAAAGATGGAGCTCAAGAATCTTATGGGCGAGTTTCCCCACAACTTCAGCGATGTCCCTGGCTCTACAACTTTGGTCGAACACGAAGTCCACCTCACTTCGAATATCCCTGTTCGATCCAAGCCCTTCCCGATCCCTTTCAAGGCCCGTGAATCCTTGAAGAAAGACATCGATGAGATGCTGAAGATGGGCATCATCAGGGAGTCCAGTTCCCCCTACGCGTCCCCCGTCGTGGTCGTGAAGAAGAAGGACGGCAGCAACAGAGTATGCATCGACTACAGGAAGGTTAATAAGATCACCGTCTTCGACCCTGAGCCGATGCCTACCGCAGCAGACCTCTTCCGCCAACTGTCGGGGAGTAGAATCTTCTCAAAGATTGACCTCAGCAAGGGTTATTGGCAAGTCCCCGTGCGTCAACAGGACATACCAAAGACTGCTTTCATAACTCCTGATGGGACGTACGAGTGCCTAAGGATGCCCTTTGGCATGGTCAACAGCGGAGCTACCCTGAAGAGAGGAATGAGGAAGATGCTCAAAGGGATGGACAACGTCGTGTGTTACTGGGACGACCTGCTAGTCCACACCCGCACCTGGGAAGAGCATCTGCAGACCTTGAGGGAGCTGTTTCACCGTCTAACAGAAGCTAACCTGACCGTGAGACCCAGTAAGTGCATTCTGGGGACTGACAACGTCGACTTTATCGGCCATTCGCTGAAAGAAGGACAAAAGGGGCTTCTGCTAGAAAACGTCACCAAAATTCTGAACGCTCCACGTCCCCAAACCAAGAAGCAGGTGCGATCTTTCCTGGGGTTGGCTGGATACTACAGGGAGTTTGTACCAAACTACTCCGCCATCACAGCACCCTTGTCAGACCTGGTGCGGAAAGGCTGTCCAAACCAAGTGCAGTGGGGACCGTCTCAGGAGAGGGCATACCAGACTGTGCGCGACCTCCTTTCGAAGGATCCGGTGCTACGACTGCCTGACACTTCCAAAGAATTCGTCTTAAGAACAGACGCAGCGGACGAAGGCATCGGCGCCATACTGATGCAAGAACACGAAGGGAAACTATTTCCGGTCAGTTACGCCAGCAAGAAGCTGTCCAGGGCTGAGAAAAATTACTCGACCATGGAGAAAGAGTGCCTTGCCATCATATGGGGAATCCGGAAGTTCGAACTGTACCTTCAAGGAGTGAAGTTCGTGCTACAGACTGATCACAAGCCGCTAACTTACTTGAACTCTGCCAAGTTTGTGAACAGTCGGATCATGAGATGGGCTATGTACTTGCAGAACTTTAACATGCGAGTAGAATCTATCAAAGGATCGGACAATGTTGGTGCGGACTTCCTCAGCAGAGTGTGTGAGTAAAGAACATTGACTGTGTGAATGAACTGTGAACATTGACAGTATCCAGAAAGACTTGCGGATGAAAAACATGGACTCTGTGTATATAAGCTGAGAACATTGACAGTAAATGAGACAGTCTGAAGTAAGTTTTAATTCTGTACTTTGTTTGTGCATTACGTTTCAACGTTGTTGAAAGAAATTAGGTAAATTTCTTCTTGAGTGGGGGGTTATGTTACGTTGAAACGTGAACGAAAGTATGTCGGAAGCGCGCACAATAGATCTAATCGTTTCGTTTTGCAAAGTATTCAATAATGGTGTTTATTTACCTTTGATTTGAGTTTGCATTGTTGTTAGGAGAGGCTTTGTATAACGTTGATAATTTGCGTTAGTCGATATTATTTGAGAACCTTCTGGATATGCGTGTTTACTCTTGATAGAAAATTCCCGATACATGTAGAAGCAAGAGGTCGTTCTGGAAGATATAAAAATATGTATTGACGTAAGTCAGTGATGACGAACTTTTATTCGATTGGTGGCAGTACGTCATTTTCTACCATGTACGAAATCTTTCCGGAAAAGAGAGAGGTTATTTAATCGTGTGCCGAGTCGGTGTTGAGAGAGTAAAGTTGTTGATAGTGATTTGGAAAGTTGCTGTGAAAGTTGTTGAGTTGAGTTGAGAATTGTATGCAGTTGTTGATGTGTGCTGAATAAAAGTGGAAAACTTCATACGTCGACTTTGTGAATTGTATGCTGTTTGGACGGGCTGTGTGAATAAACGAATCTGAGTTACACAACTATCAGGAATTCAAGCATCGGGGCTGAATCAGATACTGATAGAAAACACCATCATCAAACTGAGTGTAACATAGTGCTAGGTTGTAGGTATGTGTTCTTAGGCACGCCCCCTAAAACTGTAGAGATAGCTGCAGTGCAAACCAGGGCCCAAGCTAAAACCCAACCACCCCAGCCCGAGTTCGCTCCGAACCCAGGACTCGAAGAGATCAAAACAGCACAGAAAGAAGACACCTCGATAGCGAAGTGCTTCCAGAAGCTACCCAAGGCGCACACACCCCCGCACAAGGGAGACTTCTACATGGAAGAGGGAGTTCTACATCGACAAGGAGATGGAGATCACACCCAACTAGTACTACCAGCCACCCTTCGAGCCCAAGTACTAGAATTAGGCCACAGCATGCCACTCAGCGGACACATGGGAATTGGAGCCACAGTGCAGAGGATCAGCGCACACTACTATTGGCCAGGAATCACGGAGGATGTCAAGAGCTACGTGAAATCTTGCCACCAATGTCAACGATATTCCCCGCGACATCACACCGTACCAGTTACCTTAGGACCATCAGTAGTAGTCGGCGTGCCATTCCAGCAAGTCTCAGTAGACATAGTAGGACCCCTGCCCATGACCAAGAAGCGGAACAGATTTCTACTCACACTCGTCGACGCATGTACGATGTGGTGCGAAGCAGTCCCGTTGCCAGCGATCGACACCAAGAAGATTGCAGATGCACTCATCGCCATCTTTACCAGAGTCGGATTCCCGGACAGCATTAGAACGGACAACGGATCTCAGTTCACCGGCCGCCTGATGCAAGACGTGTTCGAGTTGATACAAGTCCATCACATTCGCACACCACCATACCACCCAGCCAGCAACGGACAAGTAGAAAGACTGAATGGAACCCTTCTCACCATACTCAGGAAAGTCGCCGACGACAATCCAGAAGCGTGGGACACCTACGTGAATGCGGCACTGTTCGCATACCGAGAAACGCCCCATGCAGCCACAGGCTACACCCCGTCAACCTTGCTATTCGGCAGACCTCTAGCAGGACCGCTAGAAGCCCTACGCAGAAGTTGGACGGAAGCCAAGATAGACGACACACCAAGAGGTGCCACCAAGTACGTCGCAGACCTGCAGGAAACCCTCAAAGCAACGTGGAAGAAAGCTGGTGAAGCACTGAAGAAGGCAAGAGCCCGTCAGGCGAAGTACTACAACCGCCACGCGAAGGACAGAGAACTGCAAGTCGGCGATCAAGTGCTACTCTTACTTCCAAGTGGAACCAACAAGCTGGACATCGCTTGGAGAGGACCGTACCGGGTGACTGCCAAGAAATCCAAGACAGTCTACCAAGTAGAGGTGAACGGGAGAGCCCGATACCACCACATCAATCTCCTCAGGAAATATACGGACCGACCAGCGACCCCCGGCACACACACATGGATGGCCATCGCCATCGCGGAAGAAGTTCATCCACAACTACAACAGCATCGCCGTACCTCTGACAAATGGAACCCGGAAAATCGCCCCGGACAAAGTTGTATGGACAGCCGAATGCGAGACAGCATTCCAAACACTCAAGGACAGAATGACATCGGCGCCAGTACTCCACCTACCCGATTTGACTCAGCCATTCGTTCTTCGCACCGACGCAAGCGACTTAGGCCTCGGAGCAGTACTGCTACAGCGCGACCCCAAGAATGCGGAGACGCTATTCCCCGTCGCCTACGCCAGCAGAAAACTGAGACCCGCCGAGACCCACTACGCCACGTCGGAGAAGGAATGCCTTGGACTAGTCTGGGCCATACAGAAATTCCAACTCTACCTGTATGGGACCCACTTCACAGTTCAGGTGGACCACCAACCACTATCGTTCCTGGCAGCCTCCAAGTCTTTGAACTCTCGCCTGATGCGATGGGCACTCACCCTTCAGGCATACTCATTCCAAATCGAGTACATCCCCGGCAAGGAAAACCACGGAGCCGACTACCTCAGTCGCCATCTCGTGGAGGACACAGCAGCTGTCGCCCACCCAACACAACTAAGGGCCACAGCACCAGAATTCGTCCCCGCCCAGTAATACCCTGTCACTAGAGTCCATAGCTACCTGGCACAGCATTGCAGCTCAGGTAGAGCAACTTACTTAGCTTGTAAATAGGACCCTAGGATAGTGCAGCGTTAAACTAGGCTCTGTAGTAGAAAAAGGTCGAATCCAGTAGTCATCGCCTTTTTTCAGTTGAGGGAGCCTGTCGCGTTAGGACTAGTTTTAACTCTGCTTGTTGACTATTTAGCATTGTGTAGTCTTTGTAATAGTAGAGAGTCAGTCTATTACATAGCAGCAATTAAATTACAGCATACTGCGAGCCTGAGCCACACACACAGCGCAGTGACGTCAGCACTTGAGTTTTGAATCGGACCGTTGGAACCAATGGGAGAGCTTAGGCAAAGCGGTTGGAGCCAGTTTGACTAGGTCCAAACCCCGCACATTTTTGGTCAGTTGGGAGGAATACACCGAAGTGTTAACAGCTAGAAAGCTGGCAGAGAAATCTCTACACACTTAGACCAGGAAGCAGGACTTAGAAGCATAGAATTCTATCAAGTCACAACGGGCCTGAACTTGTCAAACAGGTAAATGAACACCCTTCTGTTTCATCGTGATATATTTATATTATTGTTGAAATTATGTTTGTGGAATTTGCTATGCATAAATGTGAATTATTAATCCGAATTTGCGTGACCATGTGGAAGAGCCGACCACGAGGCGAAACACGACCGGTTACGCCGCCATGTTGTATCCCGTACGGAACCACTGTTGTTTAACTTATATGTATGTTTGCAGACCAGTGGCTGTACCACTGAATGTTTATATTATTATTAATTCTGTATGTGTATAGTTAGACACGATTTATATTTATGTATGTATAGGAATTTAGAGTGAGATTCCAGTGGAACCCGGAAGTAGCAGAATGTTCGTCGCTTATGTATAGAGATGTGGAGCTATCACTGAGGGCTACTTGGCTTTCAGTGAGACGCTCTGCACAAACCGATTATTCAGGGTTGTGCAGAATTTCGTCTCTTATATTACAGACGAGCAGGCGAGCTATCCCGAGCTATCCCGTGCGCACAACTCCACAGAAACGACGAGTTGTCTGCGTAACCTCTACCGCACAGGTCGGAGAGAGTTACCCTGGATCACACCCTACAAGACCCCACAGCGTGGCAAGGGAACCCAACTACACAACGACACAGGTGGACCAGAAGCTACCTCACAGAAGGACTTCGAACCCCCACTCATGAGTTAAGTGCATAACACGAAGGTGCACTTAAACTGATCAAAACAGGACCACAGTAGTCCAACTCTTCAGAAACTATAAAACGGACCACAGTAGTCCAAATCTACATGAAATATAAGAGCAAGTGCCCGATGAAGATAGAACAGCTGCATAGACTATCAGCGATCGAACTATTAGCATTGAAAGAGACTTTTTAAGTTAGATTAGTACTTAGAGAATCTTGTATAGAGTAGAAGAAATAAATGTGTGATTTTAACTGTTATCAAGTGGCTGGACTACATATGATTCATAGCCGTGTGAAAGCTAGTGTGACAGTATTCTTTTACCATTTTTCTATCTATTTCTGTACCCCAACCTTAACACAGAACGAGCTAAACAAATAAATTTATTAAAGTAATTCATAGGGTGACTTACTAGCAGTTCCCACCGAATAAACGTGAGGGTCCATAATTCCATTGTGCAGAGCCCATAAACCCCACGTGACAGTCTTGAGTTAAAAAATATACCGAGAAAAAATATATTTCAGTTGACTTAAAATATTCACATTTATTCCTGTGATTTTACCAAATTTTAATCATATTATCATCATTGGAGCAATTCTGTCTCAAAGGAGAATTTAGATTTTCTACATGCTGTAGGCACTGATGATGTGTCAACAATCAAAAGAATAAAAGCTATAGAATATGTACATCACAGAAAAGAATTTAAGCTCAGGAGTTCTTATAGTTTGTTCCACTAGTTATCATGTTGGTGCTGTAGTTAGTTCTGTTATATACATCAAAGCATCTTAACTAACGTCATTTAGTAAAAACTTAAGGCAAAACAACAACACCCATGAACAATTTTATTTTAAAATGTCATGTTTTTATATGTATATGTAATCTCATGTTATAAAGTATCGTAGTATTAATAAGATAGACAAGCAAGATTTTAGAGATGATTTATCCATGTCTGTGTTTCTAAACTGTACTGTTGCTGAGTACAACGCATCATTACTGTCTGTACTTGACAGGCACGCCCCCCTCCGCCAACGCACGCTTCGCCCTCGGAAATTTAACCCGTGGTTCAGTAATATTGCAGGGCAGTTTAGCATACTGAAACGTGAGCGTCGTCAGGCCGAGAGGCGCTGGCTTAAGTCTCGACTGACTGTTCACAAAGAGATTTTTGAAAGTATTAAGCACAAAATTAGTGATCTTATTGACAGTGCGAAGACAAATTTCTTTTCTGCTCAGATCCTTGCCACTTCCACTTGTAAAGAACTATTTCGTACTTTCAACTCTTTGCTTGGTAAACAGACTGACTCTCCCCTTCCCACCATTTATGATCTGCACACTCTTCCTACTGTATTCTCTGATTATTTTTCAGACAAGATTTCGAATATCAGAAACAGTTTTCCTCCCTCTGATTCTGCTGCTCTGCCTGTCTCTTGTCATTTTTCTGGCACTTTCCTGGATTCTTTCTCTCCTGTTTCTGAACAGTTTGTCCTCAACATCCTTAGAAATACCGCTCCCAAGTCATGTGAATTAGATCCTATACCTACAAGACTATTGTATGATAATCTTGACACACTTCTTCCTGTCATCACTCAAATCATCAATACCTCTCTCGCTTCCGGCTCTGTTCCTGCAGATTTGAAAACGGCTGTTGTGAAACCTCTTCTAAAAAAAGCTTCCTTAGATAAAAACGAGTTAAAGAACTTCAGACCTGTATCCAACCTTCCCTTTCTATCAAAAACTCTAGAGAAAGTTGTGCTCTATCAGCTACTGTCTCACCTTGACTCTAACAATTTACACAACCCTTTTCAGTCTGCGTATCGGGCGGGCCGAAGCACCGAAACTGTTCTGCTTCGTATTGTCAATGACATTCTCACTGCTCTGGATGAGGACAAACTCTCTATTCTACTTCTTCTTGATAACTCTGCTGCTTTCGATACTATCGATCATTCTATTCTCCTTTCTCGTCTTGAAACTGTTTTTGGTGTTCGTTCAGCAGCTCTTCGGTGGTTCACTTCCTATCTCCAAGACCGTACTCAGTATGTGTCTGCCAATAATTCCTCTTCAGTTCCTTCTCCGCTTCTCTATGGTGTGCCCCAGGGTTCCGTTTTAGGCCCTGTCTTGTTCATTATGTACACCACGCCCTTATCTACAATCATAAAACAGCATACTGTCAATCACCAATTATTTGCAGATGACACCCAACTACAGCAATCATGCAAGCCTGCAGACATTCACTCTGTTATACAAACACTTCAGAATTGCACCACTGACATAAAAACCTGGATGAATGCAAACATGCTTAAATTAAATGATGACAAGACTGAGGCCCTTCTCTTCACTCGCTCTTCCGTCACTGATCTTTCTCTGCCTACCTCTATCACTGTTGGTTCTTGTGATATTTCTTTTTCTGACTCCGCTAGAAACCTGGGGTTCATCATGGATTCTACTCTCTCTATGAGACAGCATATCACTAGAGTCTGTCGGGTTTGCTACTTTGAGTTGAAGAGAATTAGTTCAATTAGGAAATTTCTATCAGAAGACGCCACAAAGACCTTGGTTACTTCCTGTATTCTATCTAGATTAGATTATTGCAATTCCCTTCTCATTGGCTGTCCAGATTCTATCCTCTCTCTGCTTCAAAAAGTTCAGAACTCTGCTGCCCGTCTTATCTTTAAAGTAAATCATCGCCAACCCTCCACACCTCTCCTTGTTAAGCTACACTGGCTTCCTGTCGCGGAACGTGTTAATTATAAAACTGCCTGTATCTGCTACAATATTGTCATCGGTTCTGCTCCTTCTTATCTATCTGACCTTGTCTCCCTTTACACTCCATCTCGTTCCCTTCGCTCATCCACTGACTGTCGTCTTCTCCGTCAGGGCCGTTACAAAAGAAAATCTAATGGTTTCCGCTCTTTTGCTGTCCACGGCCCTCACCTATGGAATTCTCTCCCATTTCATGTTAGACATTCTACCTCCTGCGAATCTTTCAAATCCCACCTTAAAACGTATCTTTTCTCAAAAGTCTTTCAGCAGTATCTGTAGTTGTAAAAGGGGTTTGGAGGAGTGGGGGGTTAAGTAGTAATTTAGTACGTTTTTGTCATATTGATTTACACAGCAGTAGTATGTACGCGTGAAAGAGTAACTTGTCTTATAATTATAGTATATGTATAGTGTGTATATGTGTTTGCGTAAGAAAGTGTGCGTGTACAGCGCTTAGATCCTTAGGGTAGGCGCTTTATAAATGCTAGTTATTATTATTATTATTAATTAAATGTACAAATAACATCTGCAGGTCAGAATGTATATGACCTCCAATGAGAGATTACACATAATTACAAAATATTAACTACTACAAACAGCTATTGGAGAATAATGAAAATTTGAGGTTCTTGCAATGGCAGGGTGTCAGGAAATAATTACTACATTTATGAAAACATGATCAAATAAAATTTAAAAAATATTTAGCAACTTAAAAAAAATTATCTAACACATAATTATACTATAGAACTACATATATCTTGTAATATCCAGAGTACAATTCTACTTTAGAAGTATCTAATTATTTCTCTATCTACACGACAATGTGAATATGTTTGATTACATTATATAAAAGTACTTTGTATACAGAGATCGTTAAATCTATGCGAATTTTCTATTTTATCAATCTGTACTTCTGTTGTACTTCAAAACTGCTATCAATACCCAAACAAAACTTACAAGTAATCTATCTAGTTATATTCTTTACAAAACTGATAAAATTTAATATAAATACATTAATAACTATTGTGTATACATTAAAAAAAAATCAGTTCAAACAGTTCATAAAAATAATGTCTACATTTCATACATATGCTGTCTATGTATTATAGTTGTCAACAATAATAATACAGATGGGTTGCAGAAACATGAGATCTTGGGAATGTGGCAATAAAATTGATAGTTAATCATTGTTTATAGGGTCTACCAGAGCTGAGAGCTGTAAAGAGCTGAATCAGGACCACAACTTGGTTCAAAGATGGCTCACCTCTGATCCGTATAAAAGATCTGCTGAAACAAACCTAATCTGTGTAAAAGATCTGCTGAAACAACCCTAATGGTGACAATAAAGGCACTCCACCATGTCACTTTACAATAAAGGCATCCTATACAGGGGCTCTGAGGCTGTACACTAATTTATCGAACCCCCGTTTACAAAACAAAATAGAATATAAACATCTTTATAAACTATTAACAAAACACATACATACAAAATGCCTAAATTGATAAATAATACCATAGAAAGCCCAAGTGACCATTTGGCAGAAAGCGTCCAATAGCCCCAAGTTGACTCAACAGACCCCATACACAAACTAGGAGCTTTAGGAGAGTTTTCAACAAAAAAGGTAGGTGACTGGTCTCGCGAAGAAAACAGTAGATTGATAAAACATAAAGAATAAATGAAAATTCAGAAACAGTGGTAATTTAAAGCACTAAATTTCCAAAAAGTGGGGATGCTATTTATACAATGAAATGGATAGAAATACCATAATACAACAACAGAATTAATATTTGATAGAAATACCCTAATACAACAAAAGAATTCATATTTTAATATTAAGGTTCTTATCTAATATCTCTGGTATTCATCTGTTTAGGCATCACAAACATTGAGTCGGTACTTACATTTTCATTTAATTGCTGGTATCAGTCCCTGAACGTAAAAAGCAGAAAATCATTGATTGGTGTAACCAATGTTTGCAGTAAAATTATTGGCAAACCTCAAATTTCCATGTACGAACATTTCCAGAAAGAAGCCCCAAGCAAGGCCATCAGCTTCAAAGACGATCTTATCCACCCTCTGTCAGCTCTGTTTGAGACCCGGCCTTTAGGAAGTCGTCTCCATAGTTTAAAGTGCCGCAGTGTTCCTTTCCGTTCAAGTTTCATTCCGACTGCAGTGACCTTGATCAATTATGCTGCTTGAGCTATTGGTTTGGCAGCGGCTGTGTGTGTGTGAAGAGGATGCGTCCTTGATGTACTTTTGTTTATGACACAAATTTTTTACTGTAATATATATATATGTTTACATGTGATGTCCTTTTAATGTTTTATGTTAGATAATGTCACTTTTATGTTAAATAATGTCACTTTTATGTTAAATAATGTTAGTTTTATCATGTAAAATGAAATATGTGTGTGTAAGGGGAGATGCTAGTACGTTAGATCTGAAAAGTGTTATGTGTGAATGCATTCTTATATTTTATACCTTATGTTTTTCAAGTCTGAATGTTTTTGATTCGAGCAATGTTTAACGCCTGTCATAATTTTTTTTAAGAGATAACAAAGATCTGTTGAACTGAACTGAATTGCGTCAAACTCAGAATCAGGAGCTGACTTAATAAACATACTATTTGGAAGAATTGCTTGGAATAATTTATGCGTTAACTACAACAAAAACAAATAAATAAAATTAGATAACATTATTTCTCTGATAAAGCTTTGACAAAAAGAAACATTTATTTATATATATAAAAGCAACAATTGCATTCTGCTTCCCTGGTATGCCCATAATTACAACGTTTCATTGGGGAAAAATAATCCCACTCTAACAATAACCCACAGTTATTTGCAAAAACATTCAGCATCATAAAAATGCTAACCCTACCTCTCTTGGAAAATCCAAATTGTCACAAAGCCAAGCTTATGTTTCTTGTAAGAAAAATACCCACTTCCCAAGGTTATGCCTACCTTTCTTGGAAAAACAATGTCTGCTTCTCAACCTCCAGCTCTCTCTCGATCAGCCCATCTGCTTCATCTGCTGCAAACCATTTCTTGCTAGGAAAGAGGTACTCTTCATACACAGGCACTTTCACAACTTTGCCGTCCCGATCAAACACATCCGCAAAACGTTCATCTCTTTTGACTTTTCGTCTACCTCCATCCTCGTCTTCATCTTCGTCATCTTCGTCATCTTCTTCATCCTTATCCCGGACGTTTTCATGGTCCTTGAGCCTGTCTGCCAAACGTTTGCGATGCCGTTTCGATGGTTTCCACGCTTGCTTTTGCTGGGTCAGCTGCTCCGCAATTTCCTGTCGTGTGAGGTGCTTGCGCACTTTCACCTGAGGGAAGTTACAAAATAAATGAATCGTTCTTATTACAATACACAAAGACATGTATACCTACAAACAAATCTGAGCGACAAAATCTTTCAGGTCAAAGAAATTGCTGTTTATCCCCTTCATGTCGTACTGCTAGAGAACTGTGAAGCAAAGTTTATTAAGAAGCTTTCATCCTCTCTGCACCACAAGACAGTTATTTAACTATGCTGCAGTTTTCATTTACAAAATATAAGCTTTCCCCCTTGTCTCTTTTATTCCCTTATAGGATTGTACTAGCACAATATTCTAACGACAACAGCAATATCTGACAAGCACACACCTAACCCAACTGCAATGACCTTCGCTGTACACAAACATTTCAAGGGTTGAAGATGTAATCATTCCATAACTTCATAACTTATCAACATTAACACTTCTATAAGTTCATATAGTTTTAAGGCAAACTAAACAATTTTGATTTGTGTTTTGTAGTGTCAGTTTTTAGTCAGTCTGGGATCAATTTGGCCCAGAAGAAAGTAGGGTAACAATCAAACTGTTGACTTACATATTCACAGAACCATCCAGCACCAGGGCCTGCATTGTCATGACCCAGAATGATGCTCTTGAGGTTGCCTACATTCAGTGCACTCAACTGGAAAAAGTCCATATTATTTTTTTGAACATTTTGTTTACATAAAGGATGTGAAACCCAACTTTAAAAAAATCATATTTATTTTTTTAACACACTATGTTAAACATGCAAAATTAATTAAAAACAAAAGTAATAAAATTAAGATGCAATGAATAAATCAAGTGATTGCTAAAAATAACCATTAAAACATTAAAAAAAACTGTAAGTCAGTACCCTGAAGCCCTCAAGCATTCATTTCTTAAAAAGTTGTTCCTTGTACGATCTATGAAGGTCTGCAGCTGAAGGCGCGACTAGTTGGTGTGCTGTGCAAGCGAAGCAGGGCAAGAGCACATAGTTGTTGTTGAAGAGTCGTCGACGTGACATAAAGTGAATAATGGAAGTCGGGGTTGTCTGATGCTCGACTGTGAGTACACAGAGGTGCCAACCCCCTAATCTTCTTGTCAGTATTTCCCGACCCGTTTGTCAGTATTTTTTAACACTTGTCAGTATTTTTTTTTCTCGCAAAACCTAGCCTATGACACTATAAAGTAACGACAGGCTTCCCTCTGAAACAGAAGGCTATTTTCAATCCTCTAAAATCACGATAAAAATCAGCTTGTTGAACACCACACTTGTTTTAGTACTTTTACTCTAAAATCACCATGAAAATCAGCTTGTTGAACACAGCGACGTTCAGTGAGTGCAGGAGTACTATTATCAGACCAGAAACCGGTACAGAAGCACCGCTGGCAAAGATAAACGATCGGCAACTGTTCCTCTGTAATTTTATAAAAGCTAACGTATTTCCGTATTTAATTCACTTCGCCGGAATTAAATACGGTCAATCCGTACTGGTTGGCACCTCTGAGTACATTTACTCTTATTTAACTCTGAACCTTTGCCAGTCAGGAAGCAGGGGCAACAAGGATTTGGAAATGACAAGGATCAGACTGATGGACAAATTGAAAATATCTACTTTTCTTTTGGGCCCTTTTTTGTTTGTGCACACTAATTATTTGTTGTGTGGGGTGTCGGATAGCGCAGTGGTTGGAGCACTCGCTACTGTGTCGCAAGTTAAGCACCGTCCAGTGCGGTTAGCACTTGGATGGGTGACCGCAAACCGTGAAGCAACAAATAACAACGCCCCCAGTTGACTCAACTGTGACTGAGTACCTACTCTCTTAAGGGTGGGGAAGGTAAAGCAGCGAGGGAGAGAGTGGGCATCACCCTCATTACGCTGGCCCAAGATAAGAGTGATCTCCAACATCACGCACCCCTACGGCCACAAGGCTATGGGACCACCTTTACCACCACCTTTTTAGTATTAGACGCCGGCATTAGTATTAGCATCAGAATTTTTGCAATTTTTCAGAAAAAAAAAAGTAGGATTGGTTGATTTGCACATGCTTAGTTAATGTGGTTTGTAATAAGGAGAGTGTTATAATTTAGTCAACTAAAAGGTGGTGGATAATTTTCTGGATCTATGTATTGAAAGAATAGATATTTATTGTCTTGGTAGTTTTATCTTATGTGAGTATTTTATGAATATAGTCAGAAAGTAAGCATAATCTCCTTAATGTAAGGGCTCCCTTGGTATGTGAGATGGCTGACGTGTGGGTATGAACGAAATGGAACATGTAGCCATATGTATTTCTGATATGCAGATAGATTGAGCATATAAACATTAGTTATTCATATTCTAGCATTACCACAGTCGGTTACATGCATAATTAATCAAGAAATACTACTGTATGGACAAGCCCAGAAACACTAATCCTGTTACTAATATTACAGTTCACTCTGACTAACCTAATATTGTTACAAAATAAAAAATAAAGTGAAACCTTGAAGTTCTCTAGCATTCCTCTCTCAAAGTTGTCCCGTGCATCATCCATGTACAGTTTTGCTGATTTGCCTTTAGTGCCCACAAAAGTGATATAGACGTTAGCGTCAGTGCCTGCGTAACGTACATCTCCAGTCTTCACTATCACTTCGTATGTCACTGGCTTCCCTGAAAAACCAAGGGGGAAACAATGAATTTATACAAATGACTTCGTGTTACTGCCTTGTCAAAAATAAAGTGACTGTGAATAACATAATTATTACACAATCAAATCAATACTGCTTTGTTGTTGATATGCTATCTGTCAGTCATTCAAGTTTTCAAAGATTGCATGAAAAAAAAAACTACAATACAAATCAAATCAAGTAAAATACACACTGATTTGTAAATAAAACTATTTAACATCAATTGTAACTGTATGTAAATCATACATGCTTTTGTCGGTGTAAATCTAACAACATTCATAACAACCTTGTATATAGTGTGATGAGCTAAGCGCACAATGTTGACCTTCATTATATAAAATTAGCACAACTACGCATGCATGCATTTCATAACCATCAAAACAACATATGTTTCACAGTGGCAATTGATGCAAGCAATGCCAACCACTTTCACAAACTTCTGAAGAGTAATACCATGTCAATTCACTTAATTAGGTATTCTCAAATGTATTGTTCCATTATGACACATTATGTAAAATCAGCAACAGTTTATCAGTGAGTCAACTTATTAGTTTGGATTGTTACTGCATGTATCGTAACAGTGCTAAAAACAACAATTTTTTTAATAGGTACACTGTTGACAGTCTTTCTTATTATGAGATAAAACACCCACTAGCAGACATTATTTTAGCAAATTTTTATAGTTTTCTTTGGAACGAAATGTTTCTGCAATTGATCTAGAATTGAATTATATGCTAGACTACGAAGTCACAACACAACATTCAGAAATCAAAGATAGATCTTTTATCAAGACAATCACACACACACACAACGCATTTACACACCCACACCCTCACACACACACACACACACAAACAGCAAACTAAACACAACAAACACAAATAAAATTCTGTTAGCGGAAGAAAAGCAGAAATGTTTTTAATTTAAACCTCTCCTTCTCATTCCTTGTTTGGTACATCAGAGGCAACAGAAATTTAACACCAATGATACAAACTGCTTTGTTGACTCCCTGATGACATGCTTGTACAACTTAAAATGTGGAATTGCCAGTTTTACCAATTTTTGGATCTTCTTTTAAAAACACACATTTGTTTTCAATACCTGTCGATCTGCTGAACATGAAATCTTAGTTATCACTGACTGGTATTTAATAATATACTGATATATATCACTGCTACCAAGGAATTATGAGCACATGGCATGCAGCTACATCATTATAATGTAAAAAAAAAAAAGGAGTAAGAAACATGCAAACTGTTCTTCAACAACCGCGTTATGTGTGAAACGAGTCAAGTTCAATAAAGTTAGTGAAGAACCCACTTACCTAAACCAACAACTATATATGAAATGTTTGAAAGTTTTAGGATGTGTGCAGAAAAAAAATATCTTTTTTGTCTTGACATTAATTTCTGTTTATATAAAAAAGTGAATGTAAAAATGTTGAAATATCACAAAGACAGAACATTAAAAAAGCAGTAAGAAGACTTTTGACCAAGATTAAAAGCTACCACCTGTTGTTTATTTTTGTGGTCCCAAAAAAGAACAGAAAAAAATTGCATCTACAAAATTCACACAACACCAACACCCATTCACTTACTGTGATGATCCCCTTTCAAAAGGAACGAAGAAAAACAAGTAACATGCAAAATTATATTTCATCTTCATGCAAAATTCCAATAAAATTGTACGAAAACAACAGTTTATTTTTTAGCTGTCACATAAATTGTAGAAAAAAAAACACGTAGTGGCGTTTTGATCCTTTCAATGCTATAAGTGCAGATGGGCATGGCAGAGCTGTCTGCTGCATAGAGAAAGCAGCATCAAACTTGGCCATTACCTAAATTATCTGTTTTACCATCTTAATGGATTTCCTGCACGTTCTGTGGACCATTCTGAACACAGCTTATACCTAAAAAAATATGCACATTCCCACAAGCAATCCAGCATACACAAGGTGACAAAAATTATCAACCGATGCAACTCAGCATCACTATTTCACTCTATAAGTGTATGTAACATGCACAAATCCCTGTTGCCATTAAAAAAAAAAATAAACAAAAGCTTTAAGTTTCATCAGCCCCAAACCAAATCTGCACAGTACAAATTTTTCCCATTAAATTTCACACCTTTACGGATGATCTACGTAGTGGATTGGCAGCACCTTACAAAAATGATGCTGAGCTGATTCGCGTGGCTTATAGGTTACCAGCTACTTACAGTAAGACTAAAATTTTACCGGAACAAAAAAGTAAACCAGATGCTTTCAGGCTGTAACAATGACAATATATCCTACATGTACAAACAGTGAAGGTTGGATATGTTTCCAACACCTTGTGCAAAGTGGGTCAAATAAAAGTGATGTTGTTCCATTTAGTTCAAGCAGCATGGGACTTTAGACGTTCATAAATCAAAATTTTGAATTATGGCAATTTTCCAGGGTTGAATATAATGAGTAAGTAGAATTTGAAACATTTTTGGGCTTGAATACATGTATGCAATCTTCACTGTATATAAACATTAAAACAAAGACATGAACTGTTTGAACAGGTATAGTAAGTACAAGCGACAACAACAACGACAATGAATTCATCTACCCACAAACACCAATTTGTGAGCAAACCTTTCTTTGATCTTGTAGGTGGTTTTGGAATCACAGCATGTCGAGCTGGCAGAATGAGCATCAAGAAAGCAACATATACAATTTAATGACTGGAAAAATGTTCTTTAAAAAAATCCCAAATTATTCAAAGGCACAACAACAAGCAGCCTTGGTAAAACAGTTGTTTATTAATTCCTTGTTAAATCGTTAACAAAATGAAACTAAACTACCAAAGGCACAACAACAAGCAGCCTTGGTAAAACAGTTGTTTATTAATTCCATGTTAAATCGTTAACAAAATGAAACTAAACTACCAAACCTGTGTGCACAGAAAACAAAATAACTGCAGGAACAGTCAAACGTGAACAAATCATTGCATTATCTTTACATAAAACATACTAATAAAACTAAAACCAATAATGCCCTTATCCCTTATGTTTGCTGTAACATATAATATGCATGGATCCAAGTACATACTTGTAACAAATAAACTGCATTTAGCCATGCAAAGCAAAGTTGCTCACCTGTTGTGACTTCTTTGGGCAATTTCTTTTTGGCTCGCAATTCTCTCCACAAGCGTCCATCACCAACATCTTTTGCAAGCCAGCCATTGTAAATGAAATGATAGATGATTTCTGGGTGATTTAAATCTTGAATCATTATCTGCAACAGAGAAGAGTACCATGTTCTGTCTTGTCAAGGAGGTTGGACATTGAAGGAAAAATGTACAGTACATTTGAATCCTCTACATTTGTTCTCTTCTTCTTGGAGATTATCAGTAATCAAATGTACATTTCTAGCTGTTTCTGTGTCACTGACTGTCTATGAGTCATAAGAACAACTTGAATGCAGTTTCTTTCAGATATGGTGCTCCGTAAATATTTTTAGAATTCTAATTAATTACAAAACTAAATAGGTATGAAACTAGTGTACTAAATAATGCATGAGACATTTTATTTATTTTTTAAAACTGCAATCTACTTGTAACGAATGGTATTCACAGCCTGACTCACTCTGTTCAAAAACCAGCCAGATGCCAACCCTTCTCCATCATGTTCAATCCTAGAAAATAAATAAAATATTATAATGTAATAATTTTGCACAATATGTATAACACTGCAAAGAAATTTCAGATTTTTAATTTAGAAAAGATTTAGCTTTTTTGCACAGTCATGCTTTTTGCAAAAATGTTCAAATTAGAATAATACCTAATAGATATGATGTCACCGATGTCAGGGGTCCGAATCCTAAACTTATTAATCTGGCCTCTCTGGAAAGAAGTGCCACGATCCTGTGCGTTGAGATGATGTTTTGCGGATTTGCCTTCTGTGCCATGCAATGTTATGTACACATTGGCATCTGTCCCTGCTAATCTTTTCTTCCCAGTCTCCACTGATACCTCAAACACTGGACACAAACAAACATAAACACATCTGAAAGACTCCAATGACAAGTTTATAACTTGAAACCTTTGCCAAATTATCTTTTTCTATCACCAAAAAAAAAATAAAACTTTACTTTGAGCAACAAAAAAATATTCTAAAATGTATTTGTTTTTGGCTAGAAGGATACCAGTTTACTGGAATTGTTTTGAAAAACCATGCTAAAGCATGTTAAGAGCGCGTGGAAATCTGAGGAAAACACAACAACTAAAATTAGGTACATTTCAGTATCAAATGTCCAAGAGATGTAACTCTGTGTTTTCTCTGTCTAAAAATCTGCTACTATTTTCAGATGCAATGAGATTAATACTGGGAGATCTAAAGGGATGCAACCAATATTTCTATGAGGTAAAGACTGGAGAAACCTAACATTTTACAAAGAATCTAAGTCCTTCGCATATCTAATATACCTCTGAAAACACGCTCTTTCTCAGAAGCTTCAAGGTCCCGCTTGGTTCTGAAATCGCCATGATGCATGGAGAGCCAGTTTTTGCAGGCAAAGATCCAAATTCTGTTGGTCTCCATGCACTGAATCTCAATCTTGTCCAGGTACCAGCCATGCTTCTTCTCCAGACCATCATGCTGTATGAGAAAACCATAAAATTAAATATATGTAAAATATCAGTCAAAGATTAATCAGCAATTTTTTTTTTTTTTAAAGGGGAGGAGTGGGGATGGGGGGTGGGGTGGGGTGGAAATAGTATGCACATGTTGTGTTAACAGCAAAACAAGCTCTCCATGTCAATCTGTCATTATTATTTTAAGCTAAATAATGGGTCTATATGTAATAGCCTGTCCTCTTTGTCATCATGGATACAAAATACTGAAATGAAAAGGTAGAAATGAAAACCCAGAAAATAAAAAAATTCATAACGAATGGAAGATATCACAGAATAAATATGATCAAACCCATGCAAAAAGAAAACATACTTCAATTGTAGTCATGCGTAAATTGCCAAGCCTGGGACTCTTGACATGAAACACATCCTTAGCACCACGTGCAAAGTAAAACCTGCTGGTGCCCTGCCGGCGCGTAAGCTTTGTCTTTGGTAGAACGTCCTGATCGCCCACTATCGTGATATAAACCTAACAGACAAAAGAGAAAAATACTGAAAATATATCGACTTTTTTTTTTTCTTCTTCACAAGCCGCTTTACTTTTAGGACATGATGTAATTCAATCGATAATTATTTAAATTTAAACAAAACTGAAAAGCTAGGAAAATGTATTATATAGCATTTATATTTATCTTTATCCCCAAAACCCAAAAGTGCTGCCTGAACTTAAATTTACACACCCAAACTAAAAGGTTTAAAGGTCATGCATAGTCGTTCTTAAACTGCACCACAGACATTATGAAACCCTTTGTTTGTATTCGAGTCTACTGCAGATAAAATATATCTTCAAGCAATATGACAAAAGCATCAAAATCACAGCATAATTTTCAAGTGATTGTTATAAATTGGCAGTAGCAAAATTTTATGTCTATACAATCAACATGCAAATTATTTGAGTTAAAGAAACAAAAACTACTGACAACTCACATTAGCATCTGTACTGGCACCGGCAACATCCCCAGTGAATACAGTGACCTTATACAGAGCTTCTGTGGCAATTTTTTCTTCTTCAATCTTTTTTCTTACTCTGGGTGGAGGTGCAATGTATTGGATGCGCTGCTTCCTCTGTTTCACAGAGCCATCTTTGTTCAATGGCACCTAAGAAAAAAGCAATATAACTTGTGTAAAAAAAAAAAAACAACTTTATTGACCAGTAATGCAATAATTATCATCGTCATTATCATTGTTGTCAACATAATTTTTATAATGAATTTTTACAGGAAGATAGAATTATCATTATTATTGTCTATCATCAATATCATTGTCAGTATCATCAACATCATCATCATCATCCTCGTCATAAACATAATTGTCATAATCATTGTGAATTTTGAAAAGAAGATAGAATGAACAAGTATAATCAAACAACTTTCACCTGTACTCTCAGCTTCATATGATTGCGCTGATGTTCTTCTAACGTAGAACACAGATAACAGAAGTTCATAGCTCCTGGAAACATAGGTTCAAAAGGTAAATAAACAAAGGTCTGATTTTCTTAAAGATCTCAAGAAGAAGAAATTAAAACACTTTTGCTCATTGTTCGACACTAAACGAGAGCTCTTATGACAAAAAACACATTCAGAAAATGGACGCAAAATACTTCCACTTCATGCACATGTTAACAGGTAAAACTGCACAAAACAAATTAAAGTAACAACAAATTCATACAAAATAAATACCCTTTGACCAGTAAACCATACTAAATCTAGGTTTCTAAAATGACCTACCTATTTATTAAAAGTGAGCAAGATAACATTTCTGATGCCTTAAACTATACAGCATTAACAATTTCCTTGCCATAAATTAAAAAAAACAGTTTTAAATGACCTAAACAGTACACCTTAACCATTGTGGGCTTCACAAATATATCTTCTTGCTTTCCTCCAACATTGCAGGATCTATGAGCTATTATATATATGAGGGCAGTCCGATACGGATAAGTACTTAGCCTCACAGCCAGATGGAGCCAGTATCGCAAGAGCAATTTACTATATTGTAGTACATTCTTGTAGATGGCTACGGTTGAAATTTCAGCCGGATCGGACTCGTAGTTTTATTTTGACCGCGTGTAGAAGCGGGCGTGTCTGCGGATTTTAGAAAAATTGAAAAAGAGCAATATCGCTTACAACCTCCACCCTCGCCACAGCCAAATTGGTCGAATTGGGCTATGAACTGCTGCCACATCCACCGCATTCTCCAGATTTGGCCCCGTGCGACTTCTTTTTGTTTCCAAACTTGAAAAAGTCACTCGCCGGGCAGAAATTTGAGTCGAATGAGGAGGTCATTGCCACCATGGAGTCCTACTTTGCAGACCTCGAGAAAACATATTTTTCAGACGGGTTAAAGAAGTTGGAGCATCGCTGGGTCAAGTGTATCGAACTGAAAGGAGATTGTTGCAAGGCGAAATGATTATATGCTTAATGTATATATATATATATAGAGTGGGCTGTAGTTATAGCGAGTGTTACACTCCGTTTGATGTTGGTGTTTTCTATCAGTATCTGATTCAGCCCCGATGCTTGAATTCCTGATAGTTGTGTAACTCAGATTCGTTTATTCACACAGCCCGTCCAAACAGCATACAAGTCACAAAGTCGACGTATGAAGTTTTCCACTTTTATTCAGCACACATCAACAACTGCATACAATTCTCAATTCAACTCAACAACTTTCACAGCAACTTTCCAAATCACTATCAACAACTTTACTGTCTCAACAACAATCTCGGCACACGATTAAATAACCTCTCTCTTTTCCGGAAAGATTTCGAATACGGTAGAAATGACGTACTGCCACCAATCGAACTAAAGATCGTCATCACTGACTTACGTCATTACACATTTCTTCTCCTTCCGGATCGTTCCTTCAAATTTCTACAATTATCCCGAATCTTCGATCGATGATAAACATGCCGATCCAGAAGATTCTACAACAATATCGACTAACGGAAATTATCAACGTTATACAAAGCCTCTCCTAACAACAGTGCCAACTCAAATCAAAGGTAAATAAACTCCATTATTGAATACTTTGCAAAACGAAACGATTAGATCTATCGTACACGCTTCCGGCATACTTTCGTTCGCGTTTCAACGTAACATAACCCCCCACTCAAGAAGAAATTTACCCAATTTCTTTCAACAACGTTGAAACGTAATGCACAAACAAAGTACAGAATTAAAACTTACTTCAGTCTGTCCGAACACTGTCAATGTTCTCAGTTCATTCACACAGAGTCAATGGTTTTCATCTTCAAATCTGTCTGGATATTGTCAATGTTCACAGTTCATTCACACAGAGTCAAAGTTTCTCATCTGCAAGTCTTTCTGGATACAGTCAATGTTCACAGATCATTTACCCAGTCAACGTTTTTCATTTTCAAGTCTGTCATTACCAATATTCTTAGTTCGTCTACACAGTCAATGTTCTTTCGTTCGCAAGGAATCGACGCCCTCGTCAGTTGCGGTCGTCATCGGCCCAGGGTCAAAGACGATGATCACGTGGGCTTCCCTGGAATCATTGCGTCCTCCGTTGTCTTTTTCTTCCGTCGGATGTCCGACGCAGTCGACGTTGTCAGCTCCCAGAATGCATTCGCTGGGTCTCACGGTCAGGTTGGCTTCTGCGGGACGGTGGAACAGCTCCCTCAAGGTCTGGGTGTAGACTTCATGTTCGACCAAAGTCGTAGAGCCTGGGACATCGCTGAAGTTGTGGGGAAGCTCGCCCATAAGGTCCTTGAGCTCCAACTTTTGACCTTCCGTCAAGCTCGGTCCTAGCTTAACATCATCGATGCCTTCTTTGCTGTGGAAGTCTCCCAGTTCCAACAGTTCTTCGCTGTCAAAGCTGTCGTCGGTCACAGCTGCTGTGGCTGCGTGCACAGTCTCTGATGGCCTTTCCACGTACAGCTTAAGGAGGTTGGCGTGGTATATCTTGGAATGCTGGCCGACCTTCACCTTGTAGTCGTTGATTCCCACCACGGTCTCCACTTCGTACGGGCCTTTCCACTGCATCAGCAACTTATTATGATCGGTAGGTAGCAGCACCAGCACTTTGTTGCCAGGTTTAAACTTCCTGTTCACAGCCCTACGGTCATAGTAGTGCTTTCCACAGTCCTGGGACTTCTTCAGGTTTTCTCTGGCTATATCGAGAGTCTGCTCAAGCTTCTCCCGTAGCTCAAACACGTACTGGTAGCTGTTCTTCACCTCTGGGGTCTCTACTTCTTTCGTCCACAGTTCTTTTAGGATGTGCATCGGCCCTCGGATGGTTCTTCCGTACAGCAGCTCGAACGGAGAGAAGCCGGTGGACTCCTGCGGTACTTCTCTGTAGGCGAACAGTAAGGCGTTGATGTAGCGATGCCATTGTCTGGGCTGCTCGCTGCACAGTTTCTTCAGGGTGGACTTCAGCGTAGCATTGAACTTCTCGACAAGCCCGTTGCACATCGGATGGTAGGGTGTCGTAGTCAAATGCCGGATGCTCAGCAGTCTGTTGACCTCCTTCATGCAGTCAGAGACGAACTGCGTCCCGAGGTCTGTCAGAATTTCTTCAGGCACTCCAAGTCTACTGAACATGTCCACCAGTGCCTCTGCTACAGTTTCAGTGTCAATCTTCTTCAGTGGCACTGCTTCTGGGTACCGAGTCGCATAGTCTACTAAAGTCAGTACCCATCGATGACCTTCTTCACTCGGAGGTCTTATTTCGCCGATTAAGTCTAAGGCCACCCTCTTGAAAGGTCGGTCGATCAGAGGCATCCTCTGCATAGGCACTTTCGGGACCCTTCCTCGAGGTATGGTCTTCTGGCAAATGTCACATGATCGGCAGAAACGGCTGACGTCCGCATGAAGTCCTGGCCAGTAGAACACCGCCTGGATTCTGTCCGACGTCTTCTTGATACCCAGGTGACCTCCCATGATTGAGTCATGCGCTACTTCCATCACCTGGCGCCTTAAGGGTAATGGTACCAGTACTTGACGTAGTGGTTTACCTCCGTTGACCCTCGGGTGCTGGAAGATTCGGTACAGGATCTTGGCCTTCACCTCAAAATAGACCGTACCACTGCCTTTGGTCACGTGGTCTTGGCGGTTCCTGTACTTGTTTAAAGTGCTATCAGCTTCCTGGAGCTGGATCAGCTTATCTCTGTCCACGATAGCAGCTTTGGAGTTGTCGGCGACCTTCAGTGGCGTAGACGTCTTGTCTCTCTTGGCCTGGGCCCTGGTTGTAACGGCACCGACGATCTCTGGTCGGCAGGGCTGAGCCGGAGTAACCACATTGTCCCGTAGCAGCTCTGAAAGGTCTCCATCGGGAAATGGCAACGGATCCTCCTCCGCAACTTCGACATGTTGGGTTGAGGCAGGACTCCATACTGAATCGGGGTCGTCGGGTCGTCTCGCGCCGTCGATATTCCCGATCATCAAATCATACAGCGGCTTCTTCAGGCAAACCGCTTCGACTTCGCCTATGTAGAAAGGGGTGTTGACTTGAATCTTTGCAACTGGCGCTCTCACACATTTGCTGTCGGCCATAAGTGTCCATTTAGAATCGCCAGTGAACTGTTCTTTAGCGATTAGGTCTTCTTTGACGATGACCCCACTGCAGCCAGAGTCTCTTAAGACAGTCACTTCATGATTTCCGACGCGTCCCTTTGAAACTGGCATGTTCTGGACGGTCACAGCTGCGCTGGCGACGACGGGGATGGATTTTCCGTTGGCAAGGAGAAGTTGGCCATCGGTCATGCACTCTTGCACGTCGGCAGGGGTAGCTGTGCGCTCGGTCTCACTCGGAAGAATGACGCTCCCGCCGCACACCTGATGGTCAGATCTACTGGTTTGCCGTTGATTGGAGAACCGCCTCTGCCGGTTGCCCGCCGCTGCGTTGTCCGTACTGCTCCGCTGTCCGCTACTTTTGTTTTGAGGACAATTAGCCGCCCTGTGGTCTGTAGCGTTGCAGGTGAAACAGCCTCTTGAATGCCCTTCCCTGGGAGGTGGCGTGGAGTCCGTCTGTCTCTGGCTCGTCTGGCTCCCCTGGATCTGGTTCACATGGTTTCCAGTTTTCTGAAAATGTTTCGTCGCGCTGGGTGGCCCCAGGGTCTTCCCATGAGCGATGAGATATCTTTCAGCAGCCTCAGTCACATCTTTAAGCGTCTGCAGCTTTTGTTCTTCTAAGTGGGTCGCTAGGTCCTTGTGACAGGCATTGAGAAATTGTTCCTTCACGATCAGGTCATGGAGACTGTCGTAAGACTTCATTTCGCCTGATAACTCCACCCACTTGTGTAGATATGACGACAGGCGCTCCACAAACTGCTTTGGCGTCTCGTCTGACTTAGGCCGGCATTCACGGAAGCGTTTACGGTAGCCCTTCTCTGTAAAGTTGTAGCACTGCAGTAGGGCCTCTTTCAAGACGTCATAGTTTTTGGCGTCATCGTTCGACAGTCTGGTGTAAACTTCGAGCGCTTGCCCTGTCAGAAGTGCACTTAGTCGAATCGCCCAGTCTCGAGGTTGCCAATTGGAGCTTTCGGCGAACCTTTCGAATCTCGCCAGATAGGTGTCGATCTGGTCCTTCCCGTCGACGAAAGCTGGCAATTTTGGAGCCGTATGGTCGTTGGTGGCTTGTGGCGCATGCTGATTGTTCTGGATACGCGCCAACTCTAGCTGGTATTGACGCTCAGCTTCTAATCGTCTCTCTTCCATCTCTCTTTCTTGACGCCGCTCTTCTCTTTCTTCTCGGCGACGCTGCTCTTCTAATTCTCTTTCTTCACGGCGACGCTGCTCCTCTATTTCTCTTTCTTCACGCCGTCGCTCATCTTCTCTTTCTTCACGCTGACGTTGTTCTTCTCTTTCTTGTATTCTCTCCTGAGACTTGACGTACTCCGTCAGCTGTTTGCCTTTTAGATTCAGTTGCATCCCTTTCTGCCAGAAGTCAGCCATCTTGATGCTTCTGGAAAGTTCTTTTCTGGAAAGTTCTTTTTCTAGAAAGTTCTTGACTGTAGAGTTCTTTTTTTTCTGGAAAGTTCTTGACTGTGCTGTACCTTTCTAGACTGTTCTAGAACAGCACGCTTTCTGCAGTAGCGCTGATGCTTGTCACTAGTCGCCTTCGTTGACGCAGGCCCCGCTGTCCTCGTCGTATGCGACGCTGCACCACGCTGGTGTTGATGTATACGCTCCTGTGCTGAAGTAGACTCGACGTCCGTACGTCGCTCTCTCTAATACTGGCGATGTAGCTCCGAGACTGTCCCTCGACGTAGTCCTGCGGCAGCCACGTAGTCCCGACTGGTTGTTCGCTCACGAAGCAACTCTTCAGTGACTACATGCCCTTGCAGTCAACCCGAACCTATCGGTGATGTAGTCCCAGTATGTTGGCCCCTCTCGACGCAACTCGTTGGCGGCTACCCTCGATGACTGCCTCTCGTAACGTTGACTCGCTTGTTGTAGCAGTTGAACCCTTGGCTATGGCGTGAATCGCGGCTTGACCCCCAAAATGTTACACTCCGTTTGATGTTGGTGTTTTCTATCAGTATCTGATTCAGCCCCGATGCTTGAATTCCTGATAGTTGTGTAACTCAGATTCGTTTATTCACACAGCCCGTCCAAACAGCATACAAGTCACAAAGTCGACGTATGAAGTTTTCCACTTTTATTCAGCACACATCAACAACTGCATACAATTCTCAATTCAACTCAACAACTTTCACAGCAACTTTCCAAATCACTATCAACAACTTTACTGTCTCAACAACAATCTCGGCACACGATTAAATAACCTCTCTCTTTTCCGGAAAGATTTCGAATACGGTAGAAATGACGTACTGCCACCAATCGAACTAAAGATCGTCATCACTGACTTACGTCATTACACATTTCTTCTCCTTCCGGATCGTTCCTTCAAATTTCTACAATTATCCCGAATCTTCGATCGATGATAAACATGCCGATCCAGAAGATTCTACAACAATATCGACTAACGGAAATTATCAACGTTATACAAAGCCTCTCCTAACAACAGTGCCAACTCAAATCAAAGGTAAATAAACTCCATTATTGAATACTTTGCAAAACGAAACGATTAGATCTATCGTACACGCTTCCGGCATACTTTCGTTCGCGTTTCAACGTAACAGCGAGGGACTGTGTCGAGTCAAGGAGAGCTGAAGGTGTGAAACTATAACGGCTGGTCTGGTCAGTTTATTCTATGTATCAGTAAAAATGTTATTGTGAGTTGAACAGGCTGGGCTAAACCAGTTGGAATGCTCCCAGTTCACGTATAATAGTCTAGAGGTGAGAATTCAGTATGGGTAGGACAGGCATAACGGATGGTTGTGCGGAAATTCTGTGAAAAGATTTGTAGTCCTACAAGGATAGAAAAACATAATTAAACTTAGAAAGAAGTTTATTATGTGGAAGTATTAACCTTGCAAAATATTCTTGGAATAGGTTTCGTAAAGTTAATACGGAGTTTACTAGATTCACTTGTTGTGGTAGTGTGTCGTATGCTTTTGTAGCTAGTCAAGCACTAGAAGTGTTTCGGACATTGAGGGACATTATCATCATTATTGATGAAAGGCGATAAGGTCTAGGTGGTGTACTCAATGGTCACAAGAGTAAACTGTCTGCTAGGAAGTGCAGTGATTTAGCATAGGGCTAAATGGTTTCTATTCCTCACTCGACAGCTGAAAGTGCCGGACTCCGTCATCCACAAGTCGTGAATGGGTAAGTGGAGGTCTTATCCGTTTGTGAGTCTGGACGGAGCGCACATGAATGAGGGAGAAGAATGAAAGAAAGTTGTCTTGTTTTATCATTATGTTTTATGATTGAAATGTTATTGAGAATGAGTATTTCGTAGTAAAGTATAAAACATTATCGAAGTCGAAGACACTTAGTAGGTAAGAGCGAAGTTATCAGGCACGTGGTTAACTCGAATGTTCGGCTGTGCTACGAGTCGAAGTGGTGATAGCGGAGAGGGAGGGAGTGAGACGACGGGGGAATAGTATAAGGTGAAGGTGACAGTGACAGAATGAGATGGAATTTATCCGTTGTGAATACATTGTGCAGACTTGCTATGGGGTGTTGCTGACCGCTTTGGACTGCTCCACTTCTCGGTGGTTTGGTTTCCTGGTTCCAATGCAGTGTGTCGAGCGATCGGCCAGTTGCTCGAGTGCACTTCAACATTGTTCATCTCGCCGTTCTCCATCACGTCATTCTCCATTGATCATCGGCGGTTCTCTCAGGGACCGTACTTCATCAGGGCCTACTTCTGAAGAGCCTGTTGGAAGCAGAGAGGGCGGGCTTGGCCGCCATCTTTGTTATGGTTCGACACGTGGACACGAGGCCTACCTTACTCATCGCTTCATCTTCGATCGTCCGTTTCAACTCAGGCCAGTAACATTCACCTTGTTTACTGTTTCCCCATCATTAGATGATTACCCTCCCTCCTCTGGTGTTGAGAGACAGTTGTAATAATTTTGGAAGATTTCCACTGGTGGATGTTATTTTAGTACCTGGACTGTTGGTGGACCGCTGTCTTGCTTATAAATTGTGTTTTTTTTTATTGCTATGTTAGTTTGATTTGTCGAGTTTAAAAGCGTTTAGTTTGAATAAAGTGTGATTGCATTTGTAAACATATTTTTCATGATGCCATTATGATGTTCATCTTTGTGTGTCCAATCATCTTCTCATCTCAACGGCTGTAGGAAACGTGACAGTTGGCGACCGATTGTGTGTGTGTGACTGTTTATGTTGAGTGTGTGATCGACTCCTCACCACTTTTTGAAAATTTTCGTTTTTCTTTTGTAGGCTAAGTACTTATCGGACCACTATGGTTGTGGTTTCAATTCAAAGTTGCATGCTTACAGATGATATTATATATGCCCTAAATAAAGAGGAAAAGTGCAGTATTATCTACAGCAGGGATAGTTAATATAGTGTAAACTGGTGCAAACTACTGTACATGTTCAGAATTTCAGTCCTTTGGTACCTGAGGATGACATAGACATGACAGATGATGTGTCATCAGCAGGTCGAGATAATGTGTCGATGGCACTTGAGCTGGCAAACATCACTGACATGTTACTCCAACTTCCTCGACTCACCGGTCGCTCACGGACAGACCGTTCTTCTGAACATGAAGAATACAACACTGACACAATCCCATTACAGCCATTAACAATCTACAAATGTATACAACACCGAAATATTTATATTTTAGGTTCTTGTCTTCACAATTTGTAATCCATACAAATAACAATCAGTATTGAAATATAAACCACTATATAATGCTAATATTTAAATAATACCAAACAGCAATTTAAATAAAGCTGATCTCTTCAGGGCCGCATACATTTCAGTTCAAGAACAAACTGCTTTGACTGTCAATGAAAAGTAAAGTTAGGTATCTTTACTCTAACTTAGTCTAAGTCTTAGCTCAAGAGTTCTGACCATAAGTTAGATTAAATATCATAAATAAATACGACTACCTGTGTGCATAAATGACAAAACAACAAACTCAAAAGTGAAAGCTGCACTATCCAGTCTAAACTTAGGTCTCTATATTACCTTAAATAAAGAAGAAACAACCTAATCATTCACTGACCAGATTAAAAAAACAAAGTTATAAAAATCAAAGTAAACACCGATACAATAATAACAATAGCCACAATTTATTATCATTAATATTCAAAACACAGATGTTTAAAGCCAATATTCTATACCATCAAACCTATAGAGTTGACAAGCAACAGACATTACATAAATAATTCATTGTTAAACGACAATAAACTAACTGCAATATGAAATGATGGCATGTGTGTCTTAATTTCACACATACTTACATCATTAACAAAACTATAATATAACAAATGCAAATAATTTTAAAACAAAACAAAATCCCCAAAACAAGTAATTGGCTTCCCCCTCCCCCTAACCCTATACCTCCCCCCCACCCCCCACCCCTCAAAAAATAAAAAAATAAATAATAAAAAATAAAAATAAAAACTGATCAAAACAAAATACCCACTTGCAGTTGTAGGTCTTGGTTCTGGGTGGTAATGTTTGATTCCATACTGACTACATGATTCTTTTTGCATCATACTGCTTGCTAACTGAGACAGATTCTCCCTTGTCTGGTTGCTTAATTCTGTCAACTGATCATCATACAGCTGTGTGCTGAAAGGACCTGCCCAAGTGTACCTGTGTATTAAAAGGAAAACAGGAGTCAGATGTTCTTTTAGGCTTGGGAAGCCACAATATAAATTTATAATAAATAATGAGACAATATTAGTACTATATATATAATAGTAGATAAATACGTTGATTAATTTGCCGATATGTAAATGTATCGTATTGATTAACCATACATCTTTTTATAAGGAAACGCAAATGCATAATGTCTATAAAACAGTTTTTTTTTTTTTTTTTTTTTTTTTAGATTTGCGGGAACAGGAAAATAAGCCTCCAAAAATAGAAATTTTCTTAGTAGCCTATACCTGACAGCTCGACTCCCCCGTTGTCCACCCGACGACACACGACTCGGGGGTCTGTGCCACACGCTACTTCCTGCAGACATTCTTCTTTTTTTCGAAATTATACTCTACAGTCAAACTGCTACAATAACACCTTATAACAAAGATCACAATAACAAACGGAAGCTAATAACACAAATTTGTTCCGAGCTCCCTAGCATTCCAAGTGCCCGGCGCCATGATGTTTACTTCCGTTTCCCACGGTGAGGCTTGATGGTATTGACTAAAGGACGCACATAATAACGCAAAGCACACGCATTATAAAGATCTATGTGAATAGTTTGTAATACGCATATAACAAAACGCTATAAACTGCTGTATGAATTAAATACGATGATGAATAGTGAAAAATAAATACACAAGGGACTGTCAGGTCCACTGCCTCAACAGGAGGGACAGTCATAGGCTCTGAAATCTCTTCTTTCGTCTTTGTAAACTCATTATCCTATCCTATCCCGTGTTTGAAGAGATTAAACACAGCAAAATGCACCAGTCTGAATTTAGATCTGGACGAACTGCAAGACCCTGAGGTGACAGAAATATTCCAGGACACAATTGGAGGGAAATTTGCACCCTCCTCATTTTAGGAACTGGTGAAGTAGATGTCAATACCATGATCACCAGTTCAGTTCAGTGAATAGATTAACGTCCCCGGACACAGTGTGTATAGAGGACAATGTATGATCACCATGTTAAGTTTGATACATTTAAAGTCCCCAACACATAAGCATAAAGGAGACTATCCACGTTGCTTTGCGTTGCGTTGCGTGGTTAGATTACCGTCCCCGGACACAGGAGCGTATAGGGTACTCAGACTATCCACCTTCAACTCAGCAGTTATATTGGAGGAGGAACAACGAAGCTTAACGTCCTATTGTATCAGCGTTAGGGACGATCACCACGTCGCCACCCTGACAATAATGATTATCATCATCATATCAAAGATGAGATCCTACGGATCTCTTTTAATTTTATATATATATCAAGGACTACTAAAGAGAAAGGACGAGCACAGTCTATGTTCAGACTTTCCTAGCAAAGGCCATTTGCCTCCTCACTCTGTGGGTCCATCATTGCAATTTGTTTCTTTAAAACTACCATTTAATGTGTCCTAAAGGTTATGATGTAGTATTAACATAATCTTAGTTTGATTTTGTAAAGTTTAAATATGAATTTTATTGCCAATATGAAGTATAGAGGGTCTCTCCAGTAGCACACATTCACACTAAAGTATTAGCAATCTAAACACATGTCTTTCTTTTGCAATAAGTGTATTGTACAATATTTTAGACATGATTTTGGGAAAACAATATGACACAACAACAAGTAAACTCTTATTTCAAAACGGTGTACAGTAAAACCTGTCAAAAAATTATCCACAGAAACCAAAGTACATTAAGTCAAGTTCAGTTGATCTGTCAACACCGGTACATGCTACATCAAAAAAAAAAAGTATTTTCTCATCCCTTTTCTAAACCATTTCTCACATTTTGTTTGAAGAACATCTTGAATGACCGCAAAAAGCATTTAAAAAAAACCTGATGCTGCTCAGTCTGACAAGCGTGCCCTCTTGATGGATGTCTGCAATAGTACTCCATTCTTCTGCTGGTCCTTCTCCAGGTTGTGGAGACCACTGAGAAGCACATTTGCCACATGTCCTCTGAGTTTAGCACAGTTCACAAGGCTGAAGTACTCTGCGATGGTGTCCAGCACAACCATCAACCGCTGTCGACAGCACGCCCTGTGACGGACCGTCTTGACGAAGATGAGTCCATACCGCACCAGGTCATACGTACTCAGGTGAGGCACAGTCAGTGATCCCCTAGACACTTCTCGGATGAAAGCACTGATTTCAGAGGGCACCAAGGGTTCGTCCTCCTCGAACTGAAGTTCTTCCAGGCACTTTCTTTCCACCCACCCTGCCACGTAGGCGGCACTGCTCTCTTCCTGGACAGAGAGTGAAAGGCCAGTTTCACAGCTTTCAACCACAGCCGCGTCCTCACACTGAAGGGCTGGTCCTATGCATTCATGCGCCTGGGTCTCCAACTTGAAGTCTAGGTCCTCCAGGTAGGTGGCTGCATGCCTGGCCAAACGCTTCTTGGAGGCCCTCATAACATCGGCCGAAGTCATGAAGGCATTGGCACCGGTCGCCTGGCGATAGACAGAAAACTCCCCCTCTATTCTGTCACTCTGGAGTTCCCTAAGTAGCACAAACTTGAAGTTGGCCTGTTGGAGGAGATGGGAACACACAGCCATCAGGCCTTGTATTGTCTGCACCATTGCCCTTTTCGTGTCGTGTGTCAAGCACTGTTCGCGGCTCTTCCCATGACCTGATGGTGCTGCTTTAAACTGCTCATGCAGTGTCGCCAAGTTGGTGGAGGTGAGGTCTTGGACACGCCTGTGCGGATCTTTCAGTATGATGTCTTGCCCTTTGGATGAGACGTTCACCACATTCCACCAATCCAGCACACTCTGGATGAAATCTGCTGTGTCACTGCGTCCTCGAAGCCTGAGCGCAGCCACCACCTTTTCGTTGAATACTTTGAGGACATGCTGCACGTTCTGAAGCTGAAGCTTGGATGGGCGGACCGAGGCTTCTGTTAGTGGAGAAGTCTTCAGGATGTTCTCCTTCTCTGCATCGTACAGCTGCTTAACGTCACTGAAGGAACCGACGACTTGGTTGTCAAATGTGAGCTTCTGGCACTTCTCTGAAATCAATAAAAGAATATGACATGAATATGGGTATGAAACTGAAACATCTGAATAATTTCGTTGATTAATCTATAAAGACCTTGACAGTAGAATTTGAAAATCATCAGTTGTTACGTAAAAAATGTGTTGCTATTTGTAAATGATTTTGATGACATTTAACGTTTGAGAAATATTACAATAGACCCTTGGCAAAAAATTCCTATTTGTTCCTTTTTTTTTTTAAATTTATTTATTTATTTATTTATTTTTTATTTTATTTATTTTTTTACTTATGTACTTTAATAATAATATTTTTATTATTATTATTATTATTATTATTATTATTATTATTATTATTATTATTATTATTATTATTATTATTATTATTATCCAATGATTTATTATTATTGTCAACATGATTAACTAATCAACTATACTATTCTACTACTATACTAACCTGAAATCCAGTTGTTCCTGATGCACTTCAGCAGATGAACAGTGTCGAAGAGCAGGTACCAGCTTCGTGTGTTGTCCATGGGATGTGTAGCAGTGGCTGGGAATTCCGACTTGTTGGGCCGGTCGAACAGTTTGCAGAAGAGCTGGTTTATCTTGTGGTTGTCGGTGATAGACCCCAAGACTCTGCCTCCGGACTGTTCGACAACTGTGGCGGCATCCTTGACAACGTTAAACTGAAATGCAGCAGTCACTTTGTGCACTGGTGTCACAGATACCATCAGGCTAGGTCCCCGGTGCAAACACCTGAGCATAACACACAGCATTGACGTTGCCTTTGCGTCCGGGTCATTCTTTGCCATGCCATTGAGGACCCCGCCGGAAAATGCCACTGTAGGCCTGATCTTTACCTCGTCCACAAGGAGAAAGGCATTCTTTTGTTGCTCTTTGGAGATCTTCCTGAAGGTTTTGGTCAGTAGCTCCTTCATGTTGACAGAGGAGATGACTCACTGGACCTTTCTCTTGCTAGGCAGAACTAGGTACTCCCTGAGTAGGTCGTACTCGCAGCGTGGAAATGACTCGACTGCAAAGCAGTAGTCGGCGGCTGTGTACTGTTTGTCTCCAAGTAACTTCAGGTTGTTGATTAGAAAGTCTAATTTCTTTGCCTTCTTGCTGTCTTGCACCTCTTGGGCCTGAAGCAGAGTTACTACTTTCCTCAGCACCTCACTCAGAGGAAGTTTGTACACGTTGTGTGCAAAGTGAACTGCTTCATGAAACATGGAATATGAGGTTAATCCATTGTTGGGGCTTAGAATTTTCCCAAATGGAACCTTGACTCCAGACTTGTACGCAGAGAGAACAAGAGGGGAGCACATGGTCCGCTTATTCTCAACTACAACTGTCAATTTACAGTCACTGCAGTCCTCTGTCATGAAAAGACAGACAAATCTGTCGGAGGATCTAGAAATAACAACATTGTCATATTTCTCCTTCAACTGATTCTCAGGGTGAAACTGTTCCATTGAAGTGATCTTGTCTTTTTTCATGAAATACTCGAGCTGTCGATCTTCTTGAATCGATCGCCGAGGAGCTGGTTTGGGAGTCGGCAAGCAAGAAGCTGGTACATCGAAGATGCTAGGCGGATTGGCAGGTCGTGTTCCTCCAGGAATTTTCACAGTTTCGTGATCCGCTGGCCAGTGTCTCTCGCAAACGAAAAACTTCTCTGGGTCGATGGAAAAGTTCTTGCGTGGAGGCAACACAGCAAGCCACCTGTTCCTTTCCTCTTCGTTCTTGGGAATTTTGAAAACTCTACACTTATTTGCTGCATTATAGTTCCCTTTGCAGTTAACTACACCACACTTCGTCGGCATTCTGAAGAAAACACTTGCTACGAGCAGACGTACACAATCAAAACACTTGCTACGAGCAGACGTAGATCTAAAACTGATTTAAAACATCCACTGCACGATAAAAAAAAAAAAAGGAATGAAAAAATCCACTGCACGATAAAAAAATTAATTTACAACATCCACTGCTAGACAGCAAAAGTAAACACTCGCAACACGATAGAAAAAACATCCACTGCTACAAACCACATGTACTTCGCGGGCCGCGCCATTACAGTCTTCTAACAACTTGTTTGCGAGTTGCAAAATAGTCCACACTTGAAGAAACCATAATCTCTTAATAGAGTCTTTTAGTGTCATTTAACTTTATTTGAAACACTTTCATAACAATGTGAAACAGTACATGGTCTTTTGGAGTAAAATAATCGAAATTTATTTATTTATTTTTTTCTACAGTATATTACAACCCGTGTGATGTTTTGCTACAAATAGATCTAAGCAAAGGCAGGCTTTCGTGTGATCATATTATTTTCCCCTTTACCAACAACTGGCCCGCTGGTGTCAGTATTCACCTATATGCGAAAGTGTCGTGTGACTATAATCTACAAACAACAACAGCAGGCTTTGCCAGCCAGCCACGCAACGCTCGAATCGCGTTGGCCTTTGCTAGCTGCGCTGAATCTTAGCTTTGCAAGTCCTTCTCTTTAGTAGTCCTTGATATATATATATATATATATATATATATATATATATATATATATATATATATATATATATATATATATATATATATATATATATATAAATTCATAAAATGAAATATCAGTGAAGAAGGTATGGTTTTGTATACAGGGACATGAATAATATATATTTCATAATAATTTTTCAATGTTTGTGAAGAGAAATAATGTATGCATGACAAGTTTGATTTTTGTTGTTGCTAGCAGTGTAAAAGAAGTGAGATATAAATGAAAATGATTATTTTGTTGTTGACTAAGAAAAGATATATAATTTATAAACGGAATTTGATCTGTTGTTCTCCACAGTTGTAAAGGGGAATAATTAATTAATTAAAATTAAATGTTTTCCATTTATAATAAAGGGAAATAATTGAGAAAAGTTCATGTCAATTTATGGTGGTCCTGATTCGGTACTTTGCAGTTCGCTGGACCCTACACAGAAGGGCTAAATTATTTTAATTATAATAAAGGGAGGTAATTTGTAAATGAACTTAATAATGAATAGAACCGAGAAGGGTAGTAAAGAGGATGAAAGAAAGAAAGAAAGCTTCGGTAATTCAGTAAGCCCCGTAAGGGTACCTGGAGTTTCTGTGTATCCCCACTCTCTGGAAATTGAGTGCTTTAAATTCCCACTGTCGCTATCTTTCTTCTTTGTTCTTTTTAAATCCTACTCTGTTATATCAATGGACTATACTATCTGTTACACTCGTGGTTGGTTTTTATCAGTAGTTGATTCAGCCCCAATGGTTGAATCCTGATAAGTGTAACTCAGATTCGTTTATCCACGCAACCTGTTCACTCAGCAACAAGACAGGAGTCGTCGTATGAAGTTTTCCAACTTTATTCAGCGAACATCAACAACTGCATATAATCGCGTTTTCCACTTTCTCTCACTCTCTACAATTATCTCTTTAGTTAGTTATATAGATTAACGTCGCCGGACACATAAGCGTATAGGGGACGATTATATTCTCTCTTTTGAAACAGTGCGGCACTTTATAGTCTCTCTATACTCCAGAAAAAATTAGACCACTCCAGCGTGACGCACCACAACCAATCAAATCAAACTTCGTCATCACTGTCTTACGTCATACAACATTCTTCATCATAAAAGAACCTCTCAGCTTATAGTGGATCTATCTAGATTCTTCGATGATAGTAAACAAGCAACTCTAGAGAATTCTCCAATACTAGGGCTTCTGACCAACGAAAATTATCAACATTATACCAAGCTTCTTCTTACAACAATGCAAAATCAAAGCAAAGGTAAATACACTCTATTATTCACAGGCGGCGGAAGCTGCTCAGGATTGGGGGGGCACACACACATTTTATTCACTGACATCAGGGCCGGATCTGGGAAAAGTCGAGGAGTGGGGTGGGGGTTGCAGATTTAGCGAAGGCGCGAAGCGCCGAGACTGCTAGGGGGGTCCGGGGGCATGCCCCCCCGGAAATTTTTTTTTTCAAGGATGCAAAATGGTGCAATCTGGTGCAATCTGAACCTTAAAAAAGCCATTTGTGATGGTCTGGGACTTTGAGCTTTTTGAACAATTGAACTGACAAACTCTGGGGTACAAAAATTATCCTCTGCCCATCCCTTAAAAAAAAAACAAAAAAAAAACACACACACACACACACAAACATTTATTTATTAGCAGAGATGTTTTGTATACTATTATTATTCACAACTTTTTGTTGTTTACCTTGTAGTTTATGAACAACACGCCCTTCTTTCACTTAATTCAGTCTTGCTGCACTAGGTTCCTCGGCATTAGTACCATTTGTGAATTGTATCTTCTGGCAAAACAGTTCACTGCCTCTTTGAAGTCAATATCAACATCCCTGTGCACTTTCAGTAAAGCAAGTCCATTGAGTCTCTGTTGCCCCATTGTAGAGCGCAGGTTGTTTTTCAGGTTGCGCAACTGACTGTTTGAACGCTCACACTCGGCAGTAGTGACAAGCAGGGTGCAAAGGTTCTTTAGCATGATGAACAGGTTGGGATAAAAATCCCTGTCACAATGTTTCAGTGCTTCTGATGCTGTGGATGGGATGATAGCTGTCGCATTCTCAGCAGCACTTCGCCATTTGCAAACCCACCGTTGGTATTCTGCATCAAGGGTAGCGTTGTCTGGTAGGTCAGACTCCCACAACATTGCCAGTGTCTTCACCTTTTCTGGAACCTGCATGAAGCCATCCTGGTTGTCTATTAAAGTGCTTGGCACCAGACAGAGACCATCAACTGCTAGCCCAGCATTTTTGAACCTCGAGTCCAATTCGGTTGACAGGTGTGCCAAGAAAGGAATGGCAATGCTAATCTTGAAATATTCTTCTGGAGTGGCCGCAGGTTGGTTGTCACGGAGAGTCTGTCGGGATGCTTGACGAGGAACAATAACACCAGTTGTCAAAGCATTTGCCATTTTGCTGACTTCACCAAACCAGGCAACGAACGCTGTGTCGACATCTCTTCTAATAGAAGACATGCAGTTACTGACCTCTTTGATTTCCCTGTAGGCATCGACAACATCTTTTGTCCTTTTCTGCAGCTTCGCTGTCAAGGGTTTCCATTTCAATGATGTTTTTGGACGATTCAGCGATGGTCGTTTCAATGGATGTTCGTTACAACGAATTGTCATAATTATCAACTTAGCATCTTAATTATTATTTCTAAAATGTCGATTAGGGCAGTATCAAGGTGAAGGTGCTGGAAGAGGCTTGCGGCCAGAACAAGAAAATATGTCTGCATTTACGGTTGGGTTACTTGGTCGTTTCAACGGGAAAACGCTTTGGACGTTTCAACGGATCCCTTGAAATGGATTTCCGTTGAATTGACTATAAATAACTCTTTGTACTTTGGACCAAAAGTGACTAAAACCTGCAATGTTTTAAAAACATGTTTTAAAAAATTGAAACTTTTTGAATAAAAAAAAAATTCAAATTTTTTTAAAATTTGGAGGGAGGGTTCTGGAATTCAGGTAACCCCCCTCCCACCCCCCCTCCCGGGTCCGGCCTTGGACATTTACTCCAAATAATTGGAACTATTTTCATAGACACTATGTGAGAGAGAAAAAAAGATATATAACATATTTCTACAACTGTGCATATAAGAGAGAGAGAGAGAGAGAGAGAGGGGTGGGGGAGGGTAGAGAGAAAGGAAGAGAAACTGACCTGACAATGTTGATCCATCACAGTAACAAAAACAGCAGTCATGCATTTCATTTGGCATGGGAAATTACACCGTTAATTTTCCAAAGTATGTCTGACGGCGTTCATTTCTATTAATAAATTCGTAAGCAGTTTGCGCTAGGTCTAGTTGATCTACTTTGTCTTTGAACACATGCATTATAAGACAATTATTTAGACGCTCCTGCGTCATCGTTGCCCAAAGGTATGTTTTACCCGCTTTAGGGCTGAAAAACTGCTTTCAGCCGTTGCAGTTGTGGTTGGGATGGTGAAGTACAGTCTGAGAAGTTTATCCACTTCACTCGGCATCCGTCGCACAGTGTCAGAAGCTTTTATTTTATCCGGCAGTGCTTGGAAGATGGTGATCCTAGAGTTAGCCGCCTTCCTAATGTTACCCAGTGCATGTGGGAGGAGTTCTAGCTGGGTTTTGAGTCTGTCCAAGTCGATGTCAGCGGAATATGTATCTTTGATTTCTTGAGAAATTTCTGGTCTCTTCCCTGCTGCTCCATCACTTAGAAGAACTTCAATTTTCCTTGGTAAGTCGAGAGCTATTTGATCAAACCGGCTCTTTAAATGTTCCTTGATGTTGTCAATGGCCTCACAGTAGTGCTGTCTGTATTAAGCAGATGGACAAGAGTAGCTGTGACCCTGTGAGCCATCGTCCAGTCTTCGTGGAGGCTGCTTCTGTCTAGGAACGCAGGGCTCATCACACAAATTTGCAGCTTTCGTTGTGATGTCAGCAAAAAATGTCTTATAACAATCTACATGCCTCATGCTTTCCAGTGTTCTCAGACAAATGTCAGCAGCGTTTACTGCGTCATCAAAAGTCGTTTGTTTTCTTTGAAGAACTGTCACCAGCTCTTCAGTCACAGCAAGGATCTCATCTTTGAATCTTTTTGCAACTCCTGACACATGACCCTGAAAATTACTCACACTGTCGTAGGCCTGGCCCCTGCAGTTTTGCACAGGCAAGTCAAGTCTGATCAAGCAGTCCTTCAGTGCTTTGAAAATGGTCTCAGCACAGGTATTGTTAACTTGCATCAGTCCAGAGAAATTGGGAAAATATTGGTTTGAACCTCCAAATAATGTTTTTTGAGGGGCTGAATATTGGGGGGGCAAATGTATAGGTTTGCCCCCCCAATATTTTTCTTGGGGGGGCCAGTGCCCCCCTTGCCCCCCCCCCTCCCCCGCTTCCGCCGCCTGTGTTATTGCATGCTCTGCGAAACAAAACCATCGGATCTAACATGCGCGTTTCAAAGTAACACTATCTTCTTCGCTAGACCAGTCACCTGCCATTTTTCTTTTTTAAGTTTTGGTTGCTATAATTTCATGACGGTCTCGCACACTGTCATAAGAAACGCCAAGAACGAAAAATCATTTGATGTTCTGACAAAGCGGGAAAAGGAAAAAGCGTTTGAATCATTTATAGACTCACAAGACGTTACAATTCCACTGCCAAGTCGAGAAACAAGTTGTTGTGGTTTTTTTTCAACGGAACAACTCTTATAATGTGATAGTTAAGTTTACCTTGTAGTAGTTTGATATGTGTTTCCAAGAGTTGCAGTTTGTCTTCATAATTTTTATAATATTAACTAACATGAATTAAGATTACATGTTTAAAATGAAAAATAAATAAATAAATAAATAAATCCAAGCAAACTTGGTTCAGAAACTCTCTCTCTCTCTCTCTCTCTCTCTCTCTCTTTCTCTCTGGTAATAATAATAGTTAATGAGAGATGATTATTATAGCGTTATGGTTGTCGTTAAGGTCCATATCAATCCTTGGACCGCTTAATAAAATATATTTAAAATAACATAGACCCAACATATTTGTTGTGGTATGTAATAAATATGCACACACGCCTCAAATAACCCAATATTCCAAAACGCAACCATATGTATCATCATACCCAGTGCCTCGTCTAGATGAAAGGCCAGGGGAAAGTACAATTGCTCCAATATGAATCACGCAGAATATCTACAGTAGTGCCCACTTGCCCATAGGTGTATGACACTTTTAAAAAAGCTCTTGTGGATTACTTCCTAACGATAAGGGTGGGCAGTCACAACGCCTGCCTATGACCTTACCCTTAGCAACTACGACAACATAGCGCTTTTCCGGTCCTGTGCCTAGGCCCCACACGGCCTATCATGGCGGTCAAAACATGAGCTTAATTCTGTTCTTCACTGGCGTCGACGACAAGCCATTATTGCTTCATTGTAAAACATGTTAAGAGAGCTTTGGACAGGCTTTACATTCCAGGCGAGGAGACTTAGCACAGACAAGCTGGGTGGGGGATCGTCACCTACCCCTATAAGCTAGTGGTTTAGCGACTGCTAAGGAGGAGGACTTATCACCATGAAAGGCAAGTTTCGTTTTCTTGAACTGGGCGCTGCGCAAATATTGTACTTGTTAGTGCAAATCTCTTTCAGTTCTTCTCGGATCCTCCCACCTTGTTTGTACATTCTTCTTAGTTCCGTCATTCCCTTTCTTTCTTTTTATGTTTGTGTGCGGGTGTGTGTGTGTTACTCTATATGTGACAAACTTCTTTCCGCTCACCTACCTTCTTTATTGTAAGTGTACTCAGTTATGGTATTACAACTGTTTTTTGAAGTTCTATCATAATGCTATTTTTTCTACTAGCGATGTTCCGCAGGAATATATTTCACAATGCTTGCTCGAATGCATAATAACTAGGCCTACAGCAGAGCTTCAAGAGAAATATGGGGGATAAAACATACTTTGGTTGCCAGTCGGTAGGCTAGAGCCGTTGTTATTAAAATAAAGATGAAGTGTTTCAAGTCATCAATGGTTCGTTTATTCAGCACGCAGTCCTTTTCAGCCACTATGTGATTTGACCCATAGTGCTTCTTCTATTCGGATTGATTACATTATTTCGTAGAAGGGAACGATATTGATAGGTCTGTCACCGGCTCTATTGAACATTTTTCGCCATGATTTCTCTTGGTAATAAAACACTCTAGTCTATATCCTGTATGGTATAAATCTTCTTTCTATATGTTTTACGAATGCCCATTTAAGAAATGCTAGAATGCCTGTTATGGTATGCTTTTGCATGCTAAAGTATCAGACACAATTGTCTACATTGCAGATATAAAGGGAAATTTGCGTACCATTGATTCCTTGTTCGGACGGTCACACTTGAGTCAGTCTGTCAATGGACCAGTCATTCAATGTAATCAATCACGTGAAACAATCAATAAAACAACCAATCAATCTTCAGGTCAATAAGCAATTCAGTTCGACATACGTACAATTATTGCTTGCCAGTCTAGTCTTCGTCTGAACGGTAAAACGTAGGCATACTAGATCTATATGACTATTGTTAGTCAGCACGCCAAACTGTTTGTTATGCAGCCAATCGATGATCAGTTAATAAATCCACAAACCAATCAACCAGTTTGTAATGACACTGATTTATTTATTTACATACATATTTCTGTATTATTTACTGTTAAATTTATGAGCAGGCTACATCAGAATGTCCGTCTCTTCTAAGCACTTAGTCTACCTTGTGTAGACACATATCAGACCTTTGAAATTGAGCGCACTGGCTGATTTTTAAATTGTGAATTGTTGCATTATTTATTATACACAGTGGAAACCGATATAAAAAAAATAAATATAGAAAATTACGCAAGTGGAGTATGGCTTAGTAACAAACGCCAGTATTATTCCATGTCAGGACTGTTCATGATAATGCAAGAGTAGAACAAACTTTCATATTCATACACAATGAAAACATCGATAGTTTTCCTTGTGTGGTGCACGTAAGCGTCACAAATAACTGAATATATTTCTAAATACGTGTTGTATAACGCCTGTGTCGTTGCATTTTCTCTGCATTAACGCTGATCACCTCTGTTGGTTTCTCTTTTTTGTCTCCCCGCAAGTCTACTTAAAAGAAACCAAACAGGGCACAAGAATATATATTCAATTAGACCAACGCAAGGCTTTTAAGTGTTGTTTTTTTCTTATTTTTTTCATTACAACAAGCAGAAGTTTGCCTTTATCAAAGAGGACCGAAAGTCGAGGATCTGTTTGTTAAACCACGCATAAATTACATTTTCTGCTTAACTGGCAAATCGTATTCCTTTACTCGCTGTACATTTCGATCAAAGAGCCATTTCGTCATCAAAATAAATATCCTTATAATTAATATATGTTTTACTTCATTGAAAAATCTTATTCCTTTTTCAACTGCAATTTTTGTTCAATGTTCCATTTCGTCATCAAAATGAAACTTGTCATGAGATGCAATACATTTCATACAAAATTCTGCTTTAATAGCGTTTAATAGATGGATCAATGGATGTAAAATTATCTGCTGTGTAAAGTCTGGCTATTCCAAGCCCATTGAGTTAAAACAAAAAAAGGATTAGGATAAGCCTACTACACCAATGAGGAAGGGATTTAGTTTCAAAAATTCTGATCTGGCAAATAATTATTGAAGATAGTTTCATAAATAATAGTAAGCTTACTACCCCCAGATTATGCCCAGCCGGAAAACTCCCGTCACACAGGCGCTTGTATCAGGACACGCGAGCGCCTGTGTCCCGTCAGTTTGCGTTACCTTTTACAAAAGTTGCGTTCTTTGAAAATGAGTTGATTAGGGGTCATAGTGGCGTCTGTGAATATGAAGCGCAGAGCAGGAGAGAATCACTGTGTGGCACCGCAACAATTGTACACTTTCAGTTGCAAAGATAACTCTTTGCGTATAATTGAATGCTTTTTTTTTTTTTCTCAAAATATTTTATGTGTGCAAAAAGTCTACGCACACAAGAAAACATGTGGATTAACTTTTTTTTGACAGTTTTAAAAAAATTCCTTTTTGCAGTACTTTGTTAAAACAAATATGGCCAGATTTGTTTAAAAAACATAACTAAATAAAAATTGAGGCGTTGCTACTTCATGCAGCTTTCCCCAAAACATAAAAGTATGGTGTTTGTGATCCAAGTTCAAGTTGAATTTGTTGCCAAGAAAACTTTATGAATACTAAGAATAGGTTTTGGTACAATGACCTGAACATACTTCGAACATTACAACGCCGAAACACGCACACTGAATGATATAATATGAAATAAAAGCTATACTTGTCGTGTATACTCTGTGTGTGTATACTGTGTGTGTGAGGGTGTGTGTGTGTGTATGCGTGTGTGTGCGTGCTAGTGACCGTGCGCGCCTGTTTGTGTTTTAACTTTACCTGCTTCTTAATGTTTTTTAAAAATATTTATTTAGTGGGTCGTTTAGTCGGCTTGTACATATTAAACTTCACGTTCATTAATTCTTATTCTACATATATATATATATTTTATTTATATTTGAATAATTTTTTAATGTATGGTTTGTGAATACTGGTTGTTGTGGGTTTTGTTTTTTTTACTACTAACATATATTATTTTGTATCACTTTGTAGTGCTTTTTTTTACTTGTAAATGTTTTTATCGTTGCTTCATTATGTATTATTATCGTTGATAGATAGATAGATAGATAGATAGATAGATAGATAGATAGATAGAAATACCAAATATATATATATATATATATATATATATATATATATATATATATATATATATATATATATATATATATATATATATATATATATATATATATATATATATATATATATATATATATATATATACACTAGTGGTTTTTGTACCCTGGCAAGCCAGGGTACACAAGTTGCTGTTTAAAATGTAGACAGAGAGACAACAGTTACTGTTGTCTGCGAGTTTCATTTGGACGATGATACCTCCCCATATCCCCCTTGATACCTCACCATACCCCCCCCCCCTTGATATCTCCTCGTCCCCCCCCCCCATGATGCCTCACCATACCCCCTTGATACCTCCCCGAACCCACTTGATACCTCCCCATACCCCCTTGATACCTTCCGTACCCCCCTTGTAACCTACCTGTACCCTCCTTGATACTTCCCCGTTGATCGTTTCGCAGGTATGGATGAAAGGAATCGACCGTTGTTGTTGTTTGGTAGATTAGTGTTCCCAGACGCCTGAGCATATAGGGGACGTAAATACAAAGTCTAAAATATTAAGAAGTTACAGGGTGTAAGTTAAAACTCTCTTCAGGACCACAGTTAAAAGCCATGATGATACAGGGACAGGGGATCATACAAAAACATTCACACGCTAGTAGAAACAATGAGGATGCAGAGAATTTAAAACTATGGGGTTGGACTATTATGTCCAAATAAGAGTAAGGAATCGACCATCACCATACCCCCTTATATATACCCGTATCCCCGTTATGCCTACCCATGCCCCTTTAAACCTACCCGTAGCCCCCTTTTACCTACACGTACCACCCCATCCCGATCCTTGGTAATAATAATAATAATAATAATAATAATAATAATAATAATAATAATAATAATAATAATAATAATAATTATTATTATTATTATTATTATTATTATTATTATTATTATTATTATTATTATTATTATTATTATTATTATTATTATTATTATTAGTTTATAAATAATAATAATAATAATAATAATAATAATAATAATAATAATAATAATAATAAGAAGAAGAAGAAGAAGAAGAAGAAGAAGAAGAAGAAGAAGAAGAAGAAGAAGAAGAAGAAGAAGAAATAAGTTGAAAGTAAAAAGCCTACATTAAAAAGAAAAATATCCATATTGTAGTGTAAAAAAAAATAACCTAAAGAAAATATGGCCCGCGGGAGATTTGAACTTGGGTCGCTTGCACGGTAGGTGAACGTCTTACTAAGTGAACTACCAAGGCTTCATATAAATACCATCAATTTTTTGGTCTATATGGGAAAACATGCTGATTCGATTTTTAATTAATCAAATTTAATTAGTTAGACACAAAATTTTGTAAGATTGGTGACATGAGTGCAAAAGTGTTTTGAATGGAAATAAAACAAAATTTGCGGTATTACGGAACGGCACGTTCTTGACACGGGTTGAATCGAAACCGCGCGCGGAATGAGGCTATTGCAGTTTGTAAACATTTTGTTTATTTATTTATCTCAGAAACGGTTAAACGTTCGGTAAGGAAATGTCGGCTATAACGATTTCGCGGGTTTTGAGCGCACAGCAGGCCGATCCGCAGCGCCCATCACCTGCCCAGATCAGCGTCCATACCGGACAAAATTTACAGTAAAGGCGAAGAAGGACTTCCGGCTAAGCAATTTAATATATATAGATGGTCTATCTATCTATCTATCCATCTATCTATCTATCTATCTATCTATCTATCTATCTATCTATCTATCTATCTATCTATCTATCTATCTATCTATCTATCTATCTATCTATCAACGATAATAACATTTTTAAAAAAAATTCCTTATGATGTTCAACGTGTTTTTATTTCATAATGTTTTAATATTGTTTAAATATTTATTCTTGTATGTGTGTGCCTGTGAACGCTTAGAGCAGAC
>JBAHVR010000311.1:55000-125000 GCA_036898135.1 Oncomelania hupensis
AGTCCTAGTAGAACCAGAATCGTAGTGTTAGCAGAATTTGTCGCGTTGCAATGACATTCTCCCTCTCCTCCCTCCTCCCTCTCCCCCCACACACTCCCTTCACCGCCTCTCCTTTTTTTCCTCCCTCCCTTCTCTTTCTCTCTTACTCTCTCTCTCATCTGCTGCCCCTTATCTCTCCTGACAATGAATCTACATAGAATGAATAGACACCCTGTTTAGTCTTCGTAACAGATTAACTTTAAAAGAAAAGATTTTTTTTCCCGTACATTACTTGGTCAACAAATCTGTATTACACACAGTGGAGAATTCATGTAGAAATAATAACAGTACCATCTCGGTACTAATACTAGTGAGACAATACCGTAATCTTCCAGATAAAGAAAATCTGTTGACAGATTCCACAGCTTTTGACGCATTCTACGTACTAACATAGTCTTCGTGACAGAGTAGGTAGAAGAAATGACTGTTTTGAGATCCTTTTATTCATAGTAATACTAGTTGTGCTGCCATACTTCGAAGTATTTAGTGGCGAAGTAACAACTCATGCAACAGAGCTGCATGGGAAGTCAGGTAGTGTTAAATCCTCGCTAGCATTTGGCCTACAACAACACCAACAGCATTTGAAGCCATTATCCAGTGAGTGATTGGAATTTGGTTACGGAGCTAATCATAATGGAGCGTGGTTGCATAGCGCTATCCTATCCTATCCTATCCTATCCTATCCTATCCTATCCTATCCTATCCTATCCTATCCTATCCTATCCCGTAACTCGAAGATCGTTGGGGCACCACAGATGATCGCATAACCAGCGTACTCCATCTTTCTCAGTCCTCAGAAACCCTCATGGCTTCGCTCAGTGTCTAGCCAGTCCATTCTCGAATGTTGTCATCCCACCTCTTTTTCCGTCTCCCTCATCTTCCCCCTCCTTGCAACGGTGCCTTGCAGGATGGTCTTTGCAAGACCTGATGCTCTGGCGACGTGGCCCTATCGTAGGAGTTTCCGTTTTTTCACCACTGTCAGCATGTCATCGTGTTGTCCAATGGCTTGTGTGATGGTCTATCGGACTTCGTTGTTGGTGCTGTGCTGGGTATAGTAAATGCCCAGAAGTCTTCTGTAACATCTCATCTCCATGCTTTGTATTCTACGTTGTAGGTCTGCTGTGAGGGTCCATGTTTCGCAAGCGTATAGGAAGATGGAGATGAAAAGGGAGCGCAGCAGCTTACCTGGGAATGTAGACTGATGGTACTGTCTTTCCAAATGGGCTTCAACCTTGTCAGGGTCGCAGATGTTTGTGCGATCCTGGAGAGGACTTTCTGCCGGGACGCATTGCCTGATATAATGGCTCCTAAATATTTAAAGCTATGCACTGTGTTGAGGGACTGGTCTTGAACTTTGATGTCCATGTTGATGCCATTGGTGTTGTTGGTCATCATTTTGGTCTTCTCTGCACTTATTGTTATTCCATAGGCTCTGGAGGTGGTGTCAAACCTCTGTACCAGCTGTTCAAGTTCTTGCTCCAGCGAATCCATCAATGTCATCCGCAAAACGGAGTTTAAAGATTGCTCTATTTATTCTCTTCAAGTGGTGCACGAAGGACATCATCACGAGATCGTGGTCACTTCCGATATCTGCTCCTGGGAAAGTGCGTGTCCTGCCAATGTTGATGCTTAATCTGAAGCGTGTCTTGACCATGATGTAGTCAATCTGGTTGTGATACTCTACATTTTTGTGGAGACCAAGCGTGTTAGCCAGTATCAGATTGTTGTATCTGGCAAACTCCAAGAGTCTCAGACCTCTGTCATTTGTCTCGTTGTTGCAGTGGTGTCCACATGTGTCTCCCCAGTTGTTGTGCGCATCTTGGCCAACCTTGGCATTCCAGTCGCCTTGCACTATAATTATGTCCTTTTTCGGCACTTGGTCAAGGACAACCTGTAGAGGTTCATAGAAATCCACCACTTCGATGACGTCATAGTCTGATGTTGGGGCATAGGCCTGGATGATGGTGATGTTGAAAGGAGCTGCTCTCAAACGGATGGTGATGAGTCTACTGGAGACTGGGCGGCAACCCATGACAGTGGCTAGAATGTCTTTGTGGACCCAGAATCCAACGCCGTCATCTCTCCCGCTGAAATAAAGCTTGTGGCCTTTGTCGGTCGTTGTTTCGCCTAGGCCTTTCCAGCGCAGTTCGCTGATACCTAAAATGTTCCATCGATAGTGATCCATCTCGTGGGTCAGTTCTTCTAATTTTCCCTCCTCAGTTAGGGTCCTGACATTCCAGGTTCCTATGACGATATTGTCTCTCGTGCGGATCTTGCTAAGTTGTCCATCAGTAGCACACTTATCACCTCCGTCCTGGTGGCCAACGAAAAGCGCGGTCCTAGGTATCAGGCATTAATTCGACATCGAATGTTGTGTGGTGTCCAATGCTCAACAGGCAGTCAGTAATGATAGAAAGAGTTCAAAGACGAGCCACAAAGTTGCTGAAAGTGTCATTCTATATCTTACACAGAGAGATAGAAGTATCTCGAACTATATGGACGTAGAGTTATAGGAGATTTAATTTAAGCTTTTAAAATATTTAATAAACTTGACGATTTAGAATGGTCAGATTTATTTCTAACATCTCATCACAACAAAGCTAGGAACCCAAAAGACAAGATTCTTAAAGAGCATTCTAATACCAATATAAGAATTTATTTTTAACTAACACAGTTTCTTCACATTGGAACAGTTTACCACTAACTATAAAAACTGCACAGACTATTAATTGTTTTAAACCAGTTAGACGCAATGCCAAAATTCTGAGATTTATTCTATTGCTTTGATGAGTAATACAAATTGAAAAAATTACATACATATAGACCTAAGCAAAGTGTACATGAGATGGGACTTTCATAGAGGCTTCACGGTTTTGTCCTTAACCTGTTACTACTACTACTACTACTACTACTACTACTACTGCTACTCCCCACCCTCCACCCCCACCTCCCATAACAAGTCTTAACATTGTGAATGCGTTTTTTCGTACTTAATTGTAGCACATGGCAGCAGTATGGTAGAGGATTTGAGGTTTGTACCAGTTCTTGAGTCAAATTAACCCTGCAATCAGTAGTCGTCAGCACTATTCTTAGTCTTAATCTGATACGCCAACCAGCTTTACGAGTAAACAAGGTTATCCTAAATGAAACAACCTTTCTAGGATCCCTGTAGCCTTGATACTCCGGAACACCTCTCCTCCAGGGAAAGATGGAAGGCGACGATGCGTGACGCAAAGTCACGGTGGCAAAAAAACAAGATTTTCGATAATACAGCAGAGTCGCAGTCTCGACCGCCGCATAAGTCAAGAAAGTGTATGTTGCTGTTTGATAATCGTATATCAAACGAATACTAGTAGATCGAATTTTACGATCTTTTCAAAATATTTTGCAGCGATATTTACTTAATTGTATGGTGCAGCAACATTTACCAAATTTTCTAGTGCCACTTTAAAAGGTTTTCTAAATTTGTGAATTCTTCACCCGCAGTGCATATACATTGTAACCTTACTTCTTGATCCTTTTTAAAATTTAAAAAAAAATCAAACCGTCATATGTTGTGAATAGTTAGTTAACTACAATTATGAGTGTTGTCTTCACTATCGATACATTTCTTATTATACCCTATTAGGGTTATTGTGAAGACTGTTATGTTATTACCGCAAGTCAAACTTTAAAATACAACCAGTTTTAACTACATGCAGAGTAATTGTTTATTTTGAGAAAGTAGATCTATCATGAAGTTAACGATTGAACAATTTAAATTGTAATCTGATTCGCCCCTTTTCTAACATGCATTTTTTTTATCTAAATTTTCTCAATTCGATTACCAGATACTTAAAGTCCTTACGCCGGTTAATGGTGCTGATAACAGTATGAACAACGCTTTATCAATATGAAAGCACGATTTACGCTAATGTTGCAAGTAGCGGTAGAACTAAGGGCTTTGAGTGCGTGTTCTTTCAGTTTACAGCCTAGATTAGAAATTGAAAACGTCCAGTGCATTTTCAGCGTCTAACAACACGTTTGACAGCAAAATGAACACTCGATTTTTTTTTCAGAACACTCTGGGCTTACTTTAGACAAACACATACTTGTCGTCTGCAAAGTAGCTTCTGCCAAAGGCGATTAGAAGGAAGAACGACATAACTGTATATAATATAATGTTGATTTGTTTCACCCGTTCAGAAATAAGATTGTGCTTTTTTTAACACTGCATTATTTATTCCGCAATGAGACGAAAGGTATCTGTACTTCTGGATTGTATTTTGAGTTACCTTCATTTGAAGCTTGTGTAGAGTTACTATTGCCTTATTAGTAATGGAAGAAACAGGGGATCCTGCCGATCGAACCTGCCGCCACACAACAGGTAAATGTAACCATCATTTGTATTCCATTTTCCGTTTCGATTTGTTGGTTGAACCCACGTCTCTCTTCTATCCCTCGCCCGCTCAAAATCCTTCTTTTTGGGAAGACCTAACTTTGTCGCAGTCACTAAATTTTGTAATTTGTGCCCCATAACATTTTGGATAGACCTATTTGAGTTTTGAAAATGGTGGTGAGTAGTTGTTTTTTTTAATGAATGAATCGTGTTGAAATTTACGTGACTGCATTAACAAAATACTGTGATGTTATAGATCGTTAGTATTATTTTCTTACTCGATTAGGAAAATAACCCTTAGACCTAAGCTTGGTCCTGATTTGGCTCGGGAGAGTCCGCTGGACCTAAAGCAATAATCATGTAATGTAATGTAGACCTAAGCTTATTTGCTTATTTGTAGTGGGTTTTTTTCTTCTTATTTATTATGTTTATTTATTTATTTATTTTAAAAGGGCATTGGCCCGGTCTTTGCAAGCAGATGAATTAGTTATTGCATGAATACTCTTCGCGTTTATTTTAACGAGTGATTGAACACCGCAACATCTCACATGAAATATTCACAAGGTTAGTTTACTTCAATTCACTTAAGCTAGCTTAAGCGTATCGAATATTCATAAATCCCATAGAATTGACGTTAGTAACCCGAAATAAAGGAATGGACACTATAATAAAATTAACGTAAATTAAAAGGGTGCGATCATCTTTAGCCATTCTCGTGTTTCCAAATTTCATTGATCTGTTTTATTCGCTGTTGACAAACCAATTGTATGTTATTGTCATACTTCAAGAATGTTGAATTCCATCGAAGAGAAAAAGCAATTAAGCAAATCGCAATTGATTAACGAAAGTTAATTCATACAGACTTAGTATAAACCCCGTCATTTTTATAAGCTATTGAAATCCGTCTGGAATGTTTGTTCCAAATTTGATTCACCTTTGAGGAACGCGATAACGCGAAACATCATAAAAACAACACCACTTGAATGGCACACATCACAACATTTGTCTTATAATTAAGCCTTTGATATTTGATTCTCTTGAAATAGTAGACCAGAAGATCGAGTCTTTGGGGAATTATTAGAGAGGAACACCGCCCGTTTAAGCGGTTAATAGACACGGTTGATGTGTTTTACTTTATGATTGAAAGACCTAGTGTGTATTCTTTGATTGCTTGTCTTGAAGCCCGACTTGAATATTGCTTGCCAGACTATTATTCTGTTCACTGTAGTCAAAGTCGCTGTGATACTATGTAAATAACATGGATTCAGAAAGCTATAATAACATGTGTTGGCTTTGTAGGCGCGCGCGAGTGCGTGTGTGTGTGTGGGTGTGTGTGTGCGTGTGTGTGTACAGGACTCTGTTACAAGGCAAACAATTGCAACAACAATAAATCTTTTGTGACACCGGTTTAAATTTAAATTTTAGCTTGATTATGGCATTGCCTTTGAAGTGCACGGATGCACATTAACACAATAACATCTTTGTCACGAGGAATCAGTGGAATGCGTAATTACTTTTAAACTTTTTGTGTTGTGTGGATCTACTACATCCTCTCATTAGCTTGAACACTTCCAAAAAAAAAAGTTCGTAATCTTTCGACAGTATTGATTTTACTTGTTCAGTCAGTCTTATTAAAATTCGTCAGATCAGTACAATTGAAACTAAATAAAATAACACTTTCTAATTAGACACACGAAAGGAAAAGTTGAGAACAGTCTCACCTTCACAACCTAGATTGATTTTACATAATTTTTGCTGACCTTTCCCCTAACCATCCTTTCAGAACAATCAGTTCCAATCTTTGAAGAGAACTACATTCCATTTAAATGTTGAAAGGTTTTTAGGCTAGTATTTACCTTAATTTTAGCGTTTGAACATTTATGTATTTTCAGTCTTTAATCACACTAAATAGTGCCGAACTTCACTTTCATGTGTCTTCACTGTAAGTGCAGCTATTTTGTGTAAGTATTATTAAATAATGTTCATTTCGACACTGAAAAAAAACCTTGTGGCATTGAGAAAGCAGTTCCTTAAAAAATGGCGCACTGTGCTTATTATTTAATATTGTGAGTAGGGTTCACCCGTTGGCGTTACATAATCAGCAGTAAATATGGGTACATTTTTCTTGCTGCAGACGGTCTGTTAATTAATTAAGGCCGGTTAATCCTACGGTGCTCGTTGACGATAAAAGAGAGATTAAGAACGTCGCAATGTACAGTAAAACAATACTTACAGTAAGAAACGATAAGTCATAGAAAACGCGTTTGTAAGTACGCGCTAATGGATTCTGAAGAATGAATTTAAGGTTCTCCTTAGTGCAGCGAATGCACTGGGTTAGTCTTTAAAGGACCGAACGTTGAAAATGACGATAACGTGAGAAATTGTAAGGACAACACGTTATAATGGAGCCATTGGTTTGGTCCTGAGTATTTTATGCATGTTGGCTTTTTTGTTATTTTTAATCGTTATGAATTTTTGGGGGTGTGTGTGAGTGCGTGAGAATTGCGCTTTGAACCGATTTTTTAATAGGAAAAAAAGCGCTATATAAATATCAGTATTATTATTACCTGATTAGCTTAGTCCGTAAAGCTGACTGTTTTGGTTACCGTAACCTTTTATCTCTTATTTATCATCACTACTACCCGCTTCCTCCCTCCCCCCACCCCCCTTCATCCCTACTCTTAGAAATAATTTTTAACATGCAAGATTTTCAAGTAGTAGGCAGCAGTACTCTTCAGGAAAGTATTTTGTTCTTCCCACAGTAATAACCCCTTCCAAGTCAATGATGAAGAACAAAGTTAGTCTTATTGCGTGGATGTTCAAGACGAATCATCAAGTCGCCAGATAGTTCTACTAGAAGACGAGGCAGAGAGCTAAAAGCCAATGAGAGAAAACACACCAGATTAAAAGGTTCTCTGAACATAATTATATTTCGCTGAAAGCTTCTTCAGCAGTTAAAAGTAAGCCTTCCATTTCGTTCTGCAGTAGTCCTTGAAATATTTTCAATCGCTAGCCTTTCCACAGCGAGGGACAGTAGAATTCGAAAAGGACCGAAATGTAATAAGAGTATCACCACCATCAAAAGCAAATGATACAATAGCGTTTAATGGAAAAATTCGCGTTAAGTTACAATAGAACTGCATCGATCAGTCTATCCAAAAGAACCCGATCACAGTAATGTACAGTGCCGATGACTTTGGTACACCATAATAGTTTGCTAGACTAAATCTACATGCATGCACGCTTGCAGAAATAAGACTTAATGCAATGTTTTGTGTAGTTTCATGTATCAAGAAAAGCTACATAAAGGTACAAATTATGACAAAATGCTGCCGGAATTATGGGTGTGCAAAGATATGTATTATGGTCCACTGAGGAAAACCTCCATTGTGTTCTCTATTTTCTTGTAATAAAGTTCAATTCTGTTGAAAAACTGGCACGAGTGTTGAAACATGAACATTATGTCAACCAAAAAAAAGCTGAAATTCTTTAAAAAAAAATACTTAATGCAATGTTAGTCAAGTCACGCCAAGTCAGTTTAAATTAATATATTATTTATTCCACATAAACACACGTACACATTCATGAGTGAACAAAGTACACAAGGAAATTGTGTAATGTGTATAAACAAACGGTGGTCTAAGTAGTCTTGTGCACGTTTACACACACATGCAAGAAAGTTTAATAGACTTCAAATACATAGAAGTCGCTGTTTAAAACAAATTAATAATTACTATTCTATTTTGTTTACTTTTTAACCGAAACAACCTTAAATGCTTCAATCTCCCATTTGTATAGATGTTTGCGATATTGTATTGCTAGAGATGATTTTTGACTTTAGGAGAGTCAAAGAGGTGGTCCAGCCAAGTGTTATTCATAATGAAGATGTTGAGATTGTTGACACATATAAGTATTTGGGCACAGTTTTTGACAGCAAGCTTAAATGGGATGTGAACACACAGTGCATTGTCAAACGGGGCCAACAGCGATTGTACCTTCTCCGGAAACTGAAGTCTTTCTCTGTGGATTCTAAGATTCTCAGCTTGTTTTATCAATCTTTCATTGAGAGCTTGCTGACTTTTTCGTTTGTTTGTTGGTTCCACAGCCTGACTGTGAGGGATAGGAATAGCTTGTCCAGCATTGTCAATGTCTGTTCAAAGATCATCGGTGTCAGGCAGAGAGACCTGGGTTCTTTCTGCGATCGGCAAATCATCAAGAAGGCGAACGGAATTATTTGTAGACCAGAGCATGTTCTGGCGGGCGAATTCTCAGTGCTACCATCCGGGCGCCGTTTTGCCTTACCGGCCTGTAAGGGTAATCTGCTAAATTTGATGCGATCATCTCCGCTTTAAGATTTTCCCCACCGCCCTAATGCAAATTTATTTATTTATTTATTTATTTATTAAAAAAATAAATGCTCGACGATGGCCCGATTCAGGGATTGATTGATTGATTATTGACCGATTGATTTGATGATTCATTGATGATATTCTTACCTTATTTTCTTACCTTCATGTTTTTATTTGATTTAACTGTTTAACTGTCGGCTGTGAGTGTTCATGATGTGCGTGGTGTGTGTGTGTGTGTGCGTGTGTGTTTGGTTTATGTTTGTATGGTAGGACATGTGCTTATGAAATCGTGTGATAAACTTTTAAATTTCACAGTTTTTTAAACTTCTTTATGTATTTATTTATTTTAATAATAATATGAGCTGCTTCTAAATCTTGTAATTGCCCTATGTGGATAAATAAAGTTGTATTGAATTGAATTGAATTGAGGATGTTTTCTTATGTCCCATGCATGGAATTCACACAGTCAGAGGCGTGTTACATGCCTACATTATGCAGGTGATATAGATCTTTACCTTTCGTCGCTGCTCCATAGCTACCAAAACTTGCAAGCGAAGGGAAACAATAACTATTATGTAAGTGACACAAAAATGAGGCGGAAAATCATTATTACTGTTTTACAGGTAGACATACCTAGTTTTGCAACAGTATCGTTCTTTCTGTATGTAGTGCATGCTGGTGAATGTACGTCATGCATGTAAAAATATGAGAAGATGGAGCTGTGTTAATTATACGATAATGTTGGGCATTTTTTGAAGCTGCAGAATCTAATACATAGTGTGGGTGAAGGAAAAAGGAACAGTTTATACGGCGCACTATTAAAGCGTCTACACCAACGGCGAATCCAGAGCGTGATGTTATTTGGTAAAGTCCAGTCAAGTCAAAACTTTCATTATTCCTGAATCATGGTCATCACGATCAAGTATAAATCTAATAATGTTTCATTAAAAGTAAACTCCTTTCCGATAAAAATAATAATGCCACCAAACCATTATCTGTCTTGTATTCTGAACAGCCAGCCCACATCCACGGAGAAGAATGTCATAGAGTTACTGCAGTATAAACCCTTAAGAACATTATTACTGTCTGATAAAATGTCGCTGTGAGCATTGCACTTCGTTGCTTTGTGAAGATGGATTGTTCATGTTAGAACAATGTCCAATGGCAAGAGAAGAAGAAAGAGACGATCTTAAATTAACACTGAACGTCATCACTGGGGATCTGTATGATGGTGAACAATTACACAAATGAAGTGTAGACTTGAACTTTTGAAGGTCATGTTTTTATTGTATTATTTTTTAATTTTATGTATTTATTCACGTCTGCGACATTAGACAGGGTAATTTCTCCGCGGCTGAAAATACTGTTAAAGAAAAGTAAATTATAATATTACAACTTTCACAAATGTTTATTTGTATGTGAAGTTCTAGAGGACAATGTTATTAATGGCTTAGCGGTGAAAGTAGTAATTTAAGTCAGTAGGATATTTGCTCTCGGCAGAGAATTATGTAATTCATAATACAACAATAGGAAAGAATGTCACTACCAATTTTCAGTGCTAGTACTGCTACCAGTTGTTCAATGGTATATGTACATCCACCAATTTTCACTGGTATGTAAAAGAGCAATACAATCTTTATAGTGGTTTAACGGTGAAAATAATAATTTATGTCTCTATTGTGACACATACCGACCTCTTCGACAACGTGAAGATGATCCTTAACCCAGAAGATCAAGTAAAGCTTATCCCCAATGATCCCAAACTCCAAGTCGAGTTTTGTTGTTTCCTTTAGCAGTAGCTGGATTGTACATGGAAACACTTATCCTGTTTTGTTGTTATTTTTTGTTATATCTGCGTAAATTTTATTTACAAGGAACTGTTTCACAATCGTCGATACTGCGTAAGATGCAGTGGCTTAACAAAATTTCATTTTCTTTATTTTCAGTGAAAGTGCGACGTTGTCTTGATATCGTTCGTGACAGTCGATTAAATTCTGTAAAACAACAAACCTTTGTAACAGTTACTATACGTGTGCAGCTTTTGTTCTTAAAATGGAGCACGAAATGGAACGTGAAATACCGTGACTTCCAAGCGTTAGGTTTATAGGCATTATCAGTCACATTAGCATGCTGTCATGAAGAAGAAGAAAGAATCGAATTACGCAAACATTTCAGAGCACTTTTTAGAGTTTCCTGCTTTACGTTTTTTTTGACATGGTACATTATCGCTAGTTGTGATCTGAAGTATACTCATTTATAGATAGGACAAGGATATCGAGAGCTTACCGTGTAATGATTTGAATTTGCGAGTCATTTCTAATTCGTAGACTGTGTACAGTTTTAGGTTTAAATTTCATAGACTGATTTTATATTGTTCCATTAATTTGTGCGCACAGTTTCTCTTCTAGATCTATGCCATTTGGATAGTTTTTGCAATAGCGTACTTTTTTTCTTCTCAAGGCTCATGCTACCAAAACTCCCGCAATCACAACACAGTTTGCTGAAGTTAAAATCGAATCAACTTTGCCCAAAACACAGAATTCGTGCGAACATGAGCCCTATGTTACCTAATGGACCACAGTAATCATGGTCTGAACGGAAAGTTTCGTGGAGATGCAGAACTTCACCGGTTATACTGTTTGTCTTGGGGATTTAACTTATTACTGCAATCGCTGATAATGACCGCATTGTGTTCATTTTTACGCAATATATTACTGATAGTCCTGAAGCTTTATGTTCATTTTAAGGCAATATAGTACGGGATTTTCTTTTTAATAAAGCAAGGACATATTATATGTGAGTAAGATAGTGGTTAGAGGATAAAGCAGAGGAGAGGTTGACTGACACTTGACACAGCCTTGTTCCTTAGATATTCTATTCTGCGTCCTGTATAGCTCAGAGAACAATCCAGGAAAGTAGCTGGGAGACGATAGAGATCCACACTTAATACCTAAGTCAAGCTAATTTAAAAATTTCGCGTGGAGCTAGGCTGCACCAATCACCTATGGTGCACGTGTCCACCTCTACTGAATCGTAACCAGGGAATGTCGAAGTGTCTTATTTGTTAAATAAGACTAAGCATGCATGCGAGAGGTCTATGCATTGAGGTTCGTAAGAATTAAGTCTGAAAGCACGGTGTTTTATATTGTACGGTCTTTTTGTTGTGCATCTGTGAGAGCGCTGCTAAAGAACTAATTTAAGTTGTGTTTAGAGAACAGAAATGTATGTGTTTTTCAGTAGATTTTGGTCTTAGATCCTCGACCAGTTCGTGCGTGAGTGTTTTAGCAGCACCGAGAAATAATTTCAGTCTGACGCACCACTGCATTACAGCAAAACTCGGGTTCGAAAGTGCCTCGCCTCAATAAAACTATCATAATCAAAAATGGCAAACGAACAAACATAAAGCTAAGTGCAAGACATAGATAATAGATAGGATACTGTCCACGCTAGTGTACATATACAACGAACGTTTATATTTGAGTTACAATTAACTTTAAACAATTTCTGGACTAGAAGGAATTTTTTTAATAATGGTCCGCGATTGCCCATTCAACGATTTAAGATTTATTAAATAAAGAACAGAATATATACATATATAGTATAAACAATCTGATTTTGTGTTGATTGATTGGTTCAGACATGGAGTCTGATAATTCGTCCTTTACCGACGATTCGGATGCGGAATCATTTGACTACAGTAAGTCCAAGTGTGACAGACCGTTTACTCTTGATGAAAAAAATCTTAGCTTCTGTGTTTCAACTATCTCTTTCTATTGGCTCACTGGCTGTGTGATTACCTTTTACTCTTGATGAAAAAAAATCTTAGCTTCTGTGTTAAAACTATCTTTTTCCATTGACTCACTAGCTGGGTGATTGACAACCGTCTTCCAGACTTTCAATATTTCCATTGGTATACACATTTTACGAAGGGCTGTTTCATAATATGTGTACTGAAAACAAAATCTCGCCTGCTAGTTACTGCTTGGATGTTTACTTTGTTTTTTATAACTCCTGTCACCTTCATCCCCAAACCGTTCCATTCCACACACCTCTCTTGGGGTTGTGTGACTATTTGGCCTTTTGAATTTCTTCCTTTCATTTTCAAGCACCGTGTGCTGCTGCTGTCATCCTCGCCCTTTTTTCTCTTTTATCTGTCTTAAATTTTTGTTCTTCCTTTTTCTTTTTTTCACCATAACTCATTTTTGTTGTATAAAATTCCGTAATTGTGATAAGACGTTAAGTAAATAGGTTGGATTGAATTGATACTCCTCCTCATCATCATCCTTCTTCTTCCTCTTTCTTTCCTTCTTTCTTTTTTTCTTTCTTTCTTTCTTCGTCTTTCTTTTTGTTCTTGTTCTTCTTTTATTTTTATTTTTTATTTCCATTTTTATCGGGAAATTCTGGGCCGCCTACCCTGGGGAAGGCGTTGTCGCAGCCTGTGGCGCACCCAAACCTAAACCTACCTAATTATTAGTTGTTTTTTTTTTAAATTCTTCTTCTTCTTCTTCTTCTTCTTCCTTCTCCACTTTCTTTATATCATACATATGTGTAGCTACTGACTACTTACGTTTTCTTTAACTGACCAAGATTTCCTACATGTGGTCCTTTTACTCTCCAAATTACACCAGTCTGTGTTTGTGTTATTGAGCCGAAAGTAGCTGAATCCATGTGCAAGCATGGGATTTTCTCCTGACAATGGCTACTTACCTTTTAACACGAAGCGAAGCTTTACCAGTGTTGTCTAGGCCTTTATCAGCTTGAACGTTAAGCAAACATGAACCTATGAGCTATACCAGAGAGTAACCAACTAGCAATAGCATTAACAGTGTTTATTTTCTATTAAGGAAGTAAACACAAGCATTAACGTTTTAAAAGAGAGCGATTGCCAATTCTGCAGGTAGTCACTGAAATACATCAGAAATGTGGACATGAAGTATTGTACTTATGTAATGTAGCGGATTTTCTTTTCTTCAGCATTTTTTTTTTCTTTGTTTCCTTTCTTGCTTGTTTCTGTCGTTCTTCTTTCTTTCTATCTTTCGTGTTGGGATTTTCACAGATTAATTTTTAAGCAGGATTTACAAATTTGTGAATATTTACTAAAATCTTAAGATAATTTCTTGAAGAGGCCGGATTATGTGAGTTTTAAAGTGCTTTTGCTCACAGTGGTGAAAAAACAGAAACTCCGATGGCATGGCCACGTCACCAGAGCATCAGGTCTCGCAAAGGCCATCCTGCAAGGCACTGTGCATGGAGACAGAAGAAGAGGGAGACAGAAAAAGAGGTGGGATGACAACATTCGAGAATGGACTGGCTTGACACTGAGCGAAGCCAAGAGGGTTGCTGAGCAGAGAGAAAAATGGAGTACGCTGGTTAAACGATCATCTGTGGTGTTCCAACGACTTTCGAGTTAACGGAATAGGACAGGATAGGAATAGGTTGTTTTTAATACAGCCACTTAATTGTTCTAGATTGCGTATGATTGTTTTAAAGACAGCAACTTATTTGTTTAAGGCCTTACCGTTATCCTGTGCATTTGCATCTAGGGCAAAATGTTGAATTTAAAAAACACATTTTAATAAGATTTTATACTATTTAAGATGGTTTTTAAATTTAAAATTTTGCTCTAGAAGCGATTGCATATATCACTCCAACTTTGCATCTTCTGTGCATATTTTGCAGGCCTTGAGATCTCGGGGGAGAACCTCGAGGATCTGTTGGCCTATGATGACCTCTTCCTCGACTACTTCAACGCGTTCCTGGCGCTGCCTGTAAGTTTTTCTTGCTCAGTTTTGTAACATCGGAAATAACGTTACCATTTAACTTTGGATGTGCATGATTGCGGTACGTTTGCCATGCCATAAATAGAAAAACTGGATTTATGCGTGGTTTTGTTTGTTTGTTGTTTTGTTTTGTTAGGGTGAGATTGTGAGAGTAAACTGAATTAGACATTAAGAGATGCGCTTGGTGAATAAGGTTACTGCCGTGTAGTTGGGTATTTGTATTAATCGCTGCCAAAAACAAAATCCTTATTCTTTAAAAAATCTAATATTGTAGGCTACTCTTTCGATTAGCTAGGTAGGTATATCATCGCTGCAAAAATCCTTTTACTTTAAAAACAACAGCAACAACATTATTGGGCCTATTATACACTGTCGTATAGCTTCTAAATAAGTGTATAATCGCTGCGAAAAACAAAATTGGTATTCTTTAAAAAATCTCATATTTATGCACTGTCGTATAGCTAGGTAGGTGTATAATTGCTGCAAAATATCCTTATTGAACAACAATAAAACAGTATTAGTATCATTCTTCAGTGCCTCTCAAAAGTAATCGCAGAGCATCGTTGCCATGCAAGTTATTTGTCTCTCTCCTCTCACAGGTGTTCCCTCAAGCGTTGTTCTACAACCGTCTGACCGGCGCCTTCGAGGAAGCTGACACGGAAGGTACACGGGATGTAACGGGTCAGTTTCATGTGGTCAACCCAGTGTCCTTGCACTATGGACCTACGGACGTAGAGAGGGAGCAAATGCTGGAGTGGGCGAGACAAGAACGACTCCCCATGTTTCTTAAGTAAGTCGACAAGCAAAGCATCGGTGTGTTTTAGCTTTCATTAGATTTTTTTTAAAACTAACGTCATCAATAATTGCTAATATCAAAGATGTGAAAATATTATTTGTATAATAATTATTATTAATTCAGATACTAACTTTTGATTCACCTGGCGTGAGTGAATGGGTTTGGGGTGAGGGGGAAGATATGGCGGAGTGAGGGGGAGTGTGACAAGGCGTGCAATTGCAACTCTGAGCTCGGCCGCGAGCATTCCAGCACCGCACTCCGCCAGCCATCATCTCTCCCTACCCAGCCATCTCTAGCAGGCCCGCTCGCCCAGTCGCTTAAGCCCCGCCCCCCGGGACATCTCCTTAAAGCCTGGCACAAACCTTGACATAGGGTCAGACCCAAGCATTCCTGCCTCGAAGTCACAGCCTGTCCGAAAACACGTCTCCATCACCGAGTGACCTCTGAGTTTCGACAGTACCCTTGTGCTTCCACCCGTCTTAAGCCAAGGTAAGAGAGGGAACTTACTCTTTGTCATATAGCAGACCCATCACCCGTCGTTCGCCCATCATGTTCATGCGTCCTGTCAATATGTATGTTCATGTTTATAATTTTGCCTTGATGTGTTGCTATGACTTGTATTTATCCCTTGCACATATTCTCTACCCTGTATATGACCCATGACATGTTTGGATTTATGCTTGTATGCTCCGTTAGCCCCATGTGTAAATATCCCATGCCATGCCGTCCCCCCGCATAGATTAAAGTCCCCAGTACAGCCCAGACCTACAACCCCTTTGCCCTGTACCCTCCATTTGCTTTCCCCCATGCTCCCGATGTATAAATGTTTGCCCGGTTGCCAACCCCATCCTAATGCGCCGAATGTATCTTATACTAGCGGCTGCCAATAAACTCCACTTTGGCCCAGTAAGGCTAGTTGCATTGTTTGACTGTTGGTATGTGCACTGGCTCAACCCTTGACCGGTCACACCAATTTGAATTCTGAGAAGGGCTATTATACCACAGGCCCTGAATCCACACTATCCCTATCCCCCGCTGATACAGCGTCTGTATACATTGCAGACGGGTTCCTGTACCGGGCGTATCACCCCGGCATTGTATCATCTCCCAGTCACTGACCCGCTGCAGGCCCCTGTCAACCCAGGAGGTCAATGAGAAGCGAGACTTGGGACTTCGCCATTTTCCAGACGGCTAGCCACGAAAGCCGATTTCTATGCCTGTACTCCATCACAAGACAAGCACTCGTGATCCATGCGTCATCATCGCGTGACCACTGACCTGCAACTTTCGTACCCACGCTACTGCCCACGCTAACAAGCCAACCAGAGTATCCTGGACCAAACGCCGCACTGCAGTACAGAGCTAAGTGCCTAAGCCTACGAGAATCCCCACTCGCCAGATTATCAGAGAGACTCTGAAGACCATACAGATACACTCTCGCCCTGTGATGAGATCAGTCTACATTCGCTCTAGTAACCCAAATATTGACTACCCAGAAAATCACCAGACTACTCCTTACTAAAAGACGCCATGCCTATGACTCACGTTAGAAGTATTTGACCTACAGTCCCCATTTCAAATTAATAAAAGTAGATAGTTGAGAAATTGCAATTACCCTGACTGGCCTTTGAATGTGAATTTCTTAACCAGTGTAGCCTTACTCTCCATCTCGTCTTTACCCTGTCTATCACTTATTAAGTTGGCCCAGCATTAATCTCTTGAATGTCATCGCACCATTGCCCTATCAAAGGAGGAAATACCGCGCTAGAGATTAAGAGCTTAACCCCCATCCCCCAACCCCTCTCTTCGTGACATTAACTTTGGCGACCCCGACGGGAGTAAAGACTTAGGTTTCCCCTTCCAACCCGACGAGACTAAAGACTTAGGTTTCCCCTTCCAACCCAACGAGACAAAAGACTTAGGTCCCCATCCCCACTTGACCAGACATAGGACTTAGCGTAATTTCCACCCCAGCCCAGTATAGATAGGACCCAGCCCTCTAAGCCTAGTAGTTGTAGCATAGCCCCATAGGTCCCTTACTGGCTTTCCCGAGTGGTGATATCTCAAAAGGCTTTTTTCTTGCATTCATTTTTGCATTTTTGATTGATTGCATTTTGTCTTTGTGGTTTGATTGCATTTTGTCTTTGTGGTTGTGTTGTATTCGCCCCTTTGCAGATTCATTGTAGCTCATCCAGCCCACCCCCTTGTTTTCCGTCAGTGTACCCCTTGTGTGCGCCCCTCATTCCGGTTAGGACCTTTTTCAGGGTAAGTTACCTCCCTTACCATGGCCGACCGGGGAGAGCTTGCGCTTAAGTACAAGAGTATTGGCGAGAGCTTAGGGCTCGCCGGCACCGAACTCAAGGACTACGTCCTGGCTAACGTAGATGCTGACGTGGCAGAGGAAAAGCTGAAGAGGGAGGAGAGGGCCAAAGAGCGAGAGGCGAAGAAGGAAAAGGAGAAGGAGCGCCTCGCCGCGGAAGAACGGGCCGCCGCCCGGAGGAAAGAGGAGGAGAAAGAGCGCATCGCCGCGGAGGAACGGGCCGCCGCCCGGAAGCTTGCAGAGGAGGAGAAAGCCGCCGAGCGGAGGAGAGAGGAGGCGAAGGAGAAGCTTGCAGAGGAGGAGAAAGCCGCCGAGCGGAGGAGAGAGGAGGCGAAGGAGAAGCTTGCAGAGGAGGAGAGAGCCGCCGAGCGGAGAAGAGAGGAGGCGAAAGAGAGGATAGCAGAGGAGGAGAGGGCCGCCGCAAGGAGAAAGGAGGAGGACGAGAGGATAGCGGCACTGGAAGAGAAAAGGAAGGATAAGGAGCTCGAACGGCGCCAAGCACTCCTCCAGCTTGAGCGCGACCGCCGCGATTTAGGTATCGCATCGCCCGCTAGCGAAGACTACTCGCTCATCGCCCCCAGCTTCGCCACCAGCACCGGAATACCCGCACCCCCCCCCCCCCCCCCCCGCCGATTCCGGGGATGAACTTCCCCCTGGACCCATTCGTCGAACGAGACGAATCGATTGAAGTCTATCTCGGCCGATTCGAACGAGTCGCGAGAGAAAACGGTCTTGACCCCCAGCACTGGTATCGCAAGCTCAGTCATGGCCTTAAGGGGAAGGCCTATGAGATTCTGGCCAAGACACCGACTTCCGAGGAGGGAGACTATCCCGCCCTCAAGAGGGCTCTACTGCATGATTTTGAGCTCTCAGGTGAGCACTACCGCAAGAATTTCCGGAACTCCCGGAGAGAGAAAGGGGAGAAGTTCACGCAGTTTGCCGACCGTCTAGCTACGCTACGGGACAAATGGATTGAGCAAACTGACGAACCCAAGACATACGACGGATTGCTAGAGTTGATGCTAGCCGAGCAACTCCGAGGGACAATGCCAGCGGAACTTCGGACTTTCGCCGCCGAACAGGGCGCCGCTCGCCTTGAAGATCTGATCATCGTCGCGGACCGATACCTCACCGCCCATCCCGACGACAGACAGCCTCGCCGTGATCCCCCCGCACCCTCGTCGCCAGATACCCGCCACCAGCCTCGCCGGCCAGTCCCGCCAGCGAACCACCGTCCACAAGCGCCCAAAGGACGCCCGAACCCCGGAGCAGAGCCAGGGAAGCGGAGCACAGAGCTCTACTGCGGCTACTGCCAGCGCCGAGGACACACCCGGGAGAAATGTTTTCGACGCATTAGCGACCAGCGTCGCAAACAAGGTACCGTACTAGCCCTACGCCAAGTTACCCCCGACGGGAAACCGGTAACCCCCGTCGTCACTCCCGCCGATCGACCGGCCGTCACCGAGCAAGTGACTGTCAACAATCGCCCAGCCCACTGTCTATACGACACTGGACTCACCTTCGACGCAGTCGTCCGCCGCTCGCTCATCAGGGAACAAGACCTGACCGGCGAGACTATCACCCTGAAGTTGGCCGACGCGTCACAACCCAGCACCACGCTCCCTATAGCCCGGATCCAAGTCACCAGCCGATACGTAACGGGGACCATCCAAGCTGCCGTGATGGACCAGCCCCTGTACGACCTGATTTTAGGATGCCGATACGTGTTCTTGGGAATGCCGCCCCAGCCTGTGGAGTCGATGGCCGCCGTCCAGACGCGCGCCCAGGCGAAAACAGCCGCGACACCACCCCCGATACCCAACCAGATGCCGGAACAGATCCGGAAGGCCCAAGAAAACGACGTCACCCTCCGCAAGTGCTACGGAAAACTTCCCGCCGCACGCACTCCACCCAAGTCCGGGGACTTTTTCGTCGAAGACGGACTCCTCTTCCGTCAGAAGGACGACCATTCTCAACTCGTCGTGCCCGCGACACTTCGCCCCCAAGTCCTGGAACTTGGCCATAGCATGCCCCTAAGCGGACATATGGGCATAGGAGCGACCACTCTACGCATCAGCGCTCAGTACCACTGGCCCGGGATGACCGAAGACGTGAAGCGCTACGTCAAGTCCTGTAGCCAGTGCCAACGATACTCGCCCCGCCATCACACCGTACCGGTCACTATCAGCCCCACCGTCGTCGTCGGAACACCCTTCCAGCGAGTGGCTGTCGACATCGTAGGACCCCTCCCGCGGACCAAGAAGCGGAACCAGTACCTACTAACCCTTGTCGACGCTTGCTCGATGTGGTGTGAAGCCGTTCCTCTACCGAAGATCGACGCCGCCCGAGTCGCCGACGCGCTCGTCACCATATTCACTCGAGTCGGATTCCCGGACAACATCTTGACCGACAACGGGTCCCAGTTCACCGGGAAACTCATGCAAGAAGTTTTTCAACTACTTCGCATTCGCCATATCCGGACTCCACCCTACCACCCCGCTAGCAACGGACAGGTCGAGCGCCTAAACGGGACTCTTATCTCGATTATCCGCAAGATCGCCGACGAACAGCCGGAAGCGTGGGACACATACGTCGCGTCAGCGCTCTTCGCGTATCGAGAGACCCCGCACACCTCCACCGGATACACGCCTTCCACGCTGCTTTTTGGAAGACCCCTTTCCGGACCTCTGGCCGCCTTACGACGTAGCTGGACCGACGCCAAACTGGACGAGGCACCGGTCGACGCCACGAAATACGTCACGAAACTCCAAGAAACCCTCAAGGCCACATGGAAAGCCGCCTCCGCCAACCTGAAGAAGGCGAGAGAAAGACAAGCCCGCTATCACAACCGCCGCGCCCGGGACCGAGAACTACAGGTAGGAGACCAAGTCCTACTGCTCCTCCCCAGCGGCACAAACAAGCTAGACATAGCTTGGCAGGGACCCTACCCGGTGCTTGAGAAGCTCTCCCGTACCACTTATCGCATCGAGGTAGGCGGAAAGCCCAGGACCCACCACATCAATCTGCTCAAGCGGTACCTGGAGCAACCGGCACCCGCCCCCGACTCGCACTCGCTACTCACGGTCGCGCTGGCCGTCGAAGTGGATGGCACAGAGACCGGCGTCGCCGAATTTCCGCTAAAAGGGAAGGAATCCTTCCGGGACGTCTCTCTGGACCCCTCACTCCCCGCCGGCCAGCAGCGCCAACTACGCGCCATCGTAGCAGACTACAGGGAAGTCCTCACCGACATTCCTGGGAGGACGGACCTGGAAGAAGTTCGACTGACCCTGACGGACCCCACTCCCGTCCGCCAGAAACCGTACCCCGTCCCACTTTCCCAGCAGCAAGTAGTAAGAACGGAAGTAGAGGCTCTGCTACAAGCCGGAGTCATCGCTCCCTCCCGTTCCCCCTACAGCGCAGGAATAGTTCTATCACGGAAGCCCAGCGGAGAACATCGCCTCTGTATCGACTTCCGGCAGTTGAACCTTGTAACCCAGTTCGTGCCCGGACCCCTATCCGACCCAACAGACTTGTTTGCAAAGCTACAATCCGCCCGATACTTCTCCAGAGTGGATCTGAGCAAAGGCTTTTACCAGATTCCCGTGCACCCTTCATCCCGCCAGTACCTGGCCTTCAGCACGATGGACGGCCACTATGAGTTTAACGTCCTGCCGTTTGGTCTGCACAATGCCCCAAGTATTTTCAGCACGATGATGCGGAAGCTGTTGGACCCCCTCCACTGTCCGTTCATACACTCTTTTATGGACGACATACTCGTCGCAACGGAGACATGGGAGGAGCACCTGCGAGTGGTGCGCCAACTCTTGCGCCGCCTCAGAGAAGCTGGCCTCACTGCCCGGCCGACCAAATGCCAGTTCGGCTATCAAGAGCTGGAATTTCTTGGCCACACCATCAGCCATGGACAGCTCCGGCCTCTGGAAAAGACCGTCCAGCGCCTTCGAGACGCGCCACGCCCCAAGACCAAGAAAGATGTTCAGTCCTTCCTGGGACTGAGTGGCTTCTATCAGAAGTTTGTACCCGGTTACAACGGGATCGCCGCGCCACTATCCAGTCTAACCCGGAAAACCGCACCGGACCGAGTCCTCTGGACCCCGCAATGTGAAGCTGCCTTCCAGGAGCTCAAGGACAAGCTGACGTCCCAGCCGGTCCTGCGACTCCCCAACCACGGACAGCCCTTCGTCCTGCGCACAGACGCCAGCGACGTAGGCCTCGGAGCCGTTCTACTCCAACGGGACTCCGCGGACGCCCCGACGCTCTTCCCCGTCGCGTACGCCAGCCGGAAACTCAAGCCGGCCGAACAGAATTACGCCACGTCGGAGAAGGAGTGTCTCGCCCTCGTCTGGGCAGTCCAGAAGTTCCAACTGTATCTCTACGGCTCGCACTTTACCGTCCAAGTGGATCATCAGCCGCTTTCCTTCTTGGCGACATCCAAATCGCTCAACGCCCGGCTGATGAGGTGGGCTCTGCTGCTCCAAGCATACTCTTTCCAGCTGGAGCACATCCCAGGGAAAGACAACCACGGCGCAGACTTCCTCAGCCGTCACCCCGCAACCGACTCCAGCGAGTCGCCCCTGAGGGCCGACGCCCCAGCCTTCATTTCTGCCGCCGCCCACTAACCGTAGCCGAAACCCGGCAGCTCCGCGGACCCCAGCCTTGGGCATCCGCCACCGACTACCCGGAACCCTGCATCGCCCCGCATCACCCGGATCATCGCAAACCATCGTCTCACCCGGCAGCCGACCTCAGAGCTGATTGGCCGCGTCTCAGTCGAGGCCTACGACCTCGCCTTTTTCCTTGGGGGGGCCTCTGTGACAAGGCGTGCAATTGCAACTCTGAGCTCGGCCGCGAGCATTCCAGCACCGCACTCCGCCAGCCATCATCTCTCCCTACCCAGCCATCTCTAGCAGGCCCGCTCGCCCAGTCGCTTAAGCCCCGCCCCCCGGGACATCTCCTTAAAGCCTGGCACAAACCTTGACATAGGGTCAGACCCAAGCATTCCTGCCTCGAAGTCACAGCCTGTCCGAAAACACGTCTCCATCACCGAGTGACCTCTGAGTTTCGACAGTACCCTTGTGCTTCCACCCGTCTTAAGCCAAGGTAAGAGAGGGAACTTACTCTTTGTCATATAGCAGACCCATCACCCGTCGTTCGCCCATCATGTTCATGCGTCCTGTCAATATGTATGTTCATGTTTATAATTTTGCCTTGATGTGTTGCTATGACTTGTATTTATCCCTTGCACATATTCTCTACCCTGTATATGACCCATGACATGTTTGGATTTATGCTTGTATGCTCCGTTAGCCCCATGTGTAAATATCCCATGCCATGCCGTCCCCCCGCATAGATTAAAGTCCCCAGTACAGCCCAGACCTACAACCCCTTTGCCCTGTACCCTCCATTTGCTTTCCCCCATGCTCCCGATGTATAAATGTTTGCCCGGTTGCCAACCCCATCCTAATGCGCCGAATGTATCTTATACTAGCGGCTGCCAATAAACTCCACTTTGGCCCAGTAAGGCTAGTTGCATTGTTTGACTGTTGGTATGTGCACTGGCTCAACCCTTGACCGGTCACACCAATTTGAATTCTGAGAAGGGCTATTATACCACAGGCCCTGAATCCACACTATCCCTATCCCCCGCTGATACAGCGTCTGTATACATTGCAGACGGGTTCCTGTACCGGGCGTATCACCCCGGCATTGTATCATCTCCCAGTCACTGACCCGCTGCAGGCCCCTGTCAACCCAGGAGGTCAATGAGAAGCGAGACTTGGGACTTCGCCATTTTCCAGACGGCTAGCCACGAAAGCCGATTTCTATGCCTGTACTCCATCACAAGACAAGCACTCGTGATCCATGCGTCATCATCGCGTGACCACTGACCTGCAACTTTCGTACCCACGCTACTGCCCACGCTAACAAGCCAACCAGAGTATCCTGGACCAAACGCCGCACTGCAGTACAGAGCTAAGTGCCTAAGCCTACGAGAATCCCCACTCGCCAGATTATCAGAGAGACTCTGAAGACCATACAGATACACTCTCGCCCTGTGATGAGATCAGTCTACATTCGCTCTAGTAACCCAAATATTGACTACCCAGAAAATCACCAGACTACTCCTTACTAAAAGACGCCATGCCTATGACTCACGTTAGAAGTATTTGACCTACAGTCCCCATTTCAAATTAATAAAAGTAGATAGTTGAGAAATTGCAATTACCCTGACTGGCCTTTGAATGTGAATTTCTTAACCAGTGTAGCCTTACTCTCCATCTCGTCTTTACCCTGTCTATCACTTATTAAGTTGGCCCAGCATTAATCTCTTGAATGTCATCGCACCATTGCCCTATCAAAGGAGGAAATACCGCGCTAGAGATTAAGAGCTTAACCCCCATCCCCCAACCCCTCTCTTCGTGACAGGGAGTCTAATGCAATTCTTTTCATTTCATGAAATCTACACGTCATCGCGCTTTTCCAGGTGTATATGGACAATATATCTTATGTCTTAAGTCTTATGTCTGGACAGGACCCAGCTGTTCCGTGAGCTGAAGCTCGTCAAACTTTTGCTCCGGCCTTTGGAAGACAGGCAGTCGGCCAGTCGGGGGTCCAGCCGCAACATCCGCGGCTACAGTCGCCAGACGGAGACCTACGTGTCGTCGCTTAGTAACAGCGTGGACAACAGCGGTCACGACGGCCTCGACGACGATGACCTGTGGGCAGATCTTAATTACTCTGCTTTGTACCGGTACCAAAGGCCAGGCAGCCGGGCGCTCAGTATGCCCATCAGATGTATCCATGGTGTGTGGTATAATAATATGTATTTTAAGTAGTGATAACATTTGTGTTTGTAATTAATTAATTAAATCTCCTTATACTTGAGTTTTAACTTCTTCGATAATAAAGATCCGTTTACCGGTTCATCGTTCCATGTAGTAGCTCTATATATGTAAGCTTAGTTACTCGTTATTCTTGCCCATATGGCACCTTTAATTTCTTTCTGATAAGATTGTTACTACAGGTGAATTAATCACAGTCAGAACAGGCAGATTTAGTACCGTAAATTAGAATGTAAACTAAGGCTATTCCCACCATTTTAATATTTACTATGTTTAGAGGTAACCTTTTAATTTTGACGGATTCCCTGTTTTAGACACGATTCGACGCTTGAAGTTAGCTAATTAAGACTGCTGAATGACTTTTACCTGTGCTTGAAAACGTTGTATACCGAGATTTTTACGCCATTTTACTTTCTATAAGAACTTGCTACTTTTACCAAACAGGCCAACATTTACTTTAGCTGTTTACATCTTTCAGATAACACGAGCATGTACGAAGAAGAAGATGACGACTACTACTACATCGCCTTGAAGAGTGATACAACGGGTCAACCGCATCGTGCCCAACGGACTTCTACCGCCTCCAAGTCCACAGACAAACGCACTTCCACCAGTGACAAGAGAGCCGCTAGGTAATTAGGCCTGTATGTTGTTAAAGCGGCATTACTTACATTTTATTAAAACACCGACGTGCGGTTTGCTTCATTACCTTTTTTAGGAATTTAAAACATGGAGGGAGGAGGGATGATAAAGAAGGAAACTCGTGTGGCTGTTTTAGAAAAAATATATGGATTAAAGTTCATAGTGTTCAGTAGAATGAAGGGAATGGATGTTCAGGGTTGATGGGCGGAAGGGACGATGAGGCTGAAGGATTGAGTTTGTTATTTGGCACGGACTTGCGAGTTGAAGAATATATATCGACTATATTTTTATAGTAATTTCAGTTGCAGTGCTTTGGGTACGCGCTAAATAATGTTTCGTGAAGCAATGTCGGGACCGGTTAATACTTGGATGGGTGAACTTCCTTGGAAGGAAACCATCGAACGACAACAAATAATAAAAGAAGCACACAACACACCCCAGTCCACCCAGCTGTGAATAGGTACCTGGCTATGTTTAGAACCGGGAGAAGATAAAGCAGCTAGGAAGAGGAAATGGGCATCGCCCTCATTAAGCTGGCCCAGAGAAGTCTCAAACGCATCTCTCTCTCCAACGACCGAAAGTTACGGGAACATATTTTACTTTTACCTTCAGTTAAACCGTCACTCTAGATGCAAATCTACATGAATTATTGTGTTTTAGGTTTCCGTTTCTCTCGTTATTTCAGAATATCTGATAAAGTGGAGGTTATACCAGCAAGAACCGGAAGCAAAAGTGGTAAGTTTCTACATTCATTACTCTTTGGAGCTGATCCTTTTTTGTTAACAGTTGTTTCTGGAAGTGCTGTTAAAGTAGTAGCGAACGTCAAACTGACATATATTTTTTTCACTTGAACTTAACTTCTGCTCAGTCCATTTTTGTTGCATTTTACATTGCTATTACGAGACTGTACTGTAATTTGTCTTTTTTACAGGCAAAACACGGTCCTCAGTTCGAACCAAAGGTCCCCCAGCCTCCTCCACGGAAGAAATGTTTAAACAAGGAGCAAGGTGTGTATACTGACAAATTGATGAACTTAAAACAAGACGACTATAAGCCTGATTATATTTAACAATAGCTTATGTTTGTTGGCCTACTGTACACAATTTACACAACAGTTTCATAATAATCAAGGTGACAATACAATGTCAAATTCACCAAGACAAGGTCTATGGAGTGATAGTTGAAGAAGCTCTATAAAATACTTTCGAAGTTTGAGTTCATCAAGACCCACCACGCTTTCAATTCTATTCAATTCAATACATCGGTATTACCTCTTACTGACAAGCATCAAACATTTAAACTGAAAGATAGATTTGCACGTGACTGCATTTTGGTTTTCTTTAGGGCGTTATCCGCGCCAGTCACCTACGCCCAGTTCTTAAAAATGCCTCCCCTGGACATCCCCGATTTTGACACCATGTTTGGGGAGGATGAACCGGAACCGACTGGTCAAGCTTACGTCACTTTTGAGGACGATCACGTCAGTGACGAACAGACGGAAACTGATGTAAGAAATATGGAAGGCCGCTTCAAAATGACGCTACAGCAGATGAAGGAACACATTCTTTGCTCGGTACGCCGCAAGATTCATTAACGTCTTTGTCGTCAAAGTTATTATGATTAATCCTTATTGTACCTCCTCAGTCGCCGTTTTCGTTGTCACCGTCATCATCATCATCATCATCATCATCATCGTCATCATCATCATCATCATCATCATCATCATCATCATCATCATCATCATCATCATCATCATTATCATCATCATCATCATTACCGTTGCCGTTTTCATCGATTTGTTCATCAATTTTCTGTTCAACATAGTTGTCATCGCCATCTACTACTACTACTACTACTACTACTACTACTACTACTACTACTACTACTACTACTACTACTACCACTACCACTACCACTCCCACTACCACTCCCACTCCCACTCCCACTCCCACTCCCACTCCCACTCCTACTACTCCTACTACTCCTACTACTACTACTGCTACTGCTACTGCTACTGCTGCTGCTGCTGCTGCTGCTGCTGCTGCTGCTGCTGCTGCTGCTACTGCTACTGCTACTGCTACTGCTACTGCTACTGCTACTGCTACTGCTACTACTACTACTACTACTACTACTACTACTACTACTACTACCACTACCACTACCACTACCACTACCACTACCACTACCACTACCACTCCCACTACCACTCCCACTCCCACTCCCACTCCCACTCCTACTACTCCTACTACTCCTACTACTCCTACTACTACTACTACTACTGCTGCTGCTGCTGCTGCTGCTGCTGCTGCTGCTGCTGCTACTGCTACTGCTACTGCTACTGCTACTGCTACTGCTACTGCTACTGCTACTGCTACTGCTACTGCTACTACTACTACTACCACTACCACTACCACTACCACTACCACTACCACTCCCACTCCCACTCCCACTCCCACTCCCACTCCCACTCCCACTCCCCCTGCTACTCCTGCTACTCCTGCTACTCCTGCTACTCCTGCTGCTGCTGCTGCTGCTGCTGCTGCTGCTGCTGCTGCTACTGCTACTGCTACTGCTACTGCTACTGCTACTGCTACTGCTACTGCTACTGCTACTGCTGCTGCTGCTGCTGCTGCTGCTGCTGCTACTGCTACTGCTACTGCTACTGCTACTGCTACTGCTACTGCTACTGCTACTGCTACTACTACTACTACTACTACTACTACTACTACTACTACTACTACTACTACTACTACTACTACTACTACTACTACTACTACTACTACTACTACTACTACTACTACTACTACTACTACTACTACTACTACTACTACTACTACTACTACTACTACTACTACTACTACTACTACTACTACTACTACTACTACTACTACTACTACTACTACTACTACTACTACTACTACTACTACTACTACTACTACTACTACTACTACTACTACTACTACTACTACTACTACTACTACTACTACTACTACTACTACTACTACTACTACTACTACTACTACTACTACTACTACTACTACTACTACTACTACTACTACTACTACTACTACTACTACTACTACTACTACTACTACTACTACTACTACTACTACTACTACTACTACTACTACTACTACTACTACTACTACTACTACTACTACTACTACTACTACTACTACTACTACTACTACTACTACTACTACTACTACTACTACTACTACTACTACTACTACTACTACTACTACTACTACTACTACTACTACTACTACTACTACTACTACTACTACTACTACTACTACTACTACTACTACTACTACTACTACTACTACTACTACTACTACTACTACTACTACTACTACTACTACTACTACTACTACTACTACTACTACTACTACTACTACTACTACTACTACTACTACTACTACTACTACTACTACTACTACTACTACTACTACTACTACTACTACTACTACTACTACTACTACTACTACTACTACTACTACTACTACTACTACTACTACTACTACTACTACTACTACTACTACTACTACTACTACTAGGACGACGGGTACGTTTATTTCGACGAAGACATCTGCTAGTATTTCTACGACCAGGAATTTATTAAGACGTTGCCCTTTCGTTGGTTTCAGCAAGCAGGGTTTGAGCAATATCGGGCTTTCCTTGGGGACACGACGGGCGCCATTTTGTTGGACTTTTGGCTGGACTGTGAGAACTTCAAGGATACCATGGAGGACTTTGATGAGAATAAGCAGCGTGAGATTGCCAGCATGCTTTACAGGTCAGTATAATGCGTTCACAAAATTAAACAGTATATAACTTTCGTTGGACCAGTTGAGACTGTCATGGTATCTGCTCTCCATGGTTGAATTAAGTAGATTAGAACTTAATCCAATCTAGGAAAAAGTCAACCATGCAAAGACCATCACTATTATGTTGAATATCAATTAACTCATGGTCTTTTTCATTTTGAAACTTTTTTTTCCCCAGTAACTCAGACGAATTATTATTACAAAAGTTTCTGGTTAGATGTTGGCGAAAGAAGTTAAGTAGTTGAGTCATTCAGCACCTTTTTTAAAATCGACCTTTTGACAATGATAGTGAATTCCGCATTTCAGAGACATCCAAGATAAGTACAAGCTGAAGCTGACTCAGGACGCCAAGGAGCAAATCACAAGGAGCACGAGCAACATGGGTCTGAGCCACACCATTTTCTTGAGAACGCAATACGACGTACTGAGACGTCTGCGGGCGTACTGGCTGCCACGCTATATCCTCCACTGTGAGAGAAGCAACATGTTTACGGAGTAAGTGCAAGTGTTCGCTATATCTGGCGCCAGTGCCCTATATCACAAAGCTGTTTGTGGGTTTTTTGAAGGTGCTTGCATAGCAGGGATGGGTGGCTCAATGGTTCATAGCGCGTGGGTGGGTCTTAGGCCACGAAGATACAATCTCAACTCCAGTACACTATGTTAGAACAGTTTGTTTCCGGTCCTGGATTCATGTTTAATCAAAAGAGTTTGATAGCTCCTGACTTTACTTCAGCTACAAGAGCTTTCGACGTTGTCATAATTAACCATCTTCGTCAAATGAATTGCTTTTCAGGAAACTATTTTATTAACAGTGGGCTGACCAGGGCGCTAGGTAGGCTCAAATAAGTTATTCACTCCCGGCTGTCTCAATTCAAAACAGCACCCTACCACCTCTGATTTGTCAGCAATCCTAGAACCTCACAGAGTGAAATGCTTATTTGAATCACTTGCCGTCATAGTTTTACTAGCATTTAATTCCAGTGGTTGTTACTGCTACAGTCTCTTTTTCAGTGGCGAAACTGGTTACTCATGAGTATGCACAGTTTACGTCCAATTAAATTTCGTTTGTTAGTTAAACTAGCATTACTTATAATTCGTAAGTATTTTTCACTATCAAAATAATTATTTTATTAAGTTTATAATTTAATTTTTTTAATTGTTTATGTATTTATTTATTTATTATTATTATTATTATTATTATTATTATTATTATTATTATTATTATTATTATTATTATTATATTTTAATTTTTTTATTATCATTATTATTATTTATTATTATTATAATCATCATCGTCATCGTCGTCGTCATCATTCATTCATTCATTCATTATTACTATATGTTCATTCCAGACTCTCAGAGCCCAAAGTTCAAGAAATGCCTACGCCAAAAGAGCAAAAGCCATTGAAACACAAACCACAGGCTGCATTGTTTCCTACCATTTCCTTAGTTCACTCTATGCCTGTACTACCTGAAGAGGCGAGGAACTTCACGTTTTCTAAGGTAAATCAAAATGCATAATCTCTGGGATCTGATGCTGTAGTGACACTCTTTTTAACATGACCTTAGGCGAAAGTGACCGTGATACACCATCTCCTATAAAGGTCATCGAAAGAGACTCAGAACTTAAATAATGTGAGTAGAAAGTTTTCTGATTGGCTGTTTGCAGTCACTTGTATCGGATGCACCCAGAACTTGAATCATGCGCGTGGCAAGTTATATAAATGTCGGTTTTCAGTCACGTGCGCCGGATGCTCGTGGAGGTATGGTCCGAGCAGCCTCCAGTTTGTCCATGAAATCCCAGACTAGTATGGCAGTACCTACCACCAGACCATGGTTCAGAAGGACACTCACTTCAGCAAATTTAAGGTATATGCTGCATGCTGGGCCTTGGAGAGTTTTGTACAATTTTAGATATCTCCGTGTTTTATTCCTATTGGTCTTGGTATGCTCTTAAAAAATATATGGTGAATGTAACTTGGTTGAACTTATGTCTTGCTTTGTCAAAGTGATATATACCTTTTTAAAATGTCTAGCACTTGATTAATATTAATATTATGATTATTGTTTATGTTTATCTTAAAAGTCTATTCTATTTTAAATTTGCGTGTACTAATGTGTTATCAGTTGTCAATACAGACTATAGGCCTAAATAAAAACGCACAGCACCTAACTAATCATAAGTATGCGTATTGTATGTTAAAATACCACACGCCTGCTGACACGAGTTTGCTTTAAATGTAATGTGATTATTGTGTTACTGTAAATTTAATAATGCACAACTATTAGTGTTTGCCTGGATTTTTTGGGCAAACTGCACACGATTTAAACTTTTGTCTTCGCATGAGGAAATAACTCTTTTGTGTGTTTTTCGTGAACTGTTCTTTTTTAAGTTTTAAAATTGTTTCTCTTTCCTTTCATTTTTTGGTTTGCTTCCTTTTAAATGTTGTATGTGGATGTTGACAGTACACATAGTCGGCAATCTTCACTGTCCGCATTCTCAGCAAGGTAAGCAATGCTGCAAGTGCTCGCTCTCGCTGACCGCAGCATAGTTCCTTTGCATGACCGCGATCAGTTTTTAACTAAACATCAGATATCACCGCATTGACTCTCTCTAGCGTTTCTTTCCCAGCAATACTTTGTCTTACTCTATCAATTTATACCTTCTGAACCCTTTTTTTGTATTTAGTAAAAAGTCCAAAGAAATGTCGGTTACCATTTTTGTTAGACATGCCGATAATGCTGTGCTTCCTCCTTCTCCCCCACCCTCCACTCCACGACCCGTCAGTCTATCTATGCATGCCTTCCCAATACTGCCGTAAGTCTTTTTGACCACCTTAAATTACAGTTAAAACCAAAGACATCAGACCTTCACGGCTCTCCTTTGAAACAATAAATAACCATCCTGTATAACTATTGTCAGTCAATATATTGCTAGTCCGCCAACTCCTTGTCAGTTTTGCTGTGACATCAAGGGTGATATTCAGGTATTCCACTGGGTAAATGCTTTCTGAATACCAGCTCAGGTGTCCTTGCCGTTCATGTATGTTCCTTCTTTTACACTGCCATTGCTTTTTACAATGGATTGCAGTTTCATGTCACACTATCCTTGTTTTCGAAGTGGACTGTTTTTATGTTTGTTTTTCATCTTTTCTTTTGTGGTCAGCTCATTTGTTAGTGCAACTTAATTGTAAGCTTTTTAAAACAAAAAAATTAGTGCTCCATAAATGCTTGCTATATACTGTTTATTGTTTAAATTAATACGACAGAAACGCTTAACACAATATTTTACAGATTTAGCTCGTTTCGGAAAATGTTCATCTGATTTAATTTTTATCTCAGAGCTACTATAACTATCTATATCTATTGTTGATACCCTTAACACCTATTTTGCAAGCAGTTTATAATTATATAATGGGATAATGTCTAGTTCTAGATACATCTTTGGCAAGGATGTGTGGACTGGGACACCTAAAATGCAATCTTGTATGCTTTACTATCAACACTTTGTAATTATATAATATATTGATTGTATTATGATACCCAGAAAATATGTTAAGATGATTGTGAATGCATGTTTGGTGTGAGATATAGATGTTTTGTATATATTCTTTAATTACATTTTTTGAGTGAGGTGGGGTGGGTAGGGCATAATATAACTATTTTTAATTTTTTAAAAAGTACATTCTGTCATTGTTCTTTAGATTTTCGTGTTTGTTGTTGTTGTTGTTGTGGTGGTGGTGGTGGTTGTAGCAGTGGTGCTACTTCTTTTTGATTATTTTGATTTGCTTTATCTGGTGATTAAATAAAAATTATCTATTAATTCACGTGGGTCTAAATATTTAAAAAAAATAATTTTTATTTTTAAAAATAATAATGTTGTTTAATATTATAAACAGGTTTTGCGCATTATAAAAATTGGCTAACCAATTTTGAAAATTTTGCTTTCAGATTACTTCAGATAATGAATTATAATTCCGTGCTTTCAGTTTTCATCTTTAGGATAAACCCGATTTACAGCATTGACATGAAAATTGACACTGCCGAAAATGCGGAAATGCTGGTGTTCAGTTTTTGTGTGATGGTCTGGAAATACATTTCAATGGTTTACCATCTTTTTTTCTTTCAGATCAACAAAGGAACGATTTATTTTATCGCTCACGCACGACAGAGCTGCTGGCGGTCCTTTTCAACGCTATCTCTCAAAGTAAGTTTTAAGACAATCACTAATATGCATACCTGCAATTACCTATGGACCACGTTTGTATGAAATGACAACTAAAGAGAACTAAAATTGCATCGGCTCAGTATAATCTACAGGAATGTTGTTGTGTTTTTTCCCAAGCATGTGTTACCAGTTTACTCACTCGATATAAAGCTCTTCAACATCTTCCTAAAACGCATCATGCCAGATGCCCTTGTAGATCACAAAGGCACAGTCAGCATAGGGGGTAGAACAATCTCAAACCTCCGTTTTGCGGATGACATTGATGAATTGGCTGGAGAGGAACAAGAACTTGAACAGCTGATTCAAAGGCTTGACACTACTTCCAAAGCCTTTGGAATGGACATAAGTGCAGAGAAGACCAAAATGATGACCAACAACACCCATGGCATCAACATGGACATCAAAGTGCAACATAGTGCATCCTATCCTATCCTATTCTATCCCGTAACTCGAAGGTCATAGGGGCATAGTGCATAGCTTCAAATATTTAGGAGCCATTGTATCAGACAATGGGTTCCGACAGGAAGTCCTCTTCAGGATCGTACAAACAACTGCTGCCATGACAAGGTTGAAGCCCATTTGGAAAGACAGAGCCATCAATCTACATTCAAAGATAAGACTGCTGCGCTCCCTTGTCGTCTCCATCTTCCTATAAGCTTGCGAAAAATGGACTTACAGCAGACCTATAACGAAGAATTCAAAGCATGGAGATGAGGTGCCACTGAAGACTTCTGGGCATTTCCTATACTCAGCACTCCACCAACGACGAAGTCCGACAGATCCTCAAACAAGCCATAGGACAATACGATGACATGCTGACAGTGGTGAAGAAACGGAAACTCCGATGGTATGGCCACGTCACCAGACCATCAGATCTTGCAAATATGCAAATACCATTCTGCAATGCACGGTGCAAGGAGGCAGAAGAAGAGGGAGGCAGAAAAAGAGGTGGGAGGACAACTTTCAAGAATGGACTGGCATGACACTGTGCGAAGCCATGAGGGTTGCTTAGAACAGAGAAATATAGAGTACGCTGGTTAAACGATCATCTGTGGTGCCCCAACGACCTTCGAGTTACGGGATAGGATAGGAAAGCGTTTCTCGCAGTCCGGAACCATTTGGCATATTGATATGGTTTGATTAAGTGGAAAGACTACTAGACTAAAAGATTTATTGATTTAGTTTTTGACTGATTTGCAGACGACTAGGTGACGAACAGCTACTATCGTGTCTACTGTTCTGGCAAGACGTGACGGAATACGGAGCCACGGAGGACCGCTCTGCAGACCGTCTGTTACGTCTCTGCCATGCCTGGGCCATCTTCAACAAGTTCCTCTCAGAAAATGCTCCTCACAAAGTTGGTAGGTTTTTCGGCTTCTCCTTCGTTGTTGACGTGACGCGCGCGTCCCGAGGGTGTCATTTTGGCATAAAAATTGCATTTGAATTTTGAAATTGAAAGTTGTTTTGGGGTGCTCGCAGAGGCCGATGTTGTCATTTGCAGCGTCTAACAGCACCATCGCCAGCAGAAGTAGAAATGTCGTCATTGTAGTCGTCTTTTAAACCATGATCCTCGTGATCATCGTCCTCACTATAGCTGCGTTATGTTCGTCACCAGTTACAGCAATGAAAATTATATCGTTTTCGACTGGATAACTGTAGCCTTCACTGGCATTGTCTCCTTTTTATCTGTTTGTCCTACTTATCCTCATCTTCCTACTACATTTTCTTATTCTTTTTTTCCTCTATACTCTATTGTCTGTGGCGAAAGAACTACCCTTTTCAGTATTTTGTTCTCTCTTCACCTCTCCATTATCATCGTCGTCAAATTAGTAGTAAGTAAATAGTTGTAATTAATGCAGATATTTTATGGGATGGTGGAGTCTGCTATATGGGAAAGGTATTGGAATCAATTGGACTTCAAATGGGGCAATAAATGTAGTGAGACAATTTTGTAACTACAATTATAGTACTACAACAAGTTATAAAAATGCAGGGTGGGCTTATATAAGCTCGCTTGTTGCCTATCATGTACATAGGGGGCCGGGTAGCTCAGTTGGTAAGAGCGTCTTGCTAGTAACCGAAAGGTCGCTGGTTCGAATCCCGGATTGGTCACGGTGTGATCATATTATTTTCCCCTTTACCAACAACTGGCCCGCTGGTGTCAGTATAAATCGGTCCAGTAGTCACCTATATGCAAAAGTGTCGTGTGACTATAACCTACAAACAACAACATCCTGTACATCATTGTTTGTAATTATGTGTTTTCCCTTGAATAAAACATTTGTTTAAACCAAGTAATAAAAATGTGTTATATCTAATGAATGAAATTAAATGCTTTTAAAACCAAATTTTTAACCGACGTGAAGTGTGTATGGGGTGAACAAATTACTCTTTATCATCTATTATTTGTCTGTAAAATTATAGTACCTATGCTTCCTCAAAATATAAAAGAGGAAAATATGAAGACATTTTTGAAGATCATTCGAATGTGTTTGCTCTATTAACTTCACCGATAACGACTGTATTATGAAAACTAGCAAATGTGTTAAAAAGGTGTTGTGAATGCAAGTTTAGTGTGAGATATATATGTATTCTATGTGTTCTTTAGTTGATTAATTTATTATTAGTTTATTTTAATTAGTCGTTCTTCGGTGTTGTGTCATGGGGGTAGAATGGGAATTTTGTTGTTGTTGTTGTTGGGTGGATGAGGGTAGGGGGATTGGGGGGATGTCTAATATCACTGTGGTGAAGACAATAAAATGTTGAAAAATCAAAATCTTATCCTAAAATTAATTCCGTTCAAGACCTTCTTAACACATTGCTGGTTTTGTTGCAGAAATATCTGAAAAGAACAGACTCTTGTTGTACAAGACACTGCAGTCAGCAAGAGACTTTATCGAGGCTGCCATATTCGACTCCACCAAATCTCTAGCAGTCACAAAGTTGGAGAAGGCCTGGATTAGGTACCTTAAAGAGGACCTCAAGTCTTTCTTGGAGTAAGTTGTAAAGCCTATCCCTGTTTTATATTAAAGTAACCCCAGAAAATCCAGGTAATATTACATCCAAGTCCGCCAATTTTTTTTAGCTTTGGCAGTCATCAAGCTTATGACGTTGGAAGGAGGCCGTTAAATTGAAAACTACACCACCGCTCTCTCCCTTCCCTCCTCTCTTCCACCAATCTCCATCCCACCCTAAACTCTTCCCAACCCACGCTCTCCCCCACTCCCCAAATCTTTGTGTTCCTCAGATTGGGCGCAGTAAAGATCATAATTTGGGTGCCCAATTTCACAAGGAAGTTATACATTTTTTAAAATTTAGCGTTAGACAAAACGTTTTGCCCTTGTGGTATAAACTGTAAACAAAGTCTTGTAATATAAAAAACTGACTAGCATTCCATCGTGATACTCTGCTAATTTGTGTAATAATTCTTTTTGTGTCCTTTGCAGCTGTCGTGTACGGGTGGGAGGGGAGAGTCCTCCGAGCACAGCAGAAGCCATTGAAATCACCGTCACTGACCAGGACGTCCTCATCAAACGACCACGACCTTGGGTCCGAAGGTCAGTATTGCCCTTTCAATTGATTTTGGCTTGTTTTTTTGTGACACTGATTGAATGGTTGTTCCTCTGTAAAAAAATTATGTGTTGTTGGGTTTTCAGTATTTTGTTTTTGCGGTAAACATGCAGTTAGTTTGGGTGGACTGATTTCGCCGTCACGCTTATAACAGCTCTTAAGGCTGTTAAATGTAATACTTTAATAGTATTGAGAGCTTGAAGTGTAGACTAGATGACTAAAAACAATGCTTCTTTTGGTCGATGTTTTGTTAAATACGGCTTTAACATTATTATCGTTTCCTGACACTGGATGCCGTGCCCACAGATTTGTTTTCACGCTAACCTCCCAGGCAGCCATCTTCCTCTTCAGCAGTTGTGGTGCATTCCTCTTTCATTATGACTTATTTAATGTTATCTTCGTCATTCCTACATGTATATTATTACTAAAGTTTAAACAAATCGTCATTCTTTAGCATATTTCCCATCTCTCGCTTCCTTAGTTAATAACCATTCTATCTGTGTATCTCCTTTATATGGTTTGCAATAATCCATGTTGATAGGTCCTAAGATTATTCTTGTATCCAATAATAATAACATCCATTAAAATATAGTATTGCCTAATAGCAATATGTTGCAATTTGTTTAAAGATAATACCAGCGAGGTTACTGGTTATTTAAGTCTAAGATAATATGATTATTCTACTTTGAAACGTTTAGAAATTGAATTTTTTATCATCTTCGATAGGTCATAAAAAAGCATTTATAAAACATAAAAAATATCACTTTCCAACTAAATTTCCTTCTTTAGGAATGCTAACAATATATTAAATAAACCCGTTGCTCCTTCTTGCATACTGAAATGCATTCTGCTATTTGCATGTGCATGCGTGCATGGTGTTAAACAATCTTTCTGTATGAGCATGAGGTTGAAAACTCTTATGTAATTGTCAGTTCAAGGTATTAGTTATGAAATGATAGCCCTCGTTTTCTCATGCACGTGTTTTTCTGTCTGATTTTAAGCTTCAATTTAAATGTACTTTGTAATAAATAAAATTTACAGTATAGAACATTTTTGTCTAAGAAGTATTCTAACATTTTCTACAAAATGTGCTTTTATGACTGTATTTGATGCTGAAAAAACATGATTCATTATTTTTTAAATATAGGGTATCATAATCTTTCAATAAGAGATAGGTTGGTGCATTATTTCAGGGGACGCTAAACTCTTAATAAAAGTATTATTTCCAAAACAAACCCATTCGGTTTACTCTTTGCGATAGATCAGAATATGTGTATTCACTTTACACTTTTTGTTATTTATAGATTGCAGCCAATCAGGTAAATGATTTAAGTGTGTTGGTGTGTTGGTGTTTTTGTGAATTTCATATAGCCATTCACTTTGGATGTGGTGTGGTGTGTGTGAGTGTGGAAATGTATGTACTTGCAATGATTTGTGCACATTGTGTGTTACGAATGATTTGCGAATTGTATGTTTTGGGCCTGGGCTTTGTAATATCTTTCACTGACTTTGGGATTTGGGATTCGTTCTTTTTATCGGCACTGGCAATGGAATAAACACAACTATTCTACATAATCATGCTCACATTCCAGCACTTTTCGTTTCTTCTGCACTCTTTATGGAATGGAAATCCTAATATTAATTCACTCTACAGATGATTTAAATAACACCGAAACACGATATGGATAACTCACTATATAGATCTAAATTTAACTCGCTTCATGAGGTACAATGTGTTTTCATTTTATGCGCTGTTTGTTTCTTCACATGCAATCTATTTATGTATGTATGTATGTATGTATGTATGTATGTATGTATGTATGTATGTATGTATGTATGTATGTATCTATCTATCTATCTATCTATCTATCTATCTATCTATCTATCTATCTATCTATCTGTCTGTCTGTCTGTCTGTCTGTCTGTCTGTCTGTCTGTCTGTCTGTCTGTCTGTCTGTCTGTCTGTCTGTCTGTCTGTCTGTCTGTCTATCTATCTATCTATCTATCTATCTATCTATCTATCTGTCTGTCTCTCTATGTCTCTTTATGTCTCTATCTACCTATCTATCTATATGTCTGTCTGTCTGTCTGTCTGTCTATCTATCTTTGTGTCAGTCTATTTATCTATCTATCGTTTTCTTTATAGATTGTGGTTGATTCCACGCAAGCCATACAGTGTGTTTTTTCGCTTGTTTTGCGTATTAATTCACGTCACTAGAACACTGGTCTATGGTTAACTTGCCTCACGTGTTCTGCTTACTTGCCGCACGCAACCAATATGCTTCCGCGAAACTTTAATTACAAAACTTTACAGAAATTGCTGAAAGTGCTGCTATTACACTAGAAATTTCAGAGTTTAATAATATAAACTTTGAATATTATTTCTAATGCAAGAAAGCAAATTCAGTCTATAATGTAAAATATAAAGGTTTCTCAGTATTCCCTTCAATCGTTTGCAACATAATTATAGTGAACAGGTAATATAGATGGATATTTATATATATATATATTTAATTCTAGTTATATTTCCTGAAACGAACAGTATAACAAGTATTGTTATTAGGGATCTTTCGAAAGCGGGTGAAATTGAAAGTGAATGTGAATCGGGACTACTTATTGTTGTGACGTCAGCAATTTATGTGACGCTTTAACTTCCCGTGGTGAAAGGTCACGAAGTCTGCCTACCACAAGAAATAAAACTTCGTGGAAAACCTGATTTCCACGAACTAATGTTCGTGAGTACATTTTGGTTATTAAATCGTTTGTAAAATGTCCAAAAATGATTTGAATTTGTAAATGGTACATTACTCAACCATTTTAGAAGGAATAATGGGGATCTAAACTCGGTCTCAGACTTAAAACGTATTTTCAAACGAGCTACTGAAAAGCCGTCATGGCTGTCTAGAATCTATCTATTCTGTATCACCAATCAGCAGTCCAAAAACTGTTTTATGTGACAAATATGAAACTTGAAGCTAGAATGTAAAATATCTTCAATGTTAGAGCACGAATCCATCTTTAAAGTTCAACCTAATCGTTACATTCGTGTCAAATCATGATTTGTTAGAAGAAGCCTTACGTAGGCATAATAGTAATAGCAAAATCACAACGAAACTAGGTGCTGGAATCGAAAGCGCACAGAAACACGTTCGTTTCGTTTCGTAACGCGGCGTAAGAATCTCCCGGCGTGCCTCTCGTTGGACGAAACGAACACACAATCACTTTCACTTTTACCCGTTCCGAAAGACCCCTATTATCTTATTCTCATCCGGCTGGCGTTCAACATTAATTCACTGTTTCTCTTATCAAAATGTTGAGAACGTAGACTACATTTTAATAGACGTGTTTTATTGGTATCTGTCTTCATGTTTTGCCACGCCTCGTAATTATACTGCTTTCGTATTCTTGTCTTTCGTCTGTTTTCTTTTCTTCGTTATTTTCTTTTCGTATAATGTTATTTTCATGGCGTCAATTGTTATAAAATGAAGGATGTTATTTTCAGTTTTTTCTTTTTTCTCTGTTAATATATTGACTGTTTTCTTTTCATTCTTACACGTATTCCGATACTTAATATGCCCATTTGTAATAGCATGTGCGGGCCTGCTTTTACAATGCGTATATACCTGAATCAGTGAATACAGTCTCTTTTTATTTGTAGATAACGTTATATCAATTCGTTGGGTTACGGTAAATCAATGCATTTGGGTTTTGATTGCTTCAAATCTCTGTCGATGATATAAGAAATTGATTTATGCATATATTTATGAAAATATTGTTGCATTGGCTTTTTATCTTTTTTGTAATGCTCAAAATGAAAACTAAATTATACCTAATGATGGAGCAAACAAATAGTGTTGATAAATACTTTATTTGCGCCCTTCTGCATACAAATGTAAGTAAATTATTATTTGTCACGCTGCTATTGTATTTATAGCTGCTAAAGATTTTCTCTTATTTTTCCCTTGAATCTTTACCTTGTTATTACCTGTTTGTAATTTCATCAATAAAAAGATTTTTTTTAAATCCCTAGCAGTTCATTTTCAAGGACCTAAGGTGGCCTTAAAAGGCAATATCAGTGTTTTGGATTTTGTATTTTTAGGAGTCGTTAGTTATTGTGTTGTGAGATTTAAGCTTTAAAATGAGTAAAAACCAAGGGACCTGATTATTGCATTTACAAATTGAATGCGTGTATCCTTTATGATATTTGTATGATATTATTACTCGGCGTCCGTATTGCAGTATTCGATAAAACACAACTTATACAAATATATAGAAACATGATACAATTGAGTCCACTTAATGAAATGCTAGTTTATACCCAAAACATGGGCTGAATATTGCGTGTACGTGCGCTTGTAAGGTCTGTGTGGATTTCTCATAGTATAATTTCAATCTTTGCGTTAATTACTACACACATTACAGCTCCATTAATCTTAAATTTACCGCAAGACAGTACTGTAATAAGACCAAGTTAAGTGTTGTTTTTTTTTGTCGTTTCTTGTGCATGTGGAATACAATCTTTTTATCGGTCTTTTGTTGTTTTAACTATTAAGAACGACAACCTAAGTAAAGCTAAATCCATTTTCACGTAACACTGTACGTTACTATTAAAAGCTAAGTTCTTACAAATACATTCTACAGGGTCCCAGGCTCGGCAGCCTCGGAGCGTGCTCTGCGCTTGCAGAAAGCTCTCATACTGGCGGAGGACATTGACGATGAACGGCAAGCCCAGAGGAGGCAAGAAGCTTTGGAAAGGAGGAAAGCGATGGAGAGAGAGCGCAAGAAGGCCATCAAGGCGGCCTACGCCAGACAGAGAGAAGCAAAGAAGAAGAAAGTTGGCACTACTTCGGCTGTGAGTATCATTGAATTGTTCGTATGTACCAATTTTACCCGCTCAGAGAGCTGCTCAAGGCGCTGATCGAGAACCGCCCAAAGCGCCAACTTGTTGAGTAATGTACCGATGGTGGTTTTATTATGTGGGGTTGGGGGTGGCAGCGACGACGACAACGATGATGGTAGAGGTGGTAGTGCTGTTGACGATGTAGATAATGACGTTGACGACAACTATGATGATGATGATGTTGATGACGACGACGAAGATGATGATAACATTCGATTTGCATTCAGAAAACGACCAAGAGTACCAGTGGAGTGGAAGGCGATGGAGGTGGGGAGGCGGAGGGAGAGGGAGGAGAAGACAAGGATATGAAAGGACTCACCTACCAGGACCTGTCAACCAATAGACAGTAAGTGCACGCCATTGATTAATTCAGTATTTGTTTGTTTGTTGATTGACTCATTCATGGATTGATTATTTCGCTCTGTATTTAATTTAAAATGCCAACTTCATATACAGTAATAGTTCGTTTTCGTTTGACTCATTAATTGATTTTTTTCTTTATATAATTTGAAATACTAACATCATATACAATAATAGTTCGTTCTTGCTCGAAAATAAAGGACCATCACTGAATATTATTGTGTTCTGATTGTAGTCTTTGGACTATTATTGTTTACTTGATTGTAGCCTTTCGTCTCTTAACTCTCTTTGTTCAAATTCAACTTTACTATTATTACGTCCATATATTCTAATTATGCAAGCGTGTATGCAGGTTTGATTGTTTGACAACATGTTCCAGGTGTTTTATATGTATATATGTCACTTGGCAAAATATCAGTTCTCGGTTCGAACTTCGTGCAGTCTTAATGAAAGCGTCACTAGATCATTGACTCCAGGTCAGTCATTGTAGGATCTACAGCTCTCCCTCCTCTCCCAAAACCCTCCTCTGAGTGTTTATTTGTATACATCACTTTATTTCTGTAATATAAATATTTTGTTGTAAACGTGCTTGTAAACATTTGTTTGTATGTGCTTGTAAGTTGCAACCAGATAGGTGCCTACATTATTCCATACTGCGACCCATTCATTTCAGAGTGATGTCGATGTTCCGCAAATTCCTAGGAGAGCAGGATAGCACCAAGGACGTACAGAACTTAATGCACCTCTTTCAGGAGATAGAATCCTACTTCGGCATGAAAGACGCCAAACAGAAGAAGGAGGCAGCTGCCCAACATATATTCAAGTGAGTTCATTCAGTTTACAGAGAGAGTCAAGCCTACTGAATAAACGATTCCCAAGATCTCACATTTCAGCGAAACAGATCGTTTTAAAACTCTCATTGAATGTTGTCCCATTGGAAAACATAAGAAGATTAAGCACACCAAACGTTTTCAAAAGTACTGTTTTGATGTAACCCGATACATTAATTTGTTTGTGTTCCTATCAATAGCATCAAGATTGATTCTTAAAAAAGCAACGCAGCATGTGCATATAGTAGGCACAGTCGTTTATTTACATATAAAAGAAGACATGCCCTAAATTCCAAGCTTAGCGGTCGGTTTGAACAACAAATGTCCATTATATCATATCATCTTTTAATGTGACAACAATGCAACCTTTTAGCTGAGCTCATTGTCACACAAACAAATAAACAAACATCGTTGGTATGCAGGGCCTTTAATGATACATTTAAAAAATCTTTATTATTTTCAAAAGAACTGTACCCACATACTTCGTAATGAGGTCCGTATTGCCAGATCTAATCCCTACTATAATCTCTAACAAGAAATGTGGATTACTATTTTTGTAATTAAGCGAATAGCCTAATTGCGACAAACAAGGATGATGACAGAAAATGACAATAGAGCGTAGGTATGATGAAGCGGATAATCATGGCAATTCCAAATATGTGAGAATACGTTTTGAAAAACAGCTATTCGTGTTAAAAGGAAGTTATTTGCTTTTATAGGTAGTCTCACTAATGCCGGGGTCTCTGTTCAAAGATATCTTGAGCCATGTAAGGTGTTTAATGTCATGCTTAATTTTCACAAACAGGACGTACCTGGACCCACAAGGCAAGAAGCACACGCAGACGAATGAAAAGATCGCCCAGCGGTTGAGTGAAGAGAAGGAGAGGCCAAAGTCAGGCACTTTGAGAGAGATCCAAAGCTTCCTTCTGCCCAGAGTGGAAGAGACATTCAAAGAGTTCCTTACCGTGAGTAGATGACTAGGAGAGGAAGAAGAAGATTGATGATAATGACGATGGTGGTGATGATAATGTTGTTGATGATGATGATGATGATGATGATGATGATGATGATGATGATGATGATGATGATGATGATGATGATGATGATGATGATGATGATAGTAAGAATGATTCATGAGGAGGAGGAGAATGAAAAAGAAGAAGAAGATGAGGAGGAGGAGGATGGAGGGTGGAGGATGGTATTGATGATGAAGAAGGATGAGGATGATGAACAGAAGGGCAAGGGCGGCGAGGAGAATTACTTAACAGACATGCTTAGAAAGATTAATTCATCCTTAGCTCTGCCTAGACAGCGGAAGACAGCTTTTGGTTTATGCCTATGGCGGTTGGTGTGGTGGTTATGGTAATATTTTTAAAATTGGTGATGCTGACTATGATCTAGGTGTGATAATCTCGACAACGGCGCTGATTGTCCTGAAGAAAATGAGACAAAAGAGGAAAAGGAAAAAAAACAACAACGACGACAAATTATTATGATGACGGTATTTATCATGATGAAACATTGTGGGAATGATGTTCAGTGATGATAGTTGCAATCACTATGCTAAGAAGACCATTAGGATGAAAGTCGGGTACAATGACATCGATGGTGGCGACGACAACAATGGAACGTCCGATTGACAATGGAAGGTCATTGGTGTTACGATGATGATGACAATGCCCACAACAATGATCATCTACATCTACCTTTACACGATGCTGACAATGAAAGCGATGACGATAAACCTTATCGGTGTCCACCTTTTCAGAAACAATCAGAGGAGATGGGAGTGAGCGCTGGTGACCTTGCCAGCATGTCCCAAGCCGAACTGGCCATTCGGATGGGGTCAGATAGTACCATGTATAATCCTGGCTGGCAGAAAGGCGGATTGAAAGGTCAAAGCAGAGGAAAGGTAAATATAGGTCCATCCAGGGATTATGTTTGGTGCTTATCGGATGATTTTCTTCTAGTATAAGACTGCTGAAGCTTTGAAATGTCAGTGGTTACAAAACTTTAAATATGTATTTTTTTTAATTGTTATATTTGATTGTATGTTTATGAGAACGAAGTGGTCTAAAATTCCATGTACGTGAAGAGACTTTAAAATAAAATATTGAATTGAATTGAACTTTCTTCATGAGGTGTCGGATAGTGCAGTGGTTGGAGCACTCGCTACTGTGTCGAAAGTGAAGCACCGTCCGGTGCGGTTAGCACTTGGATGGGTGACCGCTAAGGTGTGAAGCGACAAACAACAACGCCCCCAGTTGACTCAACTGTGATTGAGTACCTACTCTCTTGAGGGTGGGGAAGGTAAAGCAGCGAGGGAGAGAGTTGGGCATCACCCTCATTACGCTGGCCCAAGATAAGTGTGATCTCCAACATCACGCTCCCCTACGGCCACAAGGCTATGGGACTACCTTTACCTTTTTTTTTTTTTTCTTCATGAGCATTAACTTATCTCACCTTACAGTCGCATACTGTCAAGAATGCATCGTCTCATCTCTAACTGGTATGTGTCCTCAGTTCATCATGCATTTTCATTAAACTCGCTCGAATGTTGTTGTCAGTTTTGACTTTTTTTTCATGAGCTCTTTACTGTGTTTTATTGCATGAGCTTTGACTTTATTTCTTTCGTATTCTTAAGGTGTCCTACAGGATGGCCATTTATTTTACGTGGAGATTTTGTTTGTGCACGCGTAGAATTTCCGTTCGGGTGTGTGCATATAGACCTAACAATGTGTGAAAGTACCATGTTGAATTAAGGCTCATGGTATATTTGGTATTTCGAATGTCGCAAGAAAGTGTATAACGTGTATAGTCTCAATTTTGTTGTTTAAGTCTTTATCAGAGTTCTAGATATAAAATTTTGTAAAAATAATTTTTATCGTATTCATTTGGGTTGTGTGATACTGTGTGGTGTAAATACAATAGGACTCGTCCAAGTTTGCAGCTTCGAATGTGTGATAATTATGTGCAGTGCTGTAGGTTTATGAGAGATTCGACATAACGAATTAGGTGGTCTGAGTGTGGTAATGGCGTACGTTTACCCTTTTATTTGAGTTAGTCTTAAATTTTGTTCAGCCTAACTCCTATGTTCATAGCGAGCGATGTGACCGAGTGGTCTCGGTCGGGACTAACTTGCCTTGTCCACCAGTCAGAAACCAATGGCGCCTGACAACAGGTGTGGGGTCGATTCAGTATCTGGGCGCTATGTTTCTCCGAATATTATTTACTTTCGACTGTTACTTTCGACTTGGGCAACGTCTCGGGGTTCTCTCTCTCCCTCCCTCTCTCTCTCTCTCTCTCTCTCTCTCTCTCTCTCTCTCTCTCCCCTCAGCAAAATAAAAAAACACAACTAATAATAGGTAGGTTGGGTTTGGGCGCGCTACAGGCTGCGACTACGCCTTCCCCAGGGGAGGCGACACAAAATTTTCCGATAAAAAAGGGCAATAAAATATCAAAATCAAATAAGTTAAATATAAACTCAAAATGATGCATGTTCATATGAATGTACTGTACCCTAAGGACGACGATGAACGAGAAGGCGACAATGCAAAGAAACAACCAAAGAAGAAAGAGAAGGAGAAAGTGAAAGAAGCAAAAATTGAAGAACATCTAAAAGAAAAGCGGGGAAAGATTGCCTCCATGCATTTCTTTTCCGTCAACGTGGATGTGTACGAGGGAGAGCAAATGGGGCGATTTGCCAGACCAAGAGTACCGCAAGGATCTGGACTGGCGGGTCAGTCAGCCAGATCCATCCACAGGACTGACTCCAAGGGAAGACTGAGGGCCAAGTTTGGCCGCAGTGCGGCTATTCCTGCCATTCCTGAAATCGGAGAGGCAGAGATGGAAGCTAAGGTAAACTAGTCCATTCTACTACTGCTGCAGCTGGGGGTGACGAAGATGTTGGCGCTTCTGGAGTGTGTGTCCTCTATATCAGCGGGAGAGAGTGGCATTTAACGTGCTTCCTCGAAATTGTAGCCTATGGCGGCAGCGAAAGCTTTTTCCAAAGTATTCCATCCCATATTCTGTTTTTTTTTTTTTTTTTTTTTTTTTTTTTTTTTTTTTAAATTTACGTCCCCGGACACATTAAGCGTATAGGGGACGGGTGAAACACCACTTATTTTTTATATTCTGTTTATTTTGCAGTTGCTATTTATTGGTAGTGATGTATATGCTGTGATACCGATGATACTTCGCGCTGCTAATGTGTCGAGTGTCGTGTGTATCTGGGACTTACAGAGTGACATATATAACGTGCTTTCTCACATTTAATGTGCAGCAGGAAGGATGTTATGGTGTTAAACTTAAGCTTAGGTCTGACGACGAACGTTTTGATTGCAATCATGGGGAAAATCACGACTTGAATAACTGATTTCAAATCAGTTCGCAGCGTGATTTGTGATGATTTTCCACGTTTAAAACATGCCCTAATTTCGACGAAGTGATTGCGAGTCATTCAGCATGGGTAAATGAAACGCGCTACTTTGATCACGATCTTGCGAAAAAAGATCTAATAATTCTAAGACCTTCCCGCTAAGAACGATGAGTGTGAAAAAATACCTGTGAAGTAATAGAGATGATACAAGCACATGAATGTTTATGAGATATTGCTTCTTTTTTTTTCTCTGAACTTAGCAAATGAAATGCTACCGTTAATGCAAAAATTCTTCGTCGCTGCATTTCACACATTTTGATTTTCGGCGCCGCAAGGGTAACACCTCTTGTGCTTTTGTTTATGCGCAATGACTGTGCGCATATATACCAAAATCAAACGTCAATCCTCCCATTCAAATAATGACTCGCAAACATTCATCGTCTTTGTGATTGCAACCAAAACGTTCGTCGTAAGATCTAGGCTTTAGCGTGATTTTTGATGATAGTGTTGTTTCTGGATTTTGTAATCTAATGTATTCTAGACTACTGGAATCGCTTGTTATCATTTTTAAAACCTGTATAATACTAATAGCCGAGGAACTTTGTAATAGTAAGGATCCTGATATTACCGGCTACGCTGTTTATAGTATTGTGCGGCCTGTACTTTACCCGTATCCACGAAGAGTGAAGTTGGCTGAGCATACATAGACTATGTACATGTACCCTGTGTTGCTTTGATACTAATCACAGTAGATGAGCTGAACGAGGAGGAGATTAATCCGAGTGTCCTTGTATTCAGAAATGTTATTCTTGGACAATGCACAATGTATTACTGCATTAGACTCGTACTTGACTGTACTGTTGCAATACGCTTATGAATACATTTGAGATGTGTCTCCGTATCTAGACCTATTCAAGCAAGGATGACGTGTTTAGTTTTATGCTTTATTTAGATACACTTGGCGTTTGCAGTATATTGTATAGATAACTTAAATGTACTGACGTTAAATTATGTGATATCAGAAACTGGAACGCAGGTCTCTATAAGTATCAGTTTGAAAAATGTATTTCTAAAAATTGGAGTGGTACTAATTATTTGGCAGTTTCATCAAATTGGATCAAGAGCTGTATGCGACGTACTTTTTGTTGTTGTTGTTGATTGAATTAGAAAACAACAATAAAATGCTGTACTTTTGGGGGAATCGGGAAACAACAATGAAATTTTACAAAAGTTCTTTGTCAATCAGCCCTTTCATTAAAATGGAAATTCTTTCCTAACAATAGCAGTACGTACAGACATAAATATGTAGTTCCTTTTTAATCCTAGGACTGGTTGGGGTCGCATGCCAACATGCTTGGAAGTGGACGAAGAAGAAGACTCATTTTATTCGAACTATATAATTACCGTAATCAACCGTGACATTCGTCAAGTAGTGAATATGCATAGCGTGCAATGCAATTCAATACCGATGATACCAGTGCTGTGAGTCGCATCGAATCAAAGTTTTCCACAGGTACATTGACTTCAATATAGTTTTGAAGATTCTTTCGTATCAGTAGAGCCAATTTTCCCGGCAGCATTCAACAGAGGTGAGGTTTAGCTTACCAGCCTAGCTTACCATGCAGTCTGAGTATTCTGCCGCCTATGCTTCTATTGAAGTCGTTGGTGCCTTTGTGAAGACTTCTTTTATAATCTTAGATGTAATATTGTAGGAGCGGAGAGGTACGTTTGGATTATTAAAAAAAAGGCACGAACTATTGAAATCATCGATAATATTGTAATTTCTATAGAACATAGACATGCGTCCTCTTGTTATGACTTTTCTTTTTGACTTTTCTTCATTTTGGTCAAGAAACTAGGTACGAATATCGGTTTTTGGTTTGTGATAGACGAAACTATATGTATAACGAACGGAATTGATTTTTAATTATGTATTATACAAGTGACTGTACGAATACGGTTTTATTTGGTTCATGTGAGAGGCAAAATATTGTTTTACCAAACTAATTTGGTTTATGAATTTATATGTTTGCAATAAAATTGTAGACGTTTCCAAGCTTTTGACGTTTTATCCGGTTTGCCTTTTGGTTTTCTTTCTTTACCCAGTGTTTCATTTTGCTTTTTATACCCCGTGACTTAATTGTGTTAAAGCAGTGCAGAGTGTTTTTGTACTCTACATTGCGACTAGACTTTTGTGATGTTATGTACGATTTGTGCCTTTTGATTATTCCCGCATCACGCGCCTGTTCTTACCGGCTGACTGTGTATTGTACGTTTGATATTCTAACTATATTCTGTTATTAATTTTGAAAACACTGTATAATAAATTGATATTGAATTAGGGGTGCGAGAGAAAAAAGAGCGGGTAATCCGTTTCATGTTGAGCTGAAAAACCAATTGTTACTTAAATTGCACATTTCTTTCGCAGAACTTTAAGAGAGAAGAAGAGAAAATTTGAAAACCAAATAGATTATGACAACGGCGCAAGCTTTGTGGACGGAAATAATGTAGTAAATGTAGGTAACATGCATTTACCGTTATAAATGGGATAAAAAAGCGTTGGGTACGAATTTGAATATTGTATCGAGGAAAATAGGAAAGTGCATAGACCTACGTAAATTCGATGTAGTACACAACATGTATACTGATTAGTTCATGTTCATATATAATTGTATTCTTACATATATTGGAACTGTTGTATTAGCGTATTTGGAATATTCAAGGTCAGCGTGATTGTGTTGTGTGTATGTTGTTGTTGTTATTGTTGTTGTATTTTTAATCTTTAAAAATATTATTTATGTCTTTGGAAACATCGAAGACTTCAGAGTTGATTTCTTAGGTGAAATGACAATGATTTCTCATCCTTTACACGTGTCTGCATTCAGAACATATTATCTTATTGTTCCGGTGAAATTTACTTAACTGACACTTCATACAGTTGCATGCAAAGCGTAGCCGTTACATATCTTTCTTGTCTTCACATATTTTTTTCACTGTTACTACATGTGTGTATGTTCCAAAGCAATTTTCTATATTATGATGATGATTATGATGATGGTGATGATGATGACGATGATGATGATGATGATGATGATGATTATTATTATTATTATTATTATTATTATTATTATTATTATTATTATTATTATTATTATTATTATTATTGACCTCTTCATACATATAGGACTCTCAGGGTACCGGTTCAGTCATATTTAGCGGAGAAGAAATAGGAGGAGGAAGAAGCTCTCTGCCTGGCATGAAAGGTTTGGAAAGGCTCGAAGACATCCCTCTAATGGCTTCCTTCAAAGGAAAAGCAGGCAGACGCGGCAAGGTATTGCTGCTGTATTCACCAAAGCAAAAAATTATAGTCTTTTGTTTGTGCAACAAGTAGTGAGTGATAAACAGGCCAGTGTACGCAGGCCGGTTGCGGTGTATTGAGGTGCATTTCGCTTCCGTTGACCAGGTTGTTTTTTTTTTTTTACTATATGTGTGTGTGGTGCCTGCGCCGAATACAGTTAATTCACTTTGCTTTTTCGTTTTATATTGCAAATTTCATCAAGCTTATTTATTTATATAGTTATTTATATAGTAGGTGTGTAGGAATGTACACCTTGTATACAATTTCATAACATTGTCCTTATAATGATGTATTTTGATTCACCAAGCATGATTTATTCTTCCGTCTAATTTTTTTTCCAGCCTCACATAAATTATGCTTCATTTTTACATTGTATTCGAGAGCCTTGCAAAAACATAACACCTCTTCATTTATTTATTTATTTATTTATCTACAGAATCCTATTCTTAACAAATGATATTAATGCCACAAAAACACGTAATCTTTGATTTTGTCTAAATTACTAAATTAAAATTATCCTATCGAAAAATCAACAATGACATCCGAAAAGGCATACGCACAGCAAATGAGAACTGGATAGAAGAGCAATGCCAGGAAGTAGAGAACAGTCTGAACAAGAACACAGCAAGAAGGCCTACCAGAGTGTGAAGTGGATGACAAGTGTTAAACAACCCAAGGTCTCCACGATCCAGGTCTGGCATATGCCGTACAGGAGAACAAGAAGTCTTGGATAGATGGACAGAGTACGGGTCTGACCTTTATAAACACTAAATGGAGATACCTCAGTTCTAGCATGTTCCCAGAACTGAGAAGAGGAAGAAATCCTCCCAATTCTCTGAGAAGAAGTTGAGGCAGCAGTGCAATCACCATTCTCAAAAAGGGTAACCTTCAGGAGTGAAAATTACCGCACCATCAGCTCAGCCTTATCCGCCTTCCCAGCAAGGTCCTCCTGAAAATAATACTCAACAGTTTGAAACCCCAAGCTGAACAACACAAATCATAGTTGAATGATTCAGGGCAGGACAAAGTACCATTGCACAGATTTTCAACATCATAATAATCGGCGAGAAATACCTGCAGTATCAACATCTATATCATGTGTTTGTAGACTTCAAAAAAGTGTTTGACCGAGTCTGGCATGCAGCTCTGTGGGCAACCATGAGAGTGTACAACATCAGCCCTAAAAATATTGAAGTAATCAAAAGCTTTTATGACACGGCTACCAGTGCAGTCCTCCACAACAGCGCCATCCGGAACTGGTTCAGAACAAAAATATATGTGCGCCAAGGATGCCTACTCTCTCCAACACTCTTCAATCTCTTCATAAAGCGCATCATGTCAGATGACATTGAAGATCACGAAGGCACAGTCAGCATAGGGGGTAGAGCAATCTTCAACCTCCGTTTTGCGGATGACATTGATAGATTGGCTGGATAGGAACAAGAACTTGAACAGCTGATAAAGAGGCTTGACACCACCTCCAGAGCCTATGGAATGGAAATAAGTGCAGAGAAGACCAAAATGATGACCAACAACACCAATGGCATCAACATAAACATCAAAGTCCAAGGCCAGTCCCTCAACACAGTGCATAGCTTCAGACATTTAGGAGCCATTGTATCCGACAGGAAGTCCTCTCCAGGATCGCACAAACAACTGCAGCCTTGAAAAGGTTGAAACCCATTTGTAAAGACATGAACATCAGTCTACATTCCAAGTTAAGGCTGCTGCGCTCCCTTGTCATTTCCATCTTCGTGTACGCTTGCGAAACATGGACCCTCAGCAGATCTACAGCGAAGAATACAAAGCATGGAGAGAAGGTGCTACAGAAGACTTCTGGGCATTTCCTAGATCCTATATCCAGCACATCACCAACAACGAAGTCGGATAGACCATCACACTCATTGGATAACACGAAGAATTGCTGACAGTGGTGAAGAAACGGAAACTCCGATGGTATGGCTACGTCACCAAAGCATCATGCCTTGCAAAGACCATCCTGCAAGGCACGGTGCAAGGATGCAGAAGAAGAGGGAGACATAAAAAGAGGTGGGAGGACAACATTCGAGAATAGATTGGCATGACACTGACTGACTGAGCGAAGCCATGGGGGTTGCTGAGGACAGAGAAAGATGGAGTACGCTGGTTAAACGATCATCTGTGGTGCCCCAACGACCTTCGAGTTACGGGATAGCATAGGATCGAATTATCCTACATTTGTAATATTAATTTATTATTAAAATCTAAACTTCCGAGTATTATTTCTTCGTTGTAACTATCAAATAATAACATTGTTTGTATTATGCGCACTATTATGTATGCCTCGTGATTGGCTTCGGCATCATCGTTTTATTAAATGTTTTGGCCTTCTACAAAAAAATGTGTATTGTCGATCATTTTGTTGTAATTTGCTGCATGATCATCATTTATTATAAGTTTAGTTCTCATTGAGTCTCAATTTAGTCCATCATTATGTTGTGATTGGCTACATCAATTATAATAATGTTTCATTCCTAATATAATTTTGTATCACTGTATTCGATAATGGTGCCGTTTATATGAATTAAAGCTTTTTTTGTTGCAGTAGTTAGTCAGGAAGCTTTGTTCATTAATACTATTACGACTGGTGTGGATTGTAGTTGCGATGATCTACAATGGCTTCACTTTGTTTTGTACAGCGGCGTATATTTACTTTTTACCACAGCTCCACATATATGCATGTAATTTGTGTAATATTTATAATGATCGTATTTTGTCTGTATTTCAGTAATTGGTGGATTTATGCATTGTGGTTCACTTATATAGCGCTGAGACTCCATACTGTCATAGCGATAGACAGTCTAATTTTAGGGTAATGAAAAATCCAATTACAATCACCCAATCTTGGTCGTTATAAATGGTCGTAGCTAAAATTGTATTCCTACATGTCCTCATAATCAGTGTTTCCAGTATTTTCTGATTTTGGAACAAACTTGTCACCTATAGAGGCATGCCTGTGTTAAGATCCCAGGCACACTTTGTTCAAACTGTTGATCGTCCTTCCGGCATGTTCTTAGTCTGTTAAGTTTAAAAGAACCGACAACCAAAAGCAGCCAGTCAAATTAGGCATAAGTTTTTGCGTCGCTGGACGGTCGCTGCACTCTCAAGGGCCAGTTCTTGATGATGATCACTTTTAATGCGCCGGATTACCTTGGTCCGTTGAGGATATTTATTTGCTTAGCTCTGCCTCTGAGCTAGGCGGGCAATTGTACAATCGTGTAGCCAGTCATTTGACATACTGGCGCTGCTTAAGTATAATTATTAAGAATTAAACAAATTGTAATGACTGATTATTGAGAAGTATTGCTTACAGTTACATGTTCCTATTACTATATTCAACACGTTTGAGTAACCTATTTGTATTCGCTTGTGCCTTGAAGTATTAATTGTATACTCGGATGAAATACTACAGTATCTCAATGATCATATTCTTTTATTCATTGCTGACCTGTACATAATCATACTACATGATTATAGCATGCATTTTTATTGTATCATTTTTTTTGTTCCTCATTGTTCGTGAAACATTAGAGCTTCCTACAATTATGATACATATTACTTCTCGTTGTTCAGCATCGTCCTTTTTTTTTTTTACTCACATGCATTTTAATGCCACTGTTTCATTTTTTTCCTGGTCAGTCATGTTCATGGAAAATATTGCAAGTTTCATAAGGAGCATTTGATTTATATGGGCTTTGTCCTTCTGATTTTATATTCATTTTAAATTAAAAGTATTCAAGCGATGACGGTCACATTTTATTTCGATGATTGCTTTGCGGCTTTTATGGTAAAGCCTTCGCCATGGGTGAAGCATAAAGGACCTGCTATTTTACTCTAGATAGTACGCCCGTGCACACACGTAAATAATAGTATTATGATGTTCTTGCAAATCCAACCCGCACAGAATTAGCTAAACGCCTCTAGCCTGTGGGAAAGGTTGTGTTATTGTAGTTCTTCTGTAGTAAAATAGCAAAGTAAATTCAGTAGCTTATTTTGGTGACGGTGGTGATGGGTGTTTATTAGCTTTGAATTCAGGCACACTTGCAATTTTCCTCATGCATTTTACATACTTTATGTTACTTACCTAGTAAGCCTACTACCGATTAAAAAAATTATTTTTGAAGAATTATTTATAGACAAAACCCGTTTAATTGTAGATGGAAAGCATAGCAGCTCAAATGTAGACATATGTTTTTCTCTGCATTTATTCACCAACAATATTCTTTAATTATTTTTATTCTGTTCGTAGTCCAGGGGCGGCAGACTTGTACGTATAAGAGAATTGAGTTGATATGAGTTGATTTGTACTCACCACAATTTGCTTAATACAATTGGTATACTTAACTGCATTTGGTTGACCATTGCTTAACCTAAAGTAAACAAACAAAAACATTGATACATTTAACTGCGCATGTTGACAGAGTGTATCATTTAATTGCTTTGACTTGCGTTTGCTGTAATAGTTTCGTAATTTGTAATGCTTCCATGGGATACTTTTTATATTATTCTTTTTTTATTATTACATGTTTTAAAACTCAGCGTTTCGCCTAACAAAATATGCAGGACCATGGAGATTTTTGAATTATAATAGCGTGTTTTAGCTTGCTGTTTTGGAGTGCCATTTGCTGAAATAAAAAAAAAATTGTGAGTATATTTTGACAACAAGAAACAACAGCTAGGGGGTTGACGTACATGCAATAACAATGTGCAGCCGGGGGTAGCTCTTATTTGTGAAGATAACATGTATATGCATGTATTCATGTGTCGTTGCAAATGACCCGTTTGTTTTTACTATCAGTAATACTACGGATTAAATAGTTTGTGATGAAATGTTACATTATGTATGTATGTACTGTTTGGCAATTTCCCTAACAATATTCATTAGTGTGTGTTTGTTGTCGTGGCACTAAGAGGTAATGTGCATGATAAATGTTTTTAGCCTAAACTGTTGTTACTTCCTGGACTGTCTTTTAGCGTATTCTCTAATTTACTTAGGAGTTTTAATTCTGAAATTTCTAAAAACAGAACTTTAATAAAGATACTGTCCGAGCTACCACGTTTAAAACATTAAGTGTTTAAATTTTTTTTATTTCAAAACGAACGACAATTGGTGCATTGGATCTAAAGTTTTACTTTTAGCCTTATTACTAAAAACATAATATGGTTTGTTTGAAAAATTAACATGAAGCAAGATCTCTGAATAAGCACAATCAAGTAAAGCAAGAGAGGCGCTCCGCAGCAGCTGTCCATCGTACATGTATAATGAAAAGATGAATCAATGGATGTCTTAACTAAGAATACAAGACTATTAAAGCTTGGTTATTTCAGTTTTCCCTATTGTGAAGTTAACAGATGAAATCAGAAATATTTTCTCTTTTTCGGGTTAGATCTTGTATAGGCTAGCGCCTTGAGCAGCTCTTGAGCTGGAAAAACGCTATATAAGAATGATGAAATAAATATTAAACACAATTTTTTGCGAGCTATCGGTTGACTGGCCAAAGTAATAAATGTGTACATTTTCAGTTACTTTTTTTAATATTATTTTTTTAAAATCCCTCCTTTAACACGCTTGTCAGACTATACACCAGTAAGACAATGTTAATTTCTTTTGGGTAAAAATCGCTCTGGTGGTAAAATAGGATTCCAAGGTTAGTTGTTCGGTAATTCCTCTTATCAATACAATGAAATGTGCTTTACACAAAAAAATCTTTGCATATTTCCTGTAGGCTACTGGCCGAGCTCAGCCATCCAGAGAAGATAAGAATGAGTTCCTGAATGCTTTGGGTCAGTCTTCTGCTGGCCAACCTACTGTCCCCATGCTGTACTTCTACAAGTACTTGCTGAAACATGGGGATGAGGATGGTATGCCTCAGCTTGATAAGGATCTCTTCTTCTATATCGAGGTGCAGAAATTCAAGGTAAGTTTTAACTTTGACGGTAAAATGTTGCAGTTCACAGTTGGGTGAAATGAATAATTATGTAGTGCGCTGTTTATTTTTTTTTTTTGGCGTCGTTCAGTGGCTGCATCCAGGTACGAACCGCGACCCCATCTCAGTTGGTTTACCGAGATCTATGATGCTTAACGAATTTAACTAAAAATATGCCTAGTTATACCCAATTACCAAGCTACTTAACTATACTAACAACGAAGATTGTTCTTTAAATTAAGGTAAATCATGACAGAAGAAGACGAAAGTCTCTCAGCAAAAATACCCTAACTTACGTATACTTGTAGCTTTCGATGATCTCTGACCACCATCTACAGCAAAATAGCTCATGTGACTGGAGAAATAAAAATTATGTCGTGCAGTGAATTAATACTTTTACAAAGTGAGATTGAGGTCATTTCCCCCCCCCCAAATATTTACAGTAGTTGTACGATCATAGAAGAATTTATTAATCCACATTATTGAGGGTAAAGCTCTGCGAAAGACGTGTAAGCAGCTTTAAAAAAAAAACGACCTGAGGTCCTTGACGTCACGTCGCCATTCTCTCAAAGGGCTTTTTGATACAGTCATTGCGCGTCACTCAGCACCACACGCACATGTCTATATTACGTTTTTAATTATCTTACTTTTATTCAAGATATCAGTTATCACATTTTCTGTATTGCTTTGCAGGAATGCAGCCACGCTTTCTCCGATGAGGAAATGATGAAGAGAAAAGTTCAGTCCATAGTAGACTGTTTTTTGGACTCTGTGTACTCACCAACTTTACAGGTATGCTGCATAAATGTGTAAGATACCTGTGTGCTTAGATGCAACAAACCCATTTTAAACGATGTGAAAAGCACAAGCTATCTGAAGTGAATCAAGAAGCATTGTGAATATAGATCAAATCCCTTGCAGTGTTGCCTTTAATAAATTATTAGGTTTTATCTGACAATAAAGTTGTATTTTATTGCATTGTATTTCATCAAAATATCCTAGATGCTACTAGACACTATTTTTGCTGCAATCCCGCATAATATGGCGAAACTACTTACATAGTTTTATCTAGTCCTACATTCCTTGTCACTCGAGTAGCATTGTTCTTAGTTTGCAAGCTTCTTGCTAATTTACTAGTATTCTGAACTAAATATATTTATGATCCCTTAATTAAAATGTAATGATTTTGAGTTGATATTCACTGCTCAGTCTGTTTGTCTGTCTCTCTTTATGTCTCTCTCTCTCTCTCTGTCTGGTTGTCAGTCTGTCTCTCTCTGGAATAAACTTGCATTGCTTTGATCTCTCTCTCTCTCTCTCTCTCTCTCTCTCTCTCTCTCTCTCTCTCTCTCTCTCTCTCTCTCTCTCTCTATAGCTGGAAGAAAGGACCTCTGGACCTAAAGCTACTATCCTTATGTAATAAACGTTTTTCAGTTTCAGTTTCAGTTTCTCTCTCTCTCTCTCTCTCTCTCTCTCTCTCTCTCTCTCTCTCTCTCTCTCTCTCTCTCTCTCTCTCTCTCGCCGTCTTTTTGTACTACTACTTCCTTTGCTTTCTGTTTCCCATATATATAAAATCTTCAGATCGACCTCACGAGCGAGATCCACGTCAAAACGATGAAAGCATCTCAACGGTACCTGGGCGGAAAAGAATTAGCACCCACGCTGTTCGACGAGGCTCAGTTCTACGTCTTCAAGGAGCTCCTTCCTTACTGGGCAGGCTTCAAAAAGGCCCAGCAAGTTCCTCAGGATCCCAAGAAGCGTCCAGGTAAAAATGTCAAAGCATCTCAGTGAATATTGAAGGAGAAGATGATCTCTGATTGTTGAAGTAACTGGTGACGAGAGGGAAGTATTCTTGGATAAATATGTTTCTGTAATTTTCTATCTATTTTCTCCTAATCTCGGTCATCGTTTTTGTATTGTATCATGTAAATTATTATGATTTGTAGCGGATTCAAAGAGAAGGTAAGAAAGCACAACTCGATACTCAATATATCAACGTCGTGCGCGCTTAGTAGGTTACTAATTAAAGGGGTTGACTATACTGGAAAGGCAACCACCAAACAACGCAAAGAATGAAACGAGCGAATTAACATACCCAACCGACCCGGATGTGAAAGACTATACCTGACCCTGTTTAGAGCCGGGGAAGTGAGGGAGAGGAGATGAGCATTGCCCTCATTAAGCTGCCCGGAGAAAAGGAAGGTCCCAAACGCTCCTTTCCTCAAGGACCGAAAGTTTACTGGAAAGCCTTGGCCTTTACTTAATTGCTTGTATTAGTTATGACACTTGTCCCCTTTCTGAAAGTGAAACTGCTTAGTCTCGCATATTATAAATATAAGAACCGTTTTTTTTTCCTATAGTTAAATTTTGTGTTACTGTATGAAAATGACTGACTGCTTTCCAGTAACGAAGTACCAGAAAATGTTGAAGAAGCGTTTGGAGAACATTGAGAATTACGAAATACCTTCAAAAGACTTCATCCTACCAAGGATTCCAGAAGGGGCCGTGCCTTCATATACCATCTCACTTTCAGATGGCGTCAAATACAGGGTAAGTCATTGTGTTTTTATTAGCTTTTTTGAGAGGGGGTTTTAGAGAGTGGTTTAATGAAGAAGCATGAACATATTAGTGCGAGTACAAACCTAATCTTGCGTATGACATGTGCATACGAAAGACAGTAGATTGTTTAAAGAAAGAACAATTAATATTTTGGCATGTTTTGGGTAAGCGAACCAGATTAGATAAGAATTTCTATACAATGTGAAAGGTCCTTGCAGTCTATATATGATTTGACGTAATTAGAATTTTGTTTAATAAAGGTAAAGTGCAGCCATGTCTAGGCCTATATCAAAGCCTAATCACGTTTATGCATGAAAATCCCTGTAAATCCTTTGCTGTATTCAGAACCGCTGATCTCTGTTGTTGTTTTTGTTTTTTATGGCATGCCCAATTGTACACCTTAATCAGTAATGGTCAAATTACTATTTGATCGTGGAAATCATTTGTTGTAATCAGAAGTGCTGTCTCTCTTAAATTATTTTGTTTATACCTTGTACAAATTAGGGGTGTCGGATAGTGCAGTGGTTGGAGCACTCGCTACTGTGTCGAAAGTGAAGCACCGTCCGGTGCGGTTAGCACTTGGATGGGTGACCGCTAAGGTGTGAAGCGACAAACAACAACGCCCCCAGTTGACTCAACTGTGATTGAGTACCTACTCTCTTGAGGGTGGGGAAGGTAAAGCAGCGAGGGAGAGAGTTGGGCATCACCCTCATTACGCTGGCCCAAGATAAGTGTGATCTCCAACATCACGCTCCCCTACGGCCACAAGGCTATGGGACTACCTTTACCTTTTTTTTTACCTTTTGTACAAATTATCAGTTATCGTCATTTATTTTTAGGGCAAGTGATTTAGAGTTGCTCTGAGTGCATCCTGTTTTGTGATTTTTTTAAAATCTGTATGAAGCATTACAGTTAGTATTATACATTAAATACAGAACAGTGACATTATTTCGATGCACTATAGTAAACTTAGAAGAAATAGCCACCAACTGTATAGATTGTCTTAATTCACATGTGTAATCCATTGTTATGTTCTTACTTTCTTTCCCTGTTCCATATATAGCAGTCATGTGGCGATTGTTTGTAAACTCGTGATAAAGAATCCCGTTACACTTGTAGACTTAACTCCAGTTAGTATCATAAGCATAAATTAATGTGTATCACAGAGAGGTAACCATAGATTGCGTCGTGTAGGCCTATTTATATTCTGCATCATTTATTTAGAATTATTTTCAGTCTTAGAGATTTGGTTCTGACAGTAGAGATTTGGTTTCAGCCGCACACTCCGACACATTCGGTGTCGGGGCGTCTCTCTACGCGCAGCGGAAGCGTAGATCACTTTGTCACGTGACCCTAAGGCTGTAAGTTGATTGGCTGGTTGCTGCTAGACTGTCATGGCCGCCGCTACTTTGCAAATCCCCTATTTTCAATTTTGCCTTTTGCACTCACTCATCGAACTAGCATACACGAAACTTAGTAGCTGTCTCTTTACGCCTTTTTCCTATTGAGGGACTAGCTACAGTTTCGAGGTGCAGATTTCTTTTAGTGAGTCACCCTGTATTGACGACGTCCAATGCCCCAAAGCAGAGGCAGTGCCCAAGAATATGAAATACCAGTTTTAATTTGAAAAGATTCAGAATACTTCTTTGGAAAGAAATTATCCACAGCAAAAAGTAAGCGTTCATCATTCCATTGCCGTTTCGTTGTTCATGAAGAGTAGGTCTATTCGATATGAGTCATTACCGCTGTTTTGGGGGCGTTAGACGAATAGCATTTGGGCTGGGTCACTTCATGTATCTACGCAATACGCTCATTTAAAGTAGGTCATTTAAAAAAATCTATGCTCATCTTTTGTTATATAATTTTTTACGGGCATTTGGGCTGCTATAATTTTCTACTTATATATGCACACTTTTTACTCAAACGTGGTGATTTCCTCATTAAACTGCCTTATCACGATTGTATTTATTCCCAACCGTGTAAAGCCGTACGCAATTAAATGCGCTTCTTGCGCTATGTAGATGTGATTTTAATGCCTTCTTGTATTTTAAAACAGATAATGGCGAAATATATTTTGTAATGGCATATGCGTATGGGATTGTTACTCTTGTATTTCCAGTTTGTTTGGCGACAAGTGGTATCGATTGTAGTCTAATATTGTTTATTGGCAAACGTTTACAAAATTATTTCCTTGCTTTTTGAATGCTTAGTGCGGTCGATTTATTTGTATACTATGTGTTCTTTGTCTAAAATTGTATAATCTTCTACTAAATTAAAAAAAACAAACATTTGTTTGTTTATATGGCTTTATATTGCACTTGGTTTCATATCATATCCTGAAACAGCTATCAACCAGTCGATCCAACATATGCTTATACCCATTTCCCCCCATTCCCCCTCCTCTCTCTCCCTCTCTCTCTCACTCTTCCTCTCTCCCTCCCTCTCTCTCTCTCTACTAAGTATCCGCCTCTTCTCCATTCTGCCTACAAATGGGAACGTTTCTCTTGCTGCGCTGCGGTTTGCTGGCACGTCATATTTATACACATTTTCCCCCTTTTTCTGGCACGCACAACTCTATGACTATTGATTTTCTAAAGGTTTCTATTAATGCCACATCTAAACGTTTTCTGTATATATTTCTCTTCTCTTCGTTTTACGTTTACACCTGTTTTATTAATCTTGTCATCTATGCATTTTCATTTTCTCTTCAATGCACAGTACATATATATATGTATTTCTATATGTCACTGTAGGATTATTCATTTCTGTATGTGGACTTCACACTTGTTTCACGTTAACTCGTGTAAACAAGTCTTATACCTGAATCAAACTTATTATCATTTTTGTTTACACAATATTACCTTGATACCACTTTAAAATAATAATATAATTATTATTATAAATGAATCGTTCTTCTTTGCACTCTTTTTAAAATGTATTATTAATCGTGTTCGTTTTTTGAAGTTCAACACCTGTGTCTTTTGTAAGACATAGACTATATTTTATTCAGAAATAATTTTGCTGAATGCCACCGTAGGGCTTATGTGTAAGAATAAGTATCTGCAGTAGTTATGAATTATGAACATTTAGTAACAGTTCGGCGTACTTCCTTCCAATATGAACGTACAAAGTGAAATTACAATTAATAATGTAGGAAAAACATACGACAGTGTACTTTTCGTGTCTGGAGAGATTACAAATATTAAATGACCATAAAGCATTCGAGAGCATCGGTGCTGTGAAAGATTGCTTGGTCTTCGTCATCGTTCATTAAATAAATTAATCTGTAAACCCTTTTAAGTACGTCAGTGATCGTCCTAGGGATTTGCCAAACCGGTACGACGTCACAGTAAACAAACCCACTCGAACGCAAACCGGTAGGCCAGTCACGGAAACCGGTATGACCCATAGCAAAGCTTACTAATGCGTCACTATTTTTGCCACCGAAAATCTGCCGACGATTGCAGTGATTAATTTATTGCTCACGGTAAAGCCTACTAACTATAACTGAAACGATGTTTGCCAAAAATAAAAGTAAATAACAGGCCTTTCTTACCTAAACATCTTCGTCTTCACATAAACTTCTTTTATCGCCCCTCTCCCCCCTAGCAAAAAATAAAAAAAGAGATTTTTGCTTCTTCATTATTACTAGCCTATCTGCCACTGTCGCAATACCTACTGACGAGCACGAGGAAAGAAAAAATCGAAAAGTGCGCGAGTTTAATTTATCCGTATTCACGATAGCCTTGCGCCCGACATTGTTATATCATTCTGTATTAATTACCTCAAAGAATATGGCAAGGCCACTGAACGGATTCGCAGGCCTCTCGTCTACACTCCCTAAACACATAATCAGCGTGGCTGGCTGGCTCTCTCTCTCTCTCTCTCTCTCTCTCTCTCTCTCTCTCTCTCTCTCTCTCTCTCTCTCTCTTCATTTCTCTTGTTTTTCTTTCTCTTTTCCTTTATTTTTGAAACCAGTCAAACAAAATAAGAACCGGTAGGCTCTACCGGCTACTGATTTTTAAACCGGTATTTTTATTCTCAAACCGGTAAAATACCGGTAATTTCCGGTTAAATTCATCCCTGTACGCATTAATGTGGAATAGAGATATAGGGTTGGGATGGGGTGGGGAGAGCAGACGAGGAGGGTTGGGGTAGGATACATGCGTGTTTTCATTTCATTTTCTTTTCCACATATGAATCATACTTGTTTATCGGTTTCAAACCACAGGTGGAGGTAAGATCAATTAAATTTGTATCCAGCGTTACATTCAGTCAGCGCATTTGTGTAGTTAATGCAGTGCCATGTTTATGTATTGTAATGTAGTATTTTCAAAACGCTTGCTTTATTTGAGCAAATAAATGTGTATATATAGACTTTAGCTTTTGCATTTATGTATGGCTTCAATTGCAAACATGTACAGCTTCGAGGTAAAATTTGGCTTTTACGTTTATTTGCTATTCCGAAGTAATTAGGTTAAATTTTTGTCCTGTGTACTTATTACTTTTCTCTTTTCACAAATACACAGATTGAAGCAATATGTTCAGGCTGATCTTTCTTGCTTTCTAATTCTTTTGCGATCTTTTTGTCAAACATTATTAATATTATTTGTAGTAAAGTAGCGTACTTTTGTGGATTCGGCGATGCTTGACATAGTTGTTAGCACGTCATTGCCTTTATTATTGTATTTTATATTGTTTTATATTCAGTTTATATTGTGTAGCATTTTTAATTTTGTATGCAATTACGTTTTAGCTGTAATGTTCAGTTGTTAAGTAATATATCTTAAATTAGTGTAATTAAGTTCCTTTTGAAAAATGTTTAAGTATTTGTTTATGTGGGCGTCTAAAATTCCTCCGTTTTATGCGGAGTTTATATATTATTTCGTTCTTATTTTATTTTGCTTCGCTTTTGATGGTGACCGAGAGTATAGTTCAAGGCTACAAAGACTTCAGGCCCATGCTCGCTCTTAAAACGTCTGTCGCTGGGCGTTCTGAGAAAGGAAACGAACAATAGCACCAGCAGCACTCTGAACATGTTAATGATAATGAATAATTATTGATAAAAATTGGACTAGCTTGCTTCAGTGGAATTTGAAGAAGTTTGGTGTTTGCTTGTTCGGTTTTATTTATTTACTTTTGGGTGGGTGGGTGGGAAGGGTGCACATGGAAGAAGACTATACTCTGGAGTGTAGCTATCGCTGCAGGTTTATTATACAGCGTTGCTGAGTCTGTTTGAGGCATACGCCTTATACAGATACGGCGTACACCTGAGCAGGCTCAGACACTATGCATGGTATCTGTTTGCATGGCTTGAGATTGTTTCGATGTGGCGTTTTGCTTTAGAATAGACTTGTTGATACAATCTTTTCCTGTTTAGATTTTCGTTTTCTTTTTCTTTTTATTAAGAAAAGTAGGGACTGGTTTTTTGTATGTCAAGAACTTTTTAATAACAATATATAAGTTATGTATGTCGGGAATAGGAATTATAAATTGACCGTTTTTTTTAATTAGTGATTTTTAAACAATCTCTTTAAAAAAATCTCTTCCCATCTCCATCTCCCCCTTCACCTCCCCATCCCCATCAATTAAAATGTTTTTTGTTTGTTTAATTGTAAAGTAACTTTGAACATTCAAGGAATTTGTTTCTTTTATTGTTTACTTTTTAGTGTTATTGCATCTTTTTTTTTAAATTAGCAAATGTTAGTGTATTAGATTTAAAGTGCGTCTGAGGTCTATTCACGGGAAGAAATTACTATTTGTTCAAATAATATTCCTATTTAGTGTCTAATATTTGCGAAAATTGAATCTAAATTTCACATCCGACCTTTGGAAAAAGTTAGTCTGCCAAAGCAGGAAATGACTTATCTCCCTTAGAATAAAGTCGCAAGCGGCGTCCAACAGAGTAACGCAGCGCTGCATGAAGAACATGCTCCAAGGCGTTGTGAATTAACCGGTGCTTGTGGTATAGAGTGACGCATGGTAGCTGTATCCAGGAGCCTTTTGCTAGATTCGTGAGGTGGCGTTACCGAGGAACCGAATATCTTTTTAAGCTGCTTCAGGAAACAGGAAAATGATGCTTAACGTCCTATTGCATCAGCGTTAAGGACGATCACCCTGTCGCCACCCTGACAACAATGAACATCATCATCACATCAAAAAAAGATCCTAAGCTGCTTCTTCGCTTATTGGAGAGCTTTGGTCTCGATAATATGGATTAATAAAATCTTCTATGAACTTTATATAATGTAAAGTTTTAAAAAAAAAAACAAAAAAACTCAGACTCACTTCGAGTCTTTCACTTAGTGATGTAAGCCTAAATAAGTGTATGAATTTTTTATCAAAATTAATTTTTATTTAAAAAATAACGATTATTATTATAACATTTTTTAATCGAGCTTCCTTCTGTTTGTTATTGTTTATGATCTTTATTTTTTCATGCCTGTTTCAGACATATTTTTTTCTTTTTTTTCTTTTTTTTTCTTTTTTTTTCTTTTTTTTTCTTTTTTTTTTAAAATGTAATTTTGTATAGGCATAGATCTATGGAATATATAACACATTTATTCTTATCTTTATAACTGTATTTATTTACGTGCGTAGTTACAATTCTTGTATTAAAAATGCCTTATTATTATATTGAAAGACAACCCTTAGAGAAGATTACTTTCGTGGTTATTTTAACAGCGACATATTATTGGCAGTGTCCTGCGTATTAAAATTCGTTAAAATTAATTATGACTTCATTTGTATAATTTAAATTATGTTGGCGTAGGCAGTTCGTCGAACGTTAGTAAGAATGCGATGTATGACACTTTGTTTAGTTTGATAGTTAACATTATCAGTTATGTGCCTTTTTTGAGAGGGGAGAGGGGAGAGAGCCGATAGAAGATGTCAATAGCTTTGTGTTTTGCATATTCGCTGTAATGCGTAAGTCATAGAATGCAATGTTTGCTGCTCAAGTGACAAAATAACATTAAGAACAAGAAATGTCAGCAGGTGATGCAGTACAATCATTGAACCAACATTGATTGTATGCCGTGGTTCTATTTTATGATATTGCTATATTGATTTTTGTTGTTGTTGCTGCAATGTCTGCACTAAATTTTCCGTTTTTTCCTCGCTTGCTCATAAGCGCGGGGAAAACTGGAGTGTGAGTATTTCTGTTCATGTTACATTTATATGTGTGCTAGTGTTATGAGAATGTTTTCGATCCTCGATCAAAACAAACGAAGACAAAAACAACAGCAAACGAAAATGGTCGCGTTAAACAATAGCATATTTAATGGTACTCTCCGTCGTTTTCAGTCTGTTTCAAATGCTTAATTTATAATGCATGCCCCAGTCACTTTCAGTCGTGATGTTTGGATTTGTTCTTTTTTTTTGTTATAGATCCATTACATTTATATCTGTTTGGTGCAGGCATTCATTTATTGACACTACTCAATCTGTCTGTCCGTCTGTCTGTCTCTTTCATCCCCCCCCTTCTCTCCCACCTCTCACATCCCTCACTCCCAAACCATCACAGTCACCTCTATCATGAATTTAGGTACCAGGTATTTCAGCGGTATATCACCTTAGTTTTATCAGAATTATTGGATCCAGTTTATGCACTTTTCATGACATTCTTCGATCTCAGTTAAATCTTTTATATAATTGACTACTTGTTCTGCTGACTTTCTTGAATGTTACTGTGTCGCCTTGGAGAAGTACACGTCCATTCATTCTTTTATACATGACCATTTGCACTCTTTGCTCTTTTTAGTATTACTGCCTACTAGACTATCATTCGCAGAACAATGACTGTACTTTATCTGACTGTGTTCTGTGATTGTATTTTCTTACCAGGAGATATCAGAGAGTGCGGGTCCTACGCCAGTGCCAGCAGGGGATAGCAAGGAACGCCGTGGCAGCCGCTTGCCCGTAGCTCCCAGCTTGGAGAGTTTGTCTAGAAAAACGTCCAGAAAACAGTCTGTCAACAAAGATCAGCCACAAGTTTCTATCAGGACATGACACTACACACAGTAATGATATTTGGGTGCAGCCCACTATATGAAGATTTTCCGTGTGTGCAAGGGTTGTGTACTCAAAATTCAACTCGTGAAATTAATTAATTGTTTCTATACCTCGAATCAAGACGAAAAGTGCTAAACAATTGAAGATGAGTATTTTTAAACGAACCGGTTACTCTGGGGTTTTAGTCAATATAATGAGAACGACAATTTTTGTTAATCGGTTTAAGCGACTTTGTGGATGACGATAGAAACGATTCCCCCTCGCCCCCCCTCCTTCCCCCCTCAGTCCCCCGTTTTAGAGCTTATGAAAAGAAAACAACCCATGTATTGTCCGAGGAGCATAACATCTGACACAAAATGGCTTCCCACTTTATTTCCAAATTTATTCCTTAACCCCTCTATGACATGTTATCAGTTTATGGTTTTAATTATTTGTAAGCCACTACTTTGCAACAAATTGGATTTCGTACACATAAATATAAGAGAACAGTAAAAATATTTCCCTTATATCGAAATAGTCCATAGTACAAACAATTGCGCATTGCCCTAAAATATATTTGTTTCGAAGAACTTGCATTTCTTTCTCTCCTCCTTTCCTCTCTCATCTACCTCTCCCCACCCCTCTCAATCCTCTATCTCTCTCTCTCTGTCTCTCTCTCTCTCCCTCTATCTCCTCCCTATTTCGTTTTCAAAGAGCATGCATTAGTCACCTTAATCACAACTATTTCCATTTCAAACAATTCGGATATCTTATTAATATGTTCGGCAAGGAATACTTCGATTGTGACACTAAGTGTTCACTGTCACGAGTGTTATTTGGGCACGCATGTTTGTGAGTTGTTAATGGAATTTTGTCTAAATGGCTTTAACTTGAACAGTATATTATTTCTATGTGCATGAAATTGTGTAAAGTTAAGTGCGACTTTGCTTAACATTGAACCATAAAGTGGATACTATATAAACTCGAAACACGTTCATTTGTATACTGTCTCGATTGTGCGGCTGGAAGTAAGTGTGTGAAGTTTAAGTGCAACTTTGCTTAACATTAAAACATAATGTGGATACTAGATAAACTTCAAACACATTTGGTTATATTGGATACGCTGTCTCGATTGTGCGGTTGCAAATGCTGTTTAACTATTAAATATTTCAAACCTTTGAATGTAAAGTTTAATTTCTGTAAGCTCAATCCCCAAAGCCATGGTGCACTGAATTCAACACGTGTGTGTTTACTGTGTAACTCAACTTGATTTAACTTTTTCCAATGCATCTTTAGGTCATGTTTTGACCAATCAAAGTTTTGCGTATGTGAACTGCTAACATCTAACATCACTGGTCTTTTCAGCGGGGTTTGGCAATGTAAATCTTGTATTCCTTTTCTTATATGGTTCATTTATCAGCAACATGTGTTAGCATAAAGTGAACATTGTAAGAATATTAATGTTATCTCACAGTGTAACCTTCATTTGAAGAGCAAAAATAATAAGCCTAACGCTTTCTTACCTCCTTACACCTTGTGTACCACTCCTTCACCCCTACCTCCACATTTGCTACCCCTTACGATACGCGGCCACGAGACTTTCTCAGGTCATGTGACTGTATAATTACGTTATGCGTACGTTTTTGTTTAGTCGTTGTTGTTTCAATGCGGAAAATGTTCTTTATTTGTTCTGTTTGTTTGTTCAGGTTGTGAATTTTTATGGATACTCTCGCAAGAAGCTGAATGCATAGAATTTTTTTGGCTTATATGCTTATTTAATATTGTAGTTGGAGCTACTTTCATAAAATTCCGTCCATCAGACAGGTGTAATAACTCTAATATATAAAGATTTTATTGAAAATCTGCACGAAGTCACTTTTGCATTAGAGCACAACGCCGTGTTTTTGAATGTTTAAGGCTGTGAAAAACATCCTGACGCCAAAACGCACAAATCAACACACCACACGCGTAATAAGACACAAACATGAAAATAAATGAGAGACTAAGTTTAAGAATTGTACCGTATCTATACAGGTAAATAATACAAATACGTACATGTCAATAACGACAACACTTTAGCTCGTCTTAACTTCAGATGGGTTACAGCTTTGCTCCAATTTGATTCGTGCAACAAAATTCCTAAACACCAAGGTTGTTAAAAACGTGTAAATGAAACTAACGTGCATCTTATTGCACTTTCCGACGCCGAGCTTCAGTATTAATTGCAAGAGTCAGCCTCGTATAGTTCGCTAGAGTCTTAATTCTTGATGCCAAAGATAGGCTAGATCACAGACGTAAAGAACATATTGCACAAAACAGTTGTTTCCTCGTCTTCTGCACAGGACATTATTTCACAATGAAGCTATCTGTGATTTATTTGTGGTTTTTATTTTGTTTTTTTTTTTGCAACTACCCTTTGCATGTTGAGACAATATTGCCGTGCTGCTTAGAGCGAGAATATATTTTTTTCATTATTGACAAAAAAGCATGTCGTTTTCTGACAAGGAATCGTTATTTGGTGTTGTTAATAATATATTGTTTTCATGCATGACTGTGATCAGATAAAGTATTATTTATTTACATGTATGTATGCATGCATGGAATCTTTCAAAACAAAATACAATGAAACAGACCATGCAACTGCCTTGTTTAATTGAATGACAGTATCTGTCTGAATGATTTTGTCTCTCTTTCTGTCTGAGTCTCTCTTACATGCATCCTGTGTAAGACCTTTGAGCACTTCCTAGTCAGCCAAATCATGAGTTATACTAAGACCCAAGGAATTGTATGCCCAGAACAGCATGGTTTCAGAAGGGGACGCGCTTGCGAGTCACATTTGCTCGGGCTTGTGGACGAGATATCAGAAGT
>JBAHVR010000312.1:0-2500 GCA_036898135.1 Oncomelania hupensis
CAAAATAGAATACAAACATTATAAAATATCAACAAAACACATCCATATAAAATGCCTACATTGCCAAATAATAACATCATAGAATTCCCCAGGAACCATTATTTTGGCAGAAAGTGTCCAATATTCCCAAGCTGATCCAACAGACCTCACACACAAATGAGGAGTTTCGTCCAGGAAGAGTTTTCAATAAAACGGGTAGGTGACTGGTCTAGCAAAGAAGAAGATAGTATAGAAGATTGATAGAACAGAGTAGGAATGAGAAAGAACAAAGGAGAAAGACAGCTACAGTGGGAATTAAAAGCACATTTTTCTAACCTGTTAAAAATTTATATGTATTCGACGTTCGTAAAATCACTCATATTAGAGTGGTGTTTTTTTTTGGTTGTTGTTTTTCACCCAATTTTTACCGGAGATTTGAAATACACTCACCTGCGCGAAGGATAAAGCTACCGCAAAAAGAAGTATAAACGCCGCCCATCCCTCCATTATGACGTCAAATCTGCTGTGACCTCACTCGTGGGTGATGACGTCACTTCAATCTGCTGTTTCACTACCACGGTCGCTACCTGGACAGCGTCATCAGATCTGATTGACGTCACGCTTCACAATAGCAGTTCGCCAAGTTATCTGAAACAGCACATCAGAAAGGAAGCCTGTTAGGAAGGAAGTCATTACGTAAGTTCATTAATAAACAAAATAAGCAATTTATATGAACGCGGCTGCACACGTTAGCTACTTTAGGAAGGAAGCCATTAGTTTAATGAAATAACCACCGGCAATTATGCGTGCCCCATTGTCGCATTAGGAAGGAAATCATTACCTTTATCAATAAACATCGGCAATGAAAGATTCACATACAATTAGCACAAAATGAGGCTTTTCCTTATACTATATTCTAGTCTTCGAACAAAATGGCGCGGACCTATGGCGAAACGGTGTTAGGCTCTGTGTTTATACTGATGTTTCTTGAGTGTTTGAGGTAGAAAGACTAGAGTAGTGTGAGTGCAAGCGTACTCGAGTGAGGAACTTCTTCGCATTCTGGCGCATTCTTCGCAAAATGGCGCGGACCTATGGCGAAACGGTGTTAGGCTCTGTGTTTATACTGATGTTTCTTGAGTGTTTGAGGTAGAAAGACTAGAGTAGTGTGAGTGCAAGCGTACTCGAGTAAGGAACTTCTTCGCATTCGTGACTGTATGAACGGCAAGTACACTCCAAATTTGTTGATTACCATCGGTGAATCTGACATTCTTTCCCGCGCGATGAACGAAGCTATAGGTTCCCAACACATGATTCTACCACGCGATAAGCCTACGCGCAAGCGAGGTAAGCGCGGCGGGCTGCTTGTTCGCTTTCGCCGTCACTCTCTACGTCCTTCTCTCCCCTGCATCATTCTCTCCAACGTCCGTAAGCTGACCAACAAGTTCGACGAACTATTGTATCTATTCCGTACTCAACGCAACTTCCGCGACTGTTCTATTGTATGCCTCACTGAAACCTGGCTTCAACCCTCCCACCCCGATGCTGCTTTTCCACCCCAAGGCTTCTTCATCTTCCGTGCCGACCGCAACCTCGTACTATCTGGAAAGATGGACGGAGGCAGCGTCTGCTTCATGATTAACGATCGCTGGTGCACCGACAGCACTGTTCTCTCCACCTTCTGCTCCCCTTACCTTGAAACTATCTTCCTCAAGTGTCGCCCCTTCCATCTCCCCCGTGAATTATCCTCCATTATGCTAGTGGGAGTCTACATCCACCCCGCTGCCAACCACCACCCCGCTACAAGCAGCATGTCAAATGCAAAACAAGGTATGAGACAACCCTCGACCTGTGCTACAGTACAATCAGTGGCGCCTACAGCGCCGTAGCACGCCCCCCTCTCGGCAACTCCGATCACAACTTCATCCACCTCCTCCCCGCCTACCGCCAGAAACTTAAGTCCGCCAAACCCCAGCAACGTACCATCAAGCGCTGGGACCAGGAGTCCATTGAACAACTGCAGGGCTGCCTGGATTGCACGGACTGGGACGCGCTGACAGACCCATGCGCCAACTTCGACGAACGAGCTGATGTGATAACAGCGTACATCAGCTTCTGCGAGGAATCCTGCATCCCCACCAAGTAGGTCAGGGTGTGGCCCAACCACAAACCCTGGTTCATCGGCGCCCTCAAGGCAAAGGTGAATGCCAAGGAGGAGGCACACAGGAGCGGAGACCAGACGGCCTACCGACACGCCAAGCGCAAACTGGAGAAAGCAATCCGCGCGGCCAAGTGGCAGTATCACCAGAACCTGGAAGCACAGGTCCAGTCCGGCAGCGCTCGCGCAGTCTGGCAGGGCCTGCAGACCATCACCAACATCAAGAAAAAGGCCCCTCCTGCTGACGCAGACAACAAAGACCTCTCTGACCATCTCAACGAGTTCTACGCTCGGTTCGATCGGCAGAACGCCACCCCCGTCATCGTCACGCCCCCGACTCTGCTTTTTCACTGCCCCGTCCTTCGT
>JBAHVR010000312.1:7500-25000 GCA_036898135.1 Oncomelania hupensis
TAAGTTAGGTCATACTGCTTCCTTGGTGCAGCACAGGTCAACCAGCTCTAGCTTTACTGCGGTTGCAATGCAGAACAGGTCAACATCCGTATTAGTTGCAGAAGAATGATGCAAACCGTACCAAATTGCTTTATTTACTTTGGCATTTCACATCTGTAAAAGCGAGGAATTTTTCCGGCCGGAGAAAAATTACACTTATCTTTTTTTTTCTTATTACTACATATAGCATTCAGTGCATATGCATGGGATGCCATACAGCATTCAATACTTTCCCAGGTCCTAAAATTATGTACTGAATGCCATATCTAGTAATATTAATTAATAATAAGAAGAAGAATAAGGCTAAGAAGAAATAAATAAACTGTAATTTTTATAAAGCTATGAGTGGTAAAGTCGCGCAGTGGTTAGAGGACACGCCAGATACTGTTTCGTGAAGCAACGTCGGGGCCAGTTAGTACTTGGATGAGTGACTACCCCAGTTGGGGTGCCTGGGTTTCTGTATAAATAGTATCTCTACTCTATGAAGGTCTAGTGCTTTAAATTATCACTGTTCCTGCCATTCTCATTTGTTCTTTCTCGCTCCTAATCTGTTCTATCAATCTTCCTCACTAGACCAGTCGCCTACTTTGATTTTATCTTGATTTATGATTTTGTGATTTGTGTATGGGTTCTGTTGGGTCAGCTTGGGAATATTGGACGTTTTGTGCCAAATGGTCAATGGGGCTTTCTATAGTATTATTATTTAGCCACGTAGGCATATTATGTGTATGTGTTTTGTTAATATTGTATAATGATATTTATATTCTATTTTGTTTTTGTAAAAGGAGATTCGATAAATTAGAGGACAGCTTCAGCGTCCTCTGCATGAAATCCCCTTATTGTAAAGTGACTATTGTGAAGTGACTGGCTAGTGGAGTGCCTTCAGTGTCCCCATTATTTAGGGTTGATCTTTTATACGGATCAAGGGTGAGCTCTCCTTCAACCAAGTTGTGGTCCTGATTCGGCTCTTTGCAGTCCGTTGGAAACAATGACTAACTAACTTGGATGGGTGGCCACGCTGGGAAGGCAACCGCATAATGATAAAAAAAATAAAATTAATGAAACAAGCACACAACACTCTCCAGTCCATCTTGCTCTGTGTTAGGTTGAAACGCGAAGGATAGTATGTCTGAAACGCGCACGATAGATCTAATCGTTTCGCTTTGCAAAGTATTCAATAATAGAGTGTATTTACCTTTGGTTTGAGTTTGCATTGTTGTTAGAAGAAGCTTTGTATAACGTTGATAAATTTTGTTAGTCGATATTATTGGAGAATTCTCTAGATCTGCTTGTTTACTATCGATCGAAGTTTCGCGATATTTGAGAACATTCTTGGACAGAAAGAATGTTGTATGACGTAAGTCAGTGATGACGAAGTTTCGTTTGATTGGTTGTAGTGCGTCATTCTGCCGTGTTCTAAATTGTTCTGGAGTATGAAGAGACTATATAAGTGCCGCACTGTTTCAAAAGAGGTGTGTGATCGGTAGAGTCTCCTCTCTGAAAATCCTTACCGGGAAGAGAGGGGACTATAAACTGAAAAAAAAAAAGAGGTGTTGTTGTTGATAGAAAGTGGAAAGTTCAAAGTTGAGAATTGTAGAGTGGAAAAAGCGATTGATCAATTGTATGCAGTTGTTGATGTGTGCTGAATTAAAGTGTAAAACTTCAAACGACGATTCCTGACTTGTTGATGATTGAACGGGTTGCGTGGATAAACGAATCTGAGTTACACCTATCAGGATTTCAAGCATCGGGGCTGAATCAAACACTGATAGAAAACACCAACATCATACCGAGTGTAACACTCTGTTTAGAACAGGTGTAGCAGGCCAGATTATACCCCGCCTCAAGTATACCCAGGGTATAAACTGGCCTAGCCCAGACTATGCCCCCGTATAAACTGGCCTAGCCCAGACTATACCCCTGGGTATCATCTGGCCTAGGCTCGTTTAACCCTCTCCTGCCCATTATAACCCCCCCCCCCCCCCCACTACGGAAGACCTTATCCTTCACGTTACTCTTTAATGCCTATGTGTTGTAATTGTTCTGATGCACTCAGATAGATAGATAGATAGATAGATAGATAGATAGATAGATAGATAGATAGATAGATAGATAGATAGATAGATAGATAGATAGATAGATAGATAGATAGATAGATAGATAGATAGATAGATAGATAGATAGATAGATAGATAGATAGATAGATAGATAGATAGATAGATAGATAGATAGATAGATAGATAGATAGATAGATAGATAGATAGATAGATAGATAGACTGCATTTTGCCATTTCATTGTTGACACTTTGGTATTTTATTGATTTACTGGTTGAACGCTTTGATACTTTTATAGAAAATTTTTTTTTGTTGGTTGTTGATCTACATTGTACTTAGCCATGTCTGATGATTATGATCAGTTGTTCCAATCTTTTATTGGTCAAGCTACAACTTTGGGTATTCCGGAAAAGGAACGTGGGAAATATGTACAGGAATGTTTTGATCGTATTGAAAGACAAAAAGTGAGAGATGAGAAAAAACTAGAAGAAGAAACAAAACAGAAAGCATTGGAAGAAGCTACAAAGCAAAAACAAGCAGATGTTGAGTTAGAAAAAGAGAAAGTGGAATTAGCTAAAAAACAAGCAGATGTTGAATTAGAAAAAGAGAGAGAGAAAACTAAACAAAAGGAATTTGAGTTCCGTTCTGAACATAGACCTGAGGAACAAGATACGGGTTTTGGAAACAGAGGTAGAGATAGTACTTCTTTTGGTGCTAGACCTGTTTACCCCAAGTTGCCTCTTTTCAAAGAAAGACAAGATGACATAGATTCATACCTTTTTCGTTTTGAGACTCATGCTACAGCCCTTGGCTGGGATAAAAGCAAATGGGTTACATTTCTTTCAGCTTTGTTAGAAGGTAATGCACTGAACTTATACCACAGTCTTGCTGCAAATGGTCAGGTTGATTATCCAACATTGAAAGACAATTTGCTTAAGAAGTTCCAGTGTACTGCTGAAGGTTTTCGCAAGAAATTCCGTGAAGTCCGACCAGACTCAAACGAACCTTTCCAAACATTTGGTATTGAACTGAACAGATTGTTTGATAGGTGGATAGCTTTGTCCGGTGTTCCTAGAAACATGCAAGGAATAATGAATCTTGTTTTAGGTGAGCAGTTTCTAGAATGTGTATCACAAGATCTTGCTACTTTCATTCGCGAGCGTGGACTTGTCACATTGGATGATATGGTTAAAACTGCTGAAAGTTATCGTCTTGCTCGTCCCGGAAAGAACTTAGCACGCAAATCGGCTGCTAAAATTTTCGGTTCAGTAGGATCAGTTGATGTAGCTGATGAATCGCAAGCTGCTGCTGGCTCTGCAGATTCTCGCGGTGGTTACTCCAACTATCGAGGTCGTGGCTATTGGAGAAATCGTGGTGGTTTTCAAAAGAAAGACCCAACATACACAGATTCGAACCAAAAGGTCGAAGGTCGTTTTGATCAAACTCGGGGATCTTATAGACGTGGACGTGGAGGTGGTTCATTTTACACCAATTTTGATAATTGCCCTCTTTGTGATGGTAAAGGTCATGGTCCTAAACAATGTCCCCTTCGAAATAGTCAAAATCCTTGCCCTGTTTGCAACATTGGTGGTCATACTAGAAAAGCTTGTCCCTTTGTTGTAAAGAAAGCCACAGCTTCAGAAGATAAGACAAATAAATCAAGCTCAGGTTGTGCAGTTGTCCCTGTAGACTCTGAAGTTGTTTGTTCTGTTTTTGATCAGACACCTGGTCACTTGCATTTAGAAGTTGGTTCTGTAAACTCTACTGCTTGCTCAGTTCTGCGAGACACAGGTGCTACCATTTGTGGTGTTCGAAAACATTTGGTTTCTGATGAGCAGTATGTACCAGGTACTGTTCGTTGTAAAACTTTTGGGGGAGAGATAAACATCTATCAGCAGGCTAAAGTTGTTGTTTCTTGTCCATATTTTGTTGGAGAGTTGGTTTGTTGTGTTCTTGAGGATCCAGTTGCTGACTTGATTGTAGGAAATTTTCCAGGTTTGATTGTTCAGCAGACCCAAGATACCCAAGTTGCTGCTGCTGCTGATGATGTCCCTGTTGCTGCTGTCACTACTCGTGCTCAGACTAGGAAGCAAGATCTCCCGCACAAACCTCTTGTCACTGTGTGCGATGACTTGAAGGTCACTCGTGCTGAACTCATTCAGTTGCAGAAAGATGATGCTACTTTGCAAGATTGTTTTAAGTTAGCTGTTTCAGGTGAAGAAAAGGTTGTTGGTTCTGCTACTTATACTTTCTATTTTAAAGATGATATTTTGTACAGAAGGTATCAGAAATCCAAGGATATTTTGCATCAAGTTGTGGTTCCTGAAAAACTTCGCACTTCAGTCATGATTGCTGCGCATGATCAACTTTTGGCAGGTCATTGTGGAGTTCGTAGAACTTTGACTAGGATTCTGTCCCAATTCTTTTGGCCTGGTGTTTCTGCTGATGTGAGTGCTTATGTTCACACTTGTGACATTTGCCAGAAAACAATTTCAAAAGGAAAAGTTCCCCCTGTTCCTTTGGCGACTATGCCTCTTATCTCGACTCCATTCGAGAGGGTCGCTATTGATCTAGTAGGGCCTTTGTCTCCTCCATCTGTTGAAGGTCACATATATATTCTGACTTTGATTGATTTGGCTACTAGGTTTCCCGAAGCTGTTCCTATGAAGGATATTTCTTCTGTTGCAGTTGCTGAGGCTTTGATGAGTATTTTTTCAAGGTTAGGTTTTCCCAAGGAAATTCTTTCAGATCAAGGTTCTCAGTTTAACTCAGATTTGATGAAACAGTTTCATGCTTTGTGTGGTACTCAAGCCATACGTACTTCGCCCTACCATCCTCAAGCAAATGGTACTGTTGAACGCTTTCATGGCACTTTGAAAGCTATGCTTCGAAAGGTTGTTCATTCTCAACCGAAAGCTTGGCATCGCTATCTTCCTGCATTGCTCTTCGCATGTAGAGAATTGCCGTCAGAAAGTGCAGGTTTCAGTCTTTTTGATCGGATGTTCGGTCGTAAACCGAAAGCTTCCATTTCTACTTTTTTGCTTCCAGAGGTCGAGGTTGTGGAACCTCAGTGTTGTGTTTCTCATGTGGATGTTTCTACAGATAGGCATACTGTCCCTACAGTAGGTATTGGCGTTATCCAGGATGATGGTTCATGTCCTTACAATAGTTCAGATTCACTCTTGAACCACTTCCAGGTACACAGAATGTGTTCGCGGATCTTTTGTCACGCGCTGATCGTGATCAATCGGTTCCATAGATCAAGGTTTCGTGGTCGTTGCTGTGTTTTGACATTATCCTCAGAACTTGTAAAAAATAACCTCGGTCGGTTCTTTTTTTCTTTGGGAGGGGGGTAGTGTAACGGACGCAGTTCGTACACTTTTCTGTAGGAAGACGGTATGACGTCACTGCATAATTTTTCGAATAGTTTGTGAACTGTTGTTAGAGCAGAGACTATACATCAGCCTTAGTGACAGGACGTGGGGTGCTCTAGAAAGACCTGATTCTTTAGGAATTACTTTTGCTGTATAAAGAATACAGGTATTTATTGTTATTATTATTATTAGTGGTATTTATAATGAACTGCTAAGCTATCTTTACGAAGAAGGAAGAATATTGCTTTTTGTAAAGTAGTACGTTTAGGGTACAGACGAACCCATGTTTGAAAACAAAGTTCGATAACTCGTGTCAATATTTATTTGATCATGTGTATACATGTATGTGTGACTCAGTTTGTAATTATGATGCCATTTTTATATTCATTCATATGTGGATATGGGGCTGAAATAGGAACGTATTTCAGTTGTGTAATTTGTATATCTATTGATGAATGAATGGGTATAAATATGTTATAAAATGAAGTTGAGCTGTGTTTGTAATATTTGGCTCATAGTCCATTGTGTGTAGCCTATGCAATGTGTGTAAAGTGGCTATACTAGGTATTGTCACAGGAATGGTGACAGTAGTGATTGTAGTGTTGTGGTGGCGTGTAGAGACATTCTACAAAGGGAAATGATCCTTGCTCAATGTGAGCTATAAAGACATACAGTCTCTTTAAGGATAAGAGCAAAAATTTACGATTGTGTACATGTTGTATACAGCGGAGCGGTTACGGAGCAAAGGACCCCTGATGTGCGGCGGATGGATTTGGTCCCCATGACATCACTGGCTTGACCTGATGTGGACACCATCATCGCCGTAGCTCTTCTTCGGATACCATCACTGGTGCAGAATTGCAACAACGGTACCGAAGTGGATTTCCGGATCAACGCCACGAAGACAACTGCAGCGTCTTCAGTGTGTGGCTGTGACCCCAGCGTCGGCTGTGAATACCGCGCCGGGAGTGTTTGATCCGCGTAACACGGTCAGTAGGCCTAAATAAAAACTGTGACATTTTCTGTGCTCCGGTGCTAATGGAAAAGAGAAGAGTCGAGTGACGTCCTTAGAAAGGACAACGACTTTTGCTAGCGTTGAACTCTGGTAGTAACTATGTGGCCCCATCAACTTAACTGGGTAAAAGTACTACGTTAACTATGTGTGCTTATTTATCAGCTGTGTGATTTATTTATATGCTGGAAAGAATCGTATGATTTAATGTATCTGTGAATTTAGTGTATGTGAAGATGGTTTAATGTGTATGTTTATAATTGAATGAGAAATAGTATAACAGGAGGGCAAAGAGAAACAATTGTGTAGACTTTGTCCTTGTCTGAAAGCATGTGTGTGGTGAAGGATGAGAAGTTAAAGTAAACAGAGATAGAACACACTCCTTTATACTGAGCGTCAGACAGCCACACCCACACACTCATTCAATACACCATAAGTAGGTATATACCTATATTTATTTAGATTATAATACATAAAAAACGTCCGTTACATTTGCTATACGTACTTTAAAAAATAACAAAGCTTGTGGTATAGATTATATAACTAATGAATTTTTGAAGTCAGTCCCTTATGAAGTCATTAAGTTGATAACTAAATACTATAATATTGTACTACAATCTGGTAAAGTGCCCGAGGATTGGACTATAGGGATTATTAAGCCTCTTTATAAGCAGAAGGGGGACAAAGACAATGCAAATAATTATCGTGGAATATCTATCTTGAGCTGTTTTGGTAAATTGTTTACAAGCTTAATTAACAAAAGACTAGGTTCTTTCTTGGAGTCTAATAATGTTCTGGGTGAAGAACAGGCTGGATTTAGGGGTGGATACTCTGTTTCTGATCATATATTCACTTTACACTCTCTTGTAGAATTCTTCCTATCAAAGAAAAAGCGTTTGTACTGTGTTTTTATTGATTATGAAAAGGCATTTGATTTTGTTAATCGTTCTTTGTTATGGCAGAAATTATTAAATTCTAATGTAAACGGAAATATACTCCGTATAATAAAAGACTTGTATAATAAAGCAAAATCACAGGTACAGTGGAATGATACTCTTTCTGATTATTTTTCTTGTAAAACAGGTGTCAGACAAGGTGAAAATCTGTCTCCGTTATTGTTTGCTGTATTTTTGAATGATTTAAAAAGTTTTCTTGGTGAAAAACTAATTGGTCTAAGAACTGTTAAGCTTGCAGCATCGGATATTTTTCTTGATGATGACTATATTGAGACTCTGTATAAAATGTTTATTTTGCTTTATGCCGATGACACCGTAATTTTTTGTGAATCTTCTGCTGAATTACAGTCTTCTTTAGATGCCATGCATCAATATTGCACTAAATACAAATTAAAAGTCAATGCTGCTAAAACTAAGGTCGTTGTTTTTTCAAAAGGCAAAGTAAGAAATCTACCTAATGTATTTTACAATGGTGTTAAATTGGACGTGGTATATGATTTTCAGTATCTCGGAATTAAAATTAATTATAATGGTAGCTTTAAACCAGCCCAGAAAAATTTATATGATCGTGCCTCCAAAGCTATGTTTGCTCTTTTAAGAAAAATTAGAAAGCTTATGTTACCACTAGAAATTCAAATTGACCTGTTTGAGAAAACTATAGTTCCTATTCTGTTATATGGTTCAGAGATATGGTGTCCTCAAATGAGTGACCTTGCCACTAAACTGCAACTGCGTTTTTATAAACTAATTTTAAAGCTGGGCAAGTCTACTCCTTCTCAAATGATTTTTGGTGAATTAGGGCAAGTTCCTCTGGAGTTACAGGCAAAGCAAAGAATGTTAAATTTTTGGTATAAGCTTGTTCACCCTGATAACAGTAATAAATTGTCCAGCGTTATGTACACTTTTTTGTTTCACATTGATTTGCATAAAGGTTATAAATCTTCATTCCTCGATTCAGTGCGGAAAGAGTTAAATAATCTAGGACTTGGTAATATTTGGTTAAATCAGGGGCTAACCAATGTTATGCCTTCTGCTTCAGTTTTTAAGTGTACAATTAAACAACGCCTACATGATCAGTTTATTCAAGGCTGGTTCGAGGAAATAAACAATAATGAATTTTACTATAATTATCGAATGTTTAAGCTACATTTTGAATTTGAAAAATATTTGCATGTTCTACCAACAAATCTTGCAATATCTGTTCTAAAGTTTAGGACACTTAACCACAGAATGCCAGTGCAGAGAGGCCGATATTTTAACATTCCTAGACACGAACGTGTATGTCAAAAATGTAATAGTGGCGATCTTGGTGATGAGTTTCATTATTTATTTTTGTGTTCACATTTTTGTAACTCGAGAAAAGATTTATTAAAATCATATTATTATAGATAACCCAATGCCATCAAATTTCAAGAATTATTGTCATCTAACAAAAAGTCAGAATTATTAAAGCTTGTAAGTCTAATGAAATTAATAATTAAACAAATGTAACGTTTTTATCCCATGTTAAAAATTAATATAGTTCTGATGTTGACAGGTTATGTGTAATAAAAATTATTTCAATAGTTTGTCATTGATGTGTTTAGGTTGAATTGTATTGTTAGTTATGATTCATAGTTGTTGTCCCCAATCAAGTTCTTTTTTTTTTCTTTCCCCCACTCCATACCTCCCCCTGCCACCTCCCCCCACTCCACGCTATCCCGCTGTATAAACAAATAGTTTAAAATTTTTATTTTATTTTTAAATCTAAAATGTTAATTAATTATTTTGCATTTTTGTGTATATTATTTTAACCATGTCCATGTGCCCTTAATGGGTTTTTCTGGAATAAAATTTGCCTAAAATTTGCAAAAAAAAATTTGTATAAATTTTTAAATGTTGATAATATTTGCTTTCCAGTGTATTCGAGCCTTTGTGGCCAGTATGGCTGCATTATTAGATTTATTTTCTGTACAATAATGAATATCAAAATAGGCTGTTTTCAGTTCCCACGGTGGGAACGGTGGGGGTATATTCCGGGCGCGAGGGGTATGACCTGGCCTAGGCTGATCTATACCCATGGGGTTAAACCCGCCTAGGCTACATTATACCCAGGGTATAAAGTAGGCAGGGGTATATTCCGGCCTGTTACACCGGGAGAAGGTAAAGCAGCGAGGGAGAGGAGATGGATACTGCCCTCATTAAGATGGCCCAGAGAAGAGAGAGGTCTTCAATGCCTCTAGCCCCAACGACCGAAAGGTTATACTTATTTCATATATATATGGTTTTCTTGTATTCGAGAATTTCACGTTTCATGTTTGTTCAAAGTTGTGTAACCATTTAATTCAGTTTTAGCTTGCTTTCATTAACAGATTCGATTAACTGATTTTACTTGTAATTTTGCATTGTCTTCATGAGCTCTTTTGTGTGCTTGTTGATCTATGGTCTTCTAAAAAAAGAGCCGAGCTTGATCTTCTGAACTTCACTAGGCTGTACATGTATTCTGCTTCAACTCTTGGTTATTTTCATTCTTTGATTTGTGTGTGTGTGCGTGCGTGTGTGTATGAGGGTGTGTGTGTGTGGCTAAGTAGAAACGCTGTTATTCTGACATACACTTGAACATCTACGTATTTTCTTTTGACGGACCCCGTTATTTTGATGTCAAAACAGTGTTCCGTTAGGGTTAGGGCTGTTTTAGGCATAGGGTTAGGTTAAGGGTTAGTGTGTGTGTGGGGGGGGGGGGGGGGGGGTTAGGTCTGTTTGGTATGGGGAGGCTACAACTGCTAGAAACCAACAGTGTCATCCACATTTACTACCCTGACAACCCAGACAGATGCCCGTTCTGTAATTTTCATACAGATTCAAACTCACAGGCACGGAGCGGATGTAAAGAACTAAAGGCACTCTATATTAAAAGGCACGCTAGGGTAGTTGACTTGGTGTTTAAAGAGGTGGAGAAAGCTATAGTCACCGATTACTGTAGCGTGTTCTGTGACAAACGTGTGTAGTTTAGGACTTCACTAGTGATAGTTTAGCCAGCAACAAACCTGTCATTTGTATTGTAGATCTTGCGAATAGCCTTATCAAGCCTATCATAATATTAATGAAACACATTAATAAAAAGATGCCTACATTGCTAAATATTAATACCATAGAAAGCTCTAGTGACCCCAGTTGGCAGAAAGCGTCCAATATCCCCAAGCTGACCCAACAGACCCCATACACAAATGAGGAAGAGTTGTGGGAGAGTTTCCAAAAAAACAAAAAGGTTGGTGACTGATCTAGCGAAGAAGATACATGTAGTAGATTGATAGAACAGAATAGCAATGAGAAAGAACAAACGAGAAAGACTGTTACAGTGAGAATTTAAAGCACTAAATTTCCAGAAAGTGGGGATACTATTTATACAGAAACCCCGGAAGCAAACTTGTTTTTTCCAACCTAGTTCCAGTCATTCGCCCAAAAAGGCAATCACCGAAGTCGAACGAAGCTCTCCGATGTGTTACGAAATGATGCTTGCATGACTACGACTAGCTGACATTAAAAATGATCGCTGTTGCTTCTAATTCTGTTCGATTTACACAGATTTAGCATATCGCAACGGTATACTTTGTTAATATGAGCATAATATGAGCACAATTATTATCGACCATATTTAATAGTTGCGTTCCTTGATTAGCATTTTGTTAGTTTTCAGCAGTAAAGGCTAATAATAGCATTGCCCATTTTCTGCCTAGAACCAAGTAGACACTGTTATACAGTATACATAGGCTTAATCTACATTATTATATTATAAGTCAGTCTCCGCGCAGCGAAGAAGCTCACTAGCTGAATATAATTATTAGACCTGTATTGTTTGTTTTATACGTAAATAAATGTATAAACTATATCTATTCTAATTAATAATATTTAGGCCTATACTTTATAATATTCGAATCTTGAAATTTCCGGAAAAGGACGAGTAGGCTAAGCGATTTTTTTTATAACTCGAGATCAGAGTTAAATTAATAGTTAGTTATTCATTGCTTACAGGGTCCAGCGGACTGCAAAGAGCCGAATCAGAACCACAAAATCAAGACAACTCGAGATCAGAGTTAAATTAAAAGCTTATTAGTTATTCATTGCTTACAGAGTCCAGCGGACTGCAAAGAGCCGAATCAGGACCACAAAATCGAGACCACAACTTCGCAAGTAGTAGTAGTAGTAGTAGTAGTAGTAGTAGTAGTAGTAGTAGTAGTAGTAGTAGTAGTAGTAGTAGTATAGTTATTTAGTTAAATCTTTCATTTATTTATTTGTTTTGTTTGTGTGTTATTATTGGTATTATTATTATTATTATTATTATTATTATTATTATTATTATTATTATTTGTTTCTTATTATTATTATTATTATTATTATTATTATTATTATTATTATTATTATTATTATTATTATTATTATTCCTACTTTTTAAAAAAAGAAAAAAGAATAGTGTGCTGCTGTGCGTGCTCAATGGTGTAAATATGGTCAGTGACGTTTTGTTTGTTTTTGCTGAAGTTGGGTGTAACCCGAAATATTCAGATAGTGTTACTGGTTATTTTTTCTTATAGATTTACCAAAGTTTTCAGATGATTTATAGAAATTTCCGCCCGCCACGCAACATGTTTTTAATACGCTCTGAGCTTTCATTAGAAAGGGCGCTATATAAATGTTTATTATTATTATTATTATTTATACGTGTTTCTCATTAAAATACATATCATTGAAATACACATAACAAATGTACTGTATCAGTTAAAACGAATAATATTAGTTAAATAAATAATTGCTTTGGTGCTTGCAATAAAAATGTCAGTTTTTTGAGACCATTATAAACTTGCTTTGCCTTGTTGTGCTGAAGTGACATCAGCGTATCCATAGCGCTTTGAAGTTTTGTCATGGTTTTATTGTTGATATAGATGTGAAATCGTTGTATGGGGCTTTATGTGTTATGTTTTACTTTTACCCCTTATTACTAATTGTGTCAGTATATTATTCATCATAAAATAATAATAATAATAATAATAATAATACTAACTGCTTCAAAATGCAAATCTCGACTTCAGCTTAAGCTGTGCAGATCGAAATAGAATTAGATCTAGCAGCGGCTATTTTTATGCACGGATGTTTCACCACAGGCTCTGAAGTCTTTTCTTTTGTCTTTGTAAACTCCTAAATACGTACGTAGTATAGTATGTAATTGAGGCCTACGAAAGACGAGAATTCCCAGCCTGTGGTTTCACGTAGTCCTGCCAGCATTCGTTCGTAAAACATCGGATAGCTCCGCTCGACTCGGAGAGCTTCGTTCGACTTCGGTAATTGCCTTTTTCGGGAAAGTGACTGGAACTAGGTTGGAAAAAACAAGTTCGCACCCCGGAACCCCCAAGGGCCTAGGGGGGTGGGGGAGAGTAGGGGAATAATTATATAATTAATAGAACTATAAATAAATAAAATTAGGTCATGCCATGCCCTTCTAAAAATATTGGTAGGCTACCATTAACACTAACACTTTGGCAAAGTTTGCGGTTTTATAAAATACTAGTAGTGTTATAATACTATTCATTACCGCTAGTTCATTGAATGTCTGTACATACTGTGATTTTAGACCGTAAAACACAATAAACAATTATTAACAGGATAACAGCCCCGCCACCGCCGCCAAAACCGCGGAACTCCCCAGCCAGCAGCCCGACTCTTCAATGTCCCGTGACCAGCAGTTCTTGAAAATGTAATGTCTTCACCATTGTATTGTAAGACAAATGTCCCTCCAATTCCAAAGCTACAACCAGGTCATACTTGCGACGTTGGCGATTTTGTTCCAAGAAGGAAAACGATGTCCTTTAGTTCTTAGTCCGAATTTAATGCCCTCACCATCGTGATGTAAAACAAATGTCCCTCAGCAGATACAACCCAGGTCAGACTTGCGATGTGTTTGTCCCAAAAAGAGCAACTCCTATTAGACCTCTCTACCTGCTAATACAGTCATGCCATCTTTGGACTAATCTTGAAACGTTCGCGGTTTTATATTTGTTGTCTGCTACATTAGCCAGAGAAATATGACTCTCGTACTATTGTTGTTAACATGAAGTGAAGGTCTAGCCAGTACATCCTAGTTTAGGGATAGCTGGGCTATAAATCTCTTTTCTTTTTTTTTTCTTTCACCTGCTTGTATGGGTAACGTGAGGAGGATCACTTAACTCTACAAACCCCGTGCGAGACCGGAGCGGCGGCTTTAAGACATCCGTCACTATTGTGCCGTCACACGAATTTAAGATTAAATTGTTACGCACCTTGCTCTCTCTATCTGTGTGTGTGTGTGTGTGTGTGTGTTTGTGTGTGTGACTGTGTTCCTTGTGTTGGTCTCGTCTGTATTATGCCGTGGGTAATACAGTTTAGAACACCAGTGGATCAGCTTTTTTACTTCTCTTAATTTTTGTGAGCTCTTTCAGATCAGAAATTCAAAAACGAAAATACTCTGAGTCCATTGCTAGTTTCTTTACTTCCCTTCTTCTTCCTCCAACCCACTCCCCTCCCCTCAATCTTTCTCACAATCTCTCTCTGCTTTTTCTTCTCTCTCTCTCTCTCTCTCTCTCTCTCTCTCTCTCTCTCTCTCTCTCTCTCTCTCTCTCTCTCTCTCTCTCTCTCTCTCTTTCTCTCTCTATCTTTTTATTTAAATATCTTTTCTTCTTCTTTTCCTTCTTTTTTTTCTCACTCCTCTTTCACTGGGACGTTACTCTGGAGCGACCAGCAGCCACTGAATGTTCAGGCGCTTTGTTTGATTTGTTGGTTTTGTGTAATGACGTCTTGCGTTTTTGGTGAAGCACAGTTACCTTGACATTTGAAAATGTACAAAAAAGAGTGATGTAACGTGTTTAGCAGTAGTTTAAGTATCCGCAAAGTAAAAAAAAAGTGAATTTCGGTTCAGGAAGTCTTCAGATAAGACAAACGGTGCGTTTTGAACACAAAAAACGACATTCGAAGCGACGGACAGACGGACGGACCCGACTTACCGACAACCGGATTGCTATTGAAGGATGGCTCATGATTTGAACTACCTTTATATCAAAGATCCATCTTCCTATATGCTTGAGAAACATGGACCCTCACAGCAGATTTCCAACGAAGAATACAAAGCATGGACATGAGGTGCTGCAGAAGACTTCTGGGCATTTCCTATACCCAGCACATCACCAACGACGAATTCCGACAGACTATCACACAAGCCATTGGACAACACGATGACCTGCTCACAGTGGTGAAAAAACGTTAACTCCGATCGTATGGCCACGTCACCAGATCATTAGGTCTTGCAAAGACTTTCCTGCAAGGCACAGTGCAAGGAGGTAGAAGAAGAGGGAGACCGAAAAAGAGGTGGGAGGACAACATTCGAGAAGGGACTGGTTTGACACTGAGCGAAACAATCAGGGTTGCTGAAGACAGGGAAAAATGGAGTACGCTGGTGAAACGATCATCTGTGGTGCCCCTACGACCTCTGAGTTATGGGATAGGATAGGATAGGATAGGATAGGATAGTATATCAAAGTTCAACAAAGTCGCTTTAGCCGCTTTTGAGATGTTCAACAAAACGTGTTAGCAACAAATACACTCCAGTGAACTTGATCTTTTTGCGGTAGAGCAAATATGAAGTCAAGGGAGGTAGGACACTAACCTAGGTAATGTTCCTATATAGTTTTATGAAAAACCGTTCAGTGGTTCTTGAGATATGGCTTCCAACGGACCCAACAATAGACATTTGGCTCGTTCTGACACCCTCCCTATTCGCCCACTCTCTTCCCCACACACCCAACCCGACCCCTCCACTATTTTCTATTTCAAAGTCTGGAAATTCAAAAAGCTAGAGAGCTGTGTAAGAATATAAAAAAATGCCAGGTATATAAATAGGAGTCAAACGTTCATAGCTTTGAACGGAAACTATTTTAATGTGAGTGAAATGGTTACCTACATTCAAAAAACAGCAAACATAGGTGAATATAGCATAACATTGTGTTAAATCTAAGGTACATTTGCAACAGCCATTTTAGTACATTCTGGCGCGACTGTTTTTAACGTTAATGTGTAACAGAGAGAGACAGACAGACAGACTGACTGACAGATAGGCAAAGACAGACAGATAGACATGCAGGCAAGCATGTAGACAGGCAGACATATAGAGAGAGACACACACACACAGACAGACAGACAACGAGGCCTGGACATTGTCTGCTTACAACATTATGGGATTCTCAATAGCCTAAAGGAGAAAGGAGAGAACATATTAAAAGAACAGATGCCTATGAAGAAAACAAAAAAAAATTACAGAAGAATGGGAATCCGAGTACAGGGCTGGGGATTGTTACAGCTGACACTTACATTTTTGAGAAGAAGAAGAAGAAGAAGAAGAAGAAGAAGAAGAAGAAGAACAACAACAACAACAACAACAACAACAACAACAACAACAACAACAGCAACAACAACAATAACAACAACAAGGAGAAGAATAAGAACAAGAAGAAGACTCATCAGCCACCCCATTCCCACCACCCAAGTGTTACAGCAACAACAACAAAATATCTACAAGACTTGTTATGGCAAAGGATAGCCAGATATATCTGCAACTAACGATACTAATAAATCAGTGCTACAAGAAGACAATTTTAGCCACGTGCTACACCGATACATAAAATTTAATTATTCGCATACACGACCGCGTACAAGAGTGCAAGACGTCTTTTGGGGCACTCTGCCAAAAACTTAAACCCTCAGGTCTTAAAGTGCGCTTGAGGGTGAAGGTAGAGTTTATGCCAATAAACATCTGTTTTCGATTAAGGTGCTTCAGGTTGAAGTGCCAGAATAAAGCCCTCTGTGTGGTTAAAGTCATCATCATCATCATCATCATCATCATCATCATCATCATCATCATCATCATCATCATCATCATCATCATCATCATCGTCGTCGTCGTCGTCGTCGTCATCCTCGATCAATAACATCATCTACAGGCGGAATGGCTTCATCATCATCATCATCATCATCATCATCATCATCATCATCAACGGCAACAACAACAGTAGTAGTAGCTACAGGAGTAACGTCATCATCGTTAGCGATCAACAAACAGCAACAGCTACAGGAGAAACGGCTTCATCATCACAACAACGACAACAACAACAACAACAACAACACATACTAATCATCATCAACTCCCAAAGCTGTGTGTAATACTAATATTAACCTTGTCTATTATTGAGGATTACTTATCAAATGATTCATGTTCGCGGCAGTTGCAAAACCTGGTCCAGGAACATTCTTGTCCTTCGCGGTAATGTTGTCGTCCCTTTCAATGGTAGACCTACTATACTGTCTGTCTGCGATGTCGTTCTATATAAGACAATTGTCTATGTACAACTGTCCCTATGCCACCTTAACTAACAGGTCTATGTTTGTATCTATCACCGTGCAATGTTGATGTCTCCTATCAAAATCTTCAAGTCAATGGACGAATAATACCTTTTCATACATATATTTAAAGACATCCTCAAGTTATCCATAACCACAGCCTTTAAGAATACGTAGACGTTATTCCGGCATTGATGGGACTTGTAAGACGCTTATTATAAGAAGTTCATGCTGCAAGAGTTGCTGATGTTAGTCTCCTCAGCTCTCTCTCTTTAATTCGTGAGATGTAAACCCAAGCAGTGCATAAAAGGGTAAAACACTAGTCAATAAAAAGAGGACAAAAGCATGTACCAGGTTGGCCTATGATAATAGTTGCTAAACGGTTGATCGTGACACAGGCCCATTTGGGCAGGATTACCCGCTTCCCATGCCGTGGCACACTGGCTGCATGGCTTCCCAAGTTCCATAGCGTGCACAGGACCTGACATCTGTATCAATTAAAACTAATAATAAAGTAAATTAGTGCCCTGAAGAGCTTCTCAAGGCGACACACCGAAATCAGGAGTGAACTCAAGCCGGCGTCAACTTGCTGCATTCTGGGCTTTGTTATATACTGTCATTGACCTCTGAGAAGCAACCAATCGCTATGCGTGTTAGTTTGCAGGTGTCAT
>JBAHVR010000312.1:30000-75000 GCA_036898135.1 Oncomelania hupensis
CCTAGCCATGAGGGTTGCTAAGAACAGAGAAAGATGAAGTACGCTGGTTAAACGATCATCTGTGGTGCCCCAATGACCTTTGAGTTACGGGATAGGATAGGATCACGAATCACAAGAGTCTGTGTGTTAGCATTGACTTTTATCGAAAAACGCTCTCAACGGTTTACGGTTAAACCAAAGCAACGGACAACAGTTTCTAATTCTAAATCAATGGTCACACATTTCAAGGACAACATCATCAATTTAATTTATTCATATCATCTATACTAGCAACAATATTACCCAATCGTTGACTAAATGATACTACAATAGTTGGTTACACATTTCAAAGACAACTTTATTAATTTAATTTAATCATGTCATCCTGCAACAATATTACCCAATCGTTGAATAAAATGATACTACGAAAAAATGCATTTAACAATCTAACAAATCTATAATATCAAACTCAAAGGAGCTACGACCGCCATTTTACACTGAGAAAAGATTTCACCAGCACGGGCTTTTTTTTGGATCCCTTAATTAGCTGAAAGATGAGACACGGTCTGCGACCTCTCGGTGTTACTCTCTGTTCGATGATGGTGTTTTTCTTTATCAGTATTTGATTCAGCCCCGATGCTGAAGTCCTGATAAGGTGTAACTCAGATTCGTTTATTCACACAGCCCGTCCAAACAGCATACAAGTCACAAAGTCGACGTATGAAGTTTTCCACTTTTATTCAGCACACATCAACAACTGCATACAATTCTCAACTCAACTCAACAACTTTCACAGCAACTCTCTAAATCACTATCAACAACTTTACTGTCAACAACAATCTCGGCACACGATTAAATAATCTCTCTCTCTTCCGGAAGAATTTCGAATAATGTAGAAATGACGCACTGCCACCAATCGAATAAAAGATCGTCATCACTGACTTACGTCATACATTATTATTTCTCCTTCTGGAACGACCTCTTGCTTCCACATGTATCGGGAAATTTCTATAGAAAGTAAACACTCAGATCCAGAAACTTCTACAGTAATATCGACCAAAGCAAATTATCAACGTTATACAAAGCCTCTCCTAACAACAATGCAAACTCAAATCAAAGGTAAATAAACTCCATTATTGAATACTTTGCAAATCGAAACTATTAGATCTATCGTACACGCTTCCGACATACTTTCGTTCGCGTTTCAACGTAACATAACCCCCCACTCAAGAAGAAATTTACCCAATTTCTTTCAACAACGTTGAAACGTAATGCACAAACAATGTACAGAATTAAAACTTACTTCAGACTGTCTCATTTACTGTCAATGTTCTCAGTTTATATACACAGAGTCCATGTTTTTCATCCGCAAGTCTTTCTGGATACTGTCAATGTTCACAGTTCATTCACACAAGGTCAATGTTTCTCATCTGCAAGTCTGTTTAGATATTGCCAATGTTCTCCACACAGTCAATGTTCTCTCAACCGCAAGGAAACGACGCCCTCGTCAGTTGCGGTCGTCATCGGCCCAGGGTCAAAGACAGTGATCTCGTGGGCTTTCCTGGAGTCAGTGCATCCTCCGTTGTCTTCCTCTTCCGTCGGATGTCCGACGCAGTCGACGTTGTCAGCTCCCAGGATGCATTCGCTGGGTCTTACGGTCAGGTTGGCTTCTGCGGGACGGTGGAACAGCTCCCTCAAGGTCTGCAGATGCTCCTTCCAGGTCTGGGTGTGGACTTCATGTTCGACCAAAGTCGTAGAGCCTGGGACATCACTGAAGCTATGGGGAAATTCGCCCATAAGGTCCTTGAGCTCCATCTTCTGACCTTCCGTCAAGCTTGGTCCTAGCTTAACGTCATCGATGCCTTCTTTGCTGTGGAAGTCTCCCAGTTCCAACAGTTCTTCGCTGTCAAAGCTGTCGTCGGTCACAGCTGCTGTGGCTGCGTGCACAGTCTCTGATGGCCTTTCCACGTACAGCTTAAGGAGGTTGGCGTGGTATATCTTGGAATGCTGGCCGACCTTCACCTTGTAGTCGTTGATTCCCACCACGGTCTCCACTTCGTACGGGCCTTTCCACTGCATCAGCAACTTATTGTGATCGGTAGGTAGCAGCACCAGCACTTTGTTGCCAGGTTTGAACTTCCTGTTCACAGCCCTACGGTCATAGTAGTGCTTTCCACAGTCCTGGGACTTCTTCAGGTTTTCTCTGGCTATCTCGAGAGTCTGCTCCAGCTTCTCCCGTAGCTCAAACACGTACTGGTAGCTGTTCTTCACCTCTGGGGTGTCTACTTCTTTCGTCCACAGTTCTTTTAGGATGTGCATCGGCCCTCGGATGGTTCTTCCGTACAGCAGCTCGAACGGAGAAAAGCCGGTGGACTCCTGCGGTACTTCTCTGTAGGCGAAAAGTAGGGCGTTGATGTAACGATGCCATTGTCTGGGCTGCTCGCTGCACAGTTTCTTCAGGGTGGACTTCAACGTAGCATTGAACTTTTCGACGAGCCCGTTGCACATTGGATGGTAGGGTGTCGTAGTTAAATGCCGGATGCTCAGCAGTCTGTTGACCTCCTTCATGCAGTCAGAGACGAACTGCGTCCCGAGGTCTGTCAGAATTTCTTCAGGCACTCCAAGTCTACTGAACATGTCCACCAGTGCCTCTGCTACAGTTTCAGTGTCAATCTTCTTCAGAGGCACTGCTTCTGGGTACCGAGTCGCATAGTCCACTAAAGTCAGTACCCATCGATGACCTTCTTCACTCGGAGGTCTTATTTCGCCGATTAAGTCTAAGGCCACCCTCTTGAAAGGTCGGTCGATCAGAGGCATCCTCTGCATAGGCACTTTCGGGACCCTTCCTCGAGGTATGGTCTTCTGGCAAATGTCACATGATCGGCAGAAACGGCTGACGTCCGCATGAAGTCCTGGCCAGTAGAACACCGCCTGGATTCTGTCCGACGTCTTCTTGATGCCCAGGTGACCTCCCATGATTGAGTCATGCGCTACTTCCATCACCTGGCGCCTTAGGGGTAATGGTACCAATACCTGACGTAGTGGTTTCCCTCCGTTGACCCTCGGGTGCTGGAAGATTCGATACAGGATCTTGGCCTTCACCTCAAAATAGACCGTGCCACTGCCCTTGGTCACGTGGTCTTGGCGGTTCCTGTACTTGTTTAAAGTACTGTCAGCTTCCTGGAGCTGGATCAGCTTATCTCTGTCCACGATGGCAGCTTTGGAGTTGTCGGCGACCTTCAGTGGCGTAGACGTCTTGTCTCTCTTGGCCTGGGCCCTGGTAGTGACAGCACCGACGATCTCTGGTCGGCAGGGCTGAGCCGGAGTAGCCACATTATCCCGTAGCAGCTCTGTAAGGTCTCCATCGGGAAATGGCAATGGATCCTCCTCCACAACTTCGACGTGTTGAGTTGAGGCAGGACTCCACTCTGGATCGGGGTCGTCGGGTCGTCTCGCGCCATCGATGTTCCCGATCATCAAATCATACAGCGGCTTCTTCAGGCAAACCGCTTCGACTTCGCCTATGTAGAAAGGGGTGTTGACATGAATTTTTGCAACTGGCGCTTTCACACATTTGCTGTCGGCCATGAGTGTCCATTTAGAATCGCCAGTGAACTGTTCTTTAGCGATTAGGTCTTCTCTGACGATGACCCCACTACAGCCAGAGTCTCTTAAGACAGTCACTTCACGATTTCCGACGCGTCCCTTTGAAACAGGCATGTTCTGGACGGTCACAGCTGCGCTGGCGACGACGGGGATGGATTTTCCGTTGGCAAGGAGAAGTTGGCCATCAGTCATGCACTCTTGCACGTCCGCAGGGGTAGCTGTGCGCTCGGTCTCACTCGGAAGAATGACGCTCCCGCCGCACACTTGATGGTCAGATCTACTGGTTTGCCGTTGATTGGAGAAACGTCTCTGTCGGTTGCCCACCGCTGCGTTGTCCGTACTGCTCCGCTGTCCGCTACTTTTGTTTTGAGGACAGTTAGCCGCCCTGTGGTCTGTAGCGTTGCAGGTGAAACAGCCTCTTGAATGCCCTTCCCTGGGAGGTGGCGTGGAGTCCGTCTGTCTCTGGCTCGTCTGGCTCCCTTGGATCTGGTTCCCATGGTTTCCAGTCTTCTGAAAATGTTTCGTCGCGCTGGGTGGCCCCAGGGTTTTCCCATGAGCGATAAGATATCTTTCCGCAGCCTCAGTCACATCTTTAAGCGTCTGCAGCTTTTGTTCTTCTAAGTGGGCCGCCAGGTCCTTGTGACAGGCATTGAGAAATTGTTCCTTCACGATCAGGTCATGGAGACTGTCGTAAGACTTCGTTTCGCCTGATAACTCCACCCACTTGTGTAGATATGACGACAGGCGCTCCACAAACTGCTTTGGCGTCTCGTCTGACTTAGGCCGGCATTCACGGAAGCGTTTACGGTAGCCCTTCTCTGTAAAGTTGTAGCACTGCAATAGGGCCTCTTTCAAGACGTCGTAGTCTTTAGCGTCATCGTCCGACAATCTGGTGTAGACGTCGAGTGCTTCTCCCGTCAGAAGTGCACTTAGTCGAATCGCCCAGTCTTGAGGTTGCCAGTTAGAGCTTTTGGCAAACCTTTCAAATCTCGCCAAATAACTGTCGATCTGGTCCTTCCCGTCGACGAAAGCTGGCAATTTTGGAGCCATGTGGTCGCTGACGACTTGTGGCGCATGCTGATTGTTTTGGATACGCGCCAACTCCAGCTGGTACTGACGCTCAGCCTCTAATTGTCTCTCGTCCATCTCTCTTTCTTCTCGGCGACGCTGCGCTTCGAACTCTCTTTCTTCTCGACGTCGTTGCTCTTCTTTTTCTTGACGCCGCTCTTCTAGTTCTCTTTCTTCACGGCGACGCTGCTCTTCTAGTTCTCTTTCTTCACGGCGACACTGCTCTTCTAGTTCTCGTTCTTGTATTCTCTCCTGGGACTTGACGTACTCCGTCAACTGTTTCCCTTTTAGATACAGTTGAATCCCTTTCTGCCAGAAGTCAGCCATCTTGATGCTTCTGGAAAGTTCTGGAAAGTTCTTTTCTGGAAAGTTCTTTTCTGGAAAGTTCTTTTTCTAGAAAGTTCTTGACTGTGCTGCACCCTTCTAGACTGTTCTAGAACAGCACGCTTTCTGCAGTAGCGCTGATGCTTGTCACTAGTCGCCTTCGCTGACGCAGGCCCCGCTGTCCTCGTCGTATGCGACGCTGCACCACGCTGGTGTTGATGTACACGTTCCTGTGCTGAAGTAGACACGACGTCCGCTCGCCGCTCTCTGTAACACTGGCGATGTAGCTCCGAGACTGTCCCTCGACGTAGTCCTGCGGCAGCCACGTAGTCCTGATCTGTTGTTTGCTCACGAAGCAACTCTTCAGCGACTACACGCCCTTGCAGTCAACCCGAACCTATCGGTGATGTAGTCCCAGTATGTTGGCCCCTCTCGACGCAACTCGTTGGCGGCTACCCTCGATGACTGCCTCTCGTAACGTTGACTCGCTTGTTGTAGCAGTTGAACCCTTGGCTATGGCGTGAATCGCGGCTTGACCCCCAAAATGTTACTCTCTGTTCGATGATGGTGTTTTTCTTTATCAGTATTTGATTCAGCCCCGATGCTGAAGTCCTGATAAGGTGTAACTCAGATTCGTTTATTCACACAGCCCGTCCAAACAGCATACAAGTCACAAAGTCGACGTATGAAGTTTTCCACTTTTATTCAGCACACATCAACAACTGCATACAATTCTCAACTCAACTCAACAACTTTCACAGCAACTCTCTAAATCACTATCAACAACTTTACTGTCAACAACAATCTCGGCACACGATTAAATAACCTCTCTCTCTTCCGGAAGAATTTCGAATAATGTAGAAATGACGCACTGCCACCAATCGAATAAAAGATCGTCATCACTGACTTACGTCATACATTATTATTTCTCCTTCTGGAACGACCTCTTGCTTCCACATGTATCGGGAAATTTCTATAGAAAGTAAACACTCAGATCCAGAAACTTCTACAGTAATATCGACCAAAGCAAATTATCAACGTTATACAAAGCCTCTCCTAACAACAATGCAAACTCAAATCAAAGGTAAATAAACTCCATTATTGAATACTTTGCAAATCGAAACTATTAGATCTATCGTACACGCTTCCGACATACTTTCGTTCGCGTTTCAACGTAACACTCGGACAACCTGCTTTCATCGGCCTATGCGCGACCTCAGCTCACAGCTATTACTGGGTCTCTGGATAACCAGCCCACATCTGCACCAGCCAGTCTGCAACGGTCAACGGCTCCCCACGGTAATCCTCCGGACAGTCGGTTCTTGTCAGACCAACGGCTCTTCCCAATTTTGCGCCCGCGGACGTCGATTCTCCGTGTGCTCGCCTTGGAATTTTCTTTCCGTTCCGCACTTGGCCGGCGTCCGCTCCCTTGGTCCCTTGAAATGCTTCCCGTTCTTTGTTGACGGTTGAAGGTATTGCTGAACTGTTTGATAGTCTTCTCTGTTTAAGTCTTCAACCCATGTGCCAATGTTGACAAAACAATGGTTTTTGACGGCATATCCAGGGACACCGTATGTTGCTACCACAGTGAAGACTTTTGTCCACAAATGTGATGATGTACGCTTTAATTTGCACCCGATTCAATATCCTACGTCATCAGCTTGCGTCTTCCTATTCTACTGTATCATCACATTTCAGTTCAGTTCAGTTCAGTTCTTTTATTTAAAGTCTATTAATTTTTTCTATGATTTTAGACATTCACAAAATCACAAACACATAATCAAATGCACACACACACACACACCCACACACCCACACACCCACACACACACACACACACACACTATACACATATATATGTTACATGTATTTCTACTTATTCTAAATCCAGCTTAATTTATTGGTATTATGTTGTTCTTTTCACAGTAGTGAAATAAACGCTTATTTATGATATTCTCCATTACTTTACCAACATGAGAAGTTAGCGAAATCGGTCTATAACTATTTACACAAGATCTTGGCTTGCCTTCTTTTAGAATAGGTACTACCACTGATTTGGTCCAGAGTGAAGAAAAAATTTCATTTCGCCAAATGTTTTGGTAAAATGAAAGTAATTTCGTATCATCACAATCATTTAGAACATAGGCTTCCAATTGCGACAAGTATTATCCAAACTTCAACAATTAATATAATTTATATTAACTTATATTATTCCCTACCGCAGATTAGTAAAGAGTGCAATGTTCATTAACGAGACAGACTTATATAGCGTTCTTTAAACTCCAGTTGTTTTTTCTGTAATACCCACGTGCCGGAGCAGATTTAATTACCCATGTATTATAAACAGCGTGTTGTCTAGCTTACTCGCATGGAAACTGGAACATAATAACTTCAAGTCACGTCATTTGAACGCTAAGAGTCAACGGAGCGTATTTTTCACAGCTAATTTAACCTAAACGAAGGTAGGTCAGGATACTTACTATGCACTTTGATCGTAGCCAAAAGGCCGAGACGCGACACCTAAAGGATAGGTTTTCGAGTCCAGAAAAACATAAACCCGTTCCTAACAATTTTGTATTATGTTCAGCGCTCAGTCGATACGAAAGGAAAAAGACAAAGAATAAGGACGAAAGAAAGAAGAAAGTTTAAATTCTTAAAATCGCTTCAGCCGTTTTTGAGATATGGCGCAAAAATGTGTTTAGCAATAAATAGACCCCTGTGACTTTGATTTTTGCGGTAGAACAAATATGTACAATAGCTCGGGAGGCAGGCCACTAATCTAGGTAGTGTTCCTAAGACTTTTGGGCGGCAGGAATAGCTCAGTGGTCAGAGCGCACGACTTGTGTGAGTGCGTCTTGGGCGACGTGAGTTCGAATCCTGACTTCAATAAACTATTGTGTGATTGCTGGATATTTCGGGCTCTCTGAGCTTCTAAGTGCGCTATATACATGTAAGAGAAATCTCTTTCTTTCTTTCTTTTTGGTCAAGATCCGTTCAGTAATTCTTGAGATATGACTTCCAACGGGCCGACGGAGGGACCGATCGACCGACAGGCAGACCAACATTTGACTCGTTCTGATTCCGGAATATTTCACAATATTTCAAGATATGTCTTCAAATGCAAAAGCAACAATGTACCAGAGCATCAGGCAAAGAACATCCTGCAAGGAGACAGATGAAGAGAAAGACAGAAAAAAGGGTGGGAGGACAACATTCGAGAATGGACTGGCTTGACACTGAGCGAAACCATGAGGGTTGCTGAGGAAAGAGAAAGATGGCGTACGCTGGTTAAGCGATCATCTGTGGTGCCCTAAGACTTTCGAGTTACGGGATAGGATAGGATAGGATAGGATGGGAACAATGTATTTTATTGTTCTTATATAGCACTTTTCCAACAACACAATGTCCATTTGTCATCACTGTAAAAAAACAAACAAACATGTAGTAACCATTTTCCGAACCCATGAATCATTTTTATGTTCATACAGAAAATATGGTGTATTCTGACTGCGAGCGACTAAAAAAACAAAGAGCAAAAGGGTTCAAAGACTATCCATTTTAAAATGGTCGTTGAAAGAGAGTGAACAATCCACGGGTCCCATAATTTATCATCCGTCCCATCTTTTATAACTCCTAACCCCATTAACGACGGATGACCTATGCACACTCGATAAGAAGAGTAAGGGCCACGCAGAGTAGCTGAGACTCGCCCAGAGGCGTACTTAAGACTCGGTGTGTCCGGGGACGTTAATTTAATCACTGAACTGAACTGAGCTACCCAGTGTGGAGGTAAGTGGTTGTGTGCACGTTGACTAGCATGGAGGGATGTGAGTGGGGGAAGGAGATGGTTGGGGTGGGGGAGGGTGGGGATTGGGCTGGGGAAATAGGAAGTTGAGGGGAAGGGAAGGCCATGCCAGAGAGCTGTGGTTGGGAGACGTAATGCAAAACGTGAGTGAAATTATAGAGATTCTTCGTACAAATGACTAAACAATAAGGGATTCTTCGGTCAAATGGCTACAATGCTAAACATACTCTAAGTAGAACAAGACTTAGTGTATATTACAGTATACGCAGGTATACAGTTTATCATAGCGGGACGCGAACTTGTTTTTTCCAACCTAGTTCCAGTCACTTTCCCGAAAAAGGCAATTACCGAAGTCGAACGAAGCTCTCCGAGTCGAGCGAAGCTATCCGATGTTTTACGAACGAATGCTGGCAGGACTACATGAAACCACAGGCTGGGAATTCTCGTCTTTCGTAGGCCTCAATTACATACTATACTACGTACGTATTTAGGAGTTACAAAGACAAAAGAAAATACTTCAGAGCCTGTGGTGAAACATCCGTGCATAAAAATAGCCGCTGCTAGATCTAATGTCTCCTCTCTGAAAATCCTTACGGGAAGAGAGGGGACTATAAACTGATTACATATTCTAATTCTATTTCGATCTGCACAGCTTCAAGCTCAAGTCGAGATTTGCATTTTGTAGCAATTATTATTATTATTATTATTATTATTATTATTATTATTATTATTATTATTATTATTATTATTATTATTATATGATGAATAATATACTGACACAATTAGTAATAAGGAGTAAAAGTAATACATAACACATAAAGCACACATACAACGATTTCACATCTATATCAACAATAAAACCATGACAAAACTTCAAAGCGCTATGGATACGTTGACGTCACTTCAGCTCAACAAGGCAAAGCAAGTTTATAATGGTCTCAAAAAACAGTGACATTTTTATTGCAAGCACCAAAGCAATTATTTATTTAACTAATATTATTCTTTTTAACTGATACAGTACATTTGTTATATGTATTTCAATTGTATGTATTTTAATGAGAAACACGTATAAAAAATGTTGCGTGGCGGGCGGAAATTTCTATAAATCATCTGAAAACTTTGGTAAATCTATAAGAAAAAATAACCAGTTACACCATCTGAATATTTCGGGTTACACCGAACTTCAGCAAAAACAAACAAAACGTCACTGACCATATTTACACCATTGAGCACGCACAGCAGCACACTATTCTTTTTTTTTCTTTCTTTTTTTTAAATAGGAATAATAATAATAATAATAATAATAATAATAATAATAATAATAATAATAATATTAATAATATTAATAATAATAAAAGAAACAAACAACAATAATAATAATAATAACACAAACAAAACAAATAAATAAATTAAAGATTTAACTAAATAACTATACTACTACTTCTACTACTACTTCTACTACTACTACTACTACTACTACTTGCGAAGTTGTGGTCTCGATTTTGTGGTCCTGATTCGGCTCTTTGCAGTCCGCTGGACTCTGTAAGCAATGAATAACTAATAAGCTTTTAATTTAACTCTGATCTCGAGTTGTCTTGATTTTGTGGTTCTGATTCGGCTCTTTGCAGTCCGCTGGACCCTGTAAGCAATGAATAACTAACTATTAATTTAACTCTGATCTCGAGTTATTAAAAAGAAAATTCGCTTAGCCTACTCGTCTTTCTCCGGAAATTTCAAGTTTCGAATATTATAAAGTATAGGCCTAAATATGATTAATTAGAATAGATATAGTTTATACATTTATTTACGTATAAAACAAACAATACAGGTCTAATAATTATATTCAGCTAGTGAGCTTCTTCGCTGCGCGGAGACTGACTTATAATATAATAATGTAGATTAAGCCTATGTATACTGTATAACAGTGTCTACTTGGTTCTAGGCAGGAAATGGGCAATGCTATTATTAGCCTTTACTGCTGAGAACTAACAAAATGCAAATCAAGGAACGCAACTATTAAATATGGTTGATAATAATTGTGCTCATATTATGCTCATATTAACAAAGTATACCGTTGCGAAATGCTAAATCTGTGTAAATCGAACAGAATTAGAAGCAACAGCGATCATTTTTAATGTCAGCTAGTCGTAGTCATGCAAGCATAATTTCGTAACACATCGGAGAGCTTCGTTTGACTTCGGTGATTGCCTTTTTGGGCGAATGACTGGAACTAGGTTGGAAAAAACAAGTTTGCTAGCGGGACACCGCAACGGAATAGTGGGTGAGAAGCGGGTGGAATACGTGAAACAACTCAGTGGCTTTTCCGGGTGAGGAGGACCGAAGCAGAAGGGAGAGAGGGAGGGGATTGAGAAGATGGATGGGAGAGGGGAATAGAAGTTGGTGGAAAGAGGGGAAGAAGATAGAGAAGGGCGCAGGTCATGGGTGGGACGGGGATGTGGTTGGGGAGACGATGTACTAACTTGGTGCGCGAACGATTGGGTATCCCCTATACGCTCAATGTGTCCGGGGACACAAATTTAAAAAACAAACAAAAAAAACCGATTGGATTGCGCGCGAGTTAAGGGAGGGTGTAACGTAGCTAGTGGCGGAGGGAGAATGAAGTCGTGGTGGTAGCTGTAGTGTTGGTGGTGGCCATAAATTCATGGCAAACTAGACGAAAAGAAGATGCGTGCGGGGTGACTCGTGATTCATTCATATAAAAACTGACAAATGCAGCAATATAATCGGGTATTAAAAGACCCTTCACGCGCAGTGAACTTTTCAACCTCTACGAAACATAAAAGAAAATTAATTCAGATTTACCAAGTTTCACTGTGGGGGGGTTTGTGTGTGACGTTTTACTTGCATCAGCTCGTTCTTTAAAAACCGCTCATGTGTAGGTCGGTGTGTACATCTCTAAATATAAATGAGAAGTATTTGTGAAAGAGTTCGATTGTTTTTGTGGGGGTGTTTTTTTGTTTTTGTTTTTTTAAAGAGACACTTGGTGTCCCAAATTAATTTAAACTTCAACAATAACAAAACAAACTGACTGATTTTGGAAAGAACTTCACCTTCATAAGCATGCATATCAAAGGAAATACACATTGACGGTGACCCAAATAAATTTGGACTTCAGCAATGACAAAAACAAATTAAATGTATTCGTAGTATACAAGAACTTCACATTTATAAGCATACGTGTATAAATGGAAATAGATCCGGAACAAGTATAATAATGTCGAAGATACTGACGTAGTAGCCTACCAATCAGAGACGTACCATTTTCACATCAATTAACAGTACGGAGAGTGTGTGGAAGTATTTATACTGACATACGCTAAAAAGCAACCACCAGTAAGTCTAATGCGATTAGGATTTTGTTGGCGCTTAGGACTTGCCAAAGTCGATTTGCACCGTGAGATTGGAATTATACGTACGGGACAAGGTAAACGAAATAGGTGCCCTAAGAGCCCATGGAGATCCTTTTAAGCCCAGAGATATGCTCGGTACTGTTGCGCCAGGGTCAACTTCGCAATAAAACACAAAACAAAACAACTGTATTAAAAGAACTAACAGGCTCAGTGTTCTCAATGAAGATTTTAAAAAAATTACAAGTTCCTTTACTATATGAACATCCAGTGTTCGGGAACGCTAACCTTTTATCAACAACAACTTACATTAATGTTCTTAAATCAAGAATACACTACAAAGCACACAAAGACACAAATTCACGCTTCCACGTGCACAGATATGACGTACGGAGAAACATCCGCGCGCGAACGCACACTCATGTATGCACGTACATATAATACAGCTGTATTATGTGCGTCAAGATCAACACACAGAAGAAACGCAAATTACCAACCAAAAAGTCAGAATTACAGAGGGTAGGGGGAGGGAGAGAGAGAGAGAGAGAGAGAGAGAGAGAGAGAGAGAGAGAGAGAGAGAGAGAGAGAGAGAGAGAGAGAGAGAAAGAGAGAGAGAGAGAGAGAGAGAGAGAGAGAGAAACTTTTTTTAAATTAGGGATAAAGATTTTAGACTAATAAGAAGTCTAATCTTAGAATTTGTCCCTTAACAAATTAACATAGTAAATAGCCTTTAACATTAACTTGGAAATCATAGAAATCACACACACATGTACTCACACACATGCACACACAATCACACCAACATCTTCATCTTTCATTTTCTTTAAACAATGTTAAGCAACCACCCCCCTTCCTATCCCTCACCCTCATAATAATAATAAAAATAATCATAATAATAATAATAATAACAAAAACAATAATAATAATAATAATAATAATAATATTATTATTATTATTATTATTATTATTATTATTATTATTATTATTATTATTATTATTATTATTATTAATATTATTATTATCATTATTATCATTGTTATTTTTCCCATTATTACCACTACTACCACCTCCATCACCTCTATCATAACTACCACCATTATCATTATTATTACTATTACTAACATCACCGTCACCACCATTATCATCACTGTTATTATTATAACAAAAATATCATACTACTACTACTACTACTACTACTACTACTACTACTACTACTACTACTACTACTACTACTACTACTAATAATAATAATAATAATAATAATAATAATAATAATAATAATAAATGAATAAATAAATACATAATAAATAATAAAAATAATTTAATGAAAAAATGTGTTAGTATATAAAAATATATCAGTTTTATAACTAATATTGCAGATGTTTGCATAGGTTATTTTTTAAAGAAAATATTGTGGTGCAATGTTTACACTCCAGAGGAAGAGAGTTCCATACAGCAGCTCCATTAAATGATAGGCTATATTTTTGTATAAATCAATGCGATGGAGGGGGAGAGAGGGAGTTGAGAGTAAGAGAGAGAGATAGAGACAGAAAGACAAAGACAGACTGACAGACAAAAACAGAGAGACAGCAAATGGTGTTCGACTTTGTGAATTTAGCACACTTCGAGATTAATTGTTATTTAGCGCAGTGAAAAATATAGATTAGTAAAATCAATAATGAAAAGAATGATAACTATTTACATAATTATGATCCGATCAACGACTTGTGTGAGTGCGTCTTGGGCGACGTGGGTTCGAATCCTGACTTCAGCAAACTATTGTATGATTGCTGGATATTACGGGCTAGCGTTTTGAGAAGCTCTCTGAGCTTGTAAGTGCGCTATATAAGAAAAATCTTTTTTTTTTTTTCAACACAAAAAGAAAAAGAAATTAAATCAACGGACTCACCTGTTAAGACCGACGCGGTTAAAAGCAATGCGTCAAATTCCAAAGCCTGAAGTCTTGGATTATAAAAACATCCAGAAGAAAACAGATAGTATTTCGATAGTATTTCCTTTGAACAATGTACCCCACTTGTATTGTACGGGTCTCTGATAGTACAAAGCAGGCAGACGAAAGGCGAAGCTGAAAGTTGAAACTATCTGGGATTATACCTCAAGTGAGATATCCGAGGATAACATTATATGTGCGCGTGGATAGCCTGCTAAGAAACACTATGCATGTCGATTTGAAAAGGTTGCTCTTAACCTTCTAACCTAGAAGGATTCAACTACTCTTGAAATGAACCCGCCTTTATGTCAAGAACAAAGAAAAAATTAAATGAATTCCCACGCTAAGGTAAAAACAAAAACCTAATTTTTTTTATACCCTTAATGGATAAAACTCTTAATAACTTAAATAAATACTTGACAAAAGCTCTTTTATGTAGTATTAATAATTATAATACTGATGCGGCTAAATTATAATGATGGGATCGGAGAAGAATGGAATCACAATATAACATTTTAAAGTAGTATTGATGACTTCGAACGAGCTCTTGAACAGGCCGCTGTAACGACACAACTAACAAAAGCACTGGAATAAAACAAAACAACAGCAAAAATCAACAGCATATAACTTAATCTCTTGTGCGTGATGGAGTGTGAAACAAACGGACGCAGATTACTTACTATCTTTGCAGACAAGACGATTCCTACGAGGAAAAATATTACCATTACCCTCCTTGCTGTTTATGAAGCTCGAACCCTGAGGTAACCTGTGTCATTTGCATGGTTCGCGGAGATAGTACTGCGAAGCCAAAGCGCCTCTCTCCTATTCGTTTACATGAATATACTTGTCAAGTGGCTGGACCAGTATCACCCCAGTGGGAGACTAACAATTTGTAATTGTAACAGAATGTTATAGGCAATGAAATTGCTTATAAACCATCGAATGAACAATGAATAATAATCAAGGTGACAACGTGGCCTACACATGTAGGGGATAAAACTAATACATCTTTGATTTGATTTCTTGTTTATAATTAGAGTCCAGTGAACCTTCAGCGGTCATAGCTGGACCAACTAATACATCTCTTAGTCCGGTATAGACATTATAGTCTGAGAGGACGCAAAACCCAGAAGATTTGTTAACATTTCATGGCCAGTGGAATTGAAGGAAATTTGAGAAAGGCGACAGGGACCCTGTCTTTAATGTGTATGTCAACATGGCCTGGTTTATTTTCAGAGTCAAGACCGGGTCATGTCTTGGGGGGAGCCTTCAATATAAAGCTGAATCAGTCTTTGAGTGGCCGTACATCTTATTTTAGTTTATTTACAGGTTCATTTAAAGAAGGGTTAGCACTATATGACTTTCTGAAGAAGACAAGGCGTTTTATTAAATGGTTATATGTACGTTGCTTTTTGGAATGGTTGTTACATATTTTTATGTGGGTGTGATGGTGTTGTTGTTGGTGGTGGTGTGTGTGTGTGCGTGCGTGTGTGCATGTGTGTGCGTGCGTGTGTGTGCATGTGTTTGTATCAAACATGCAGATATGTTATCTTACCATTTCTTAAAATACACAGCACATTTATTCTGCGTAATTACACAGCCAACTTACCATCTCAAAGAAAATGTCGGTCCTATCCTATCCTACCCCGTAACTCGAAAGTCGTTGGGGCACCACAGATGATCGTTTAACCAGCGTACTCCATCTTTCTCTGTCCTCAGCAACCCTCAGGGCTTCGCTCAGTGTCAAGCCACTCCATTCTCGAATGTTGTCCTCCCACATCTTTTTTCTATCTCCCTCTACTTCTGTCTCTTTGCACTGTGCCTTGTAGGATGGTCTTTGCAAGGCCTGATGCTCTGGTGACGTGGCCATACCATCGGAGTTTCCGTTTCTTCACCACTGTGAGCATGTCATCGTGTTGTCCAATGTCTTGTGCGATGGTCTGTCGGACTTCGTCGTTGATGATGTGCTGGGTATAGGAAATGCCCAGAAGTCTTCTGTAGCACCTCATCAAACTGTCGGTCCTGTTGCAAAAGTGCCCACTGGTCAATGCCATTCCCTTTGAACCATCAAGCGATAAACATGTATGCAAGATTATTTGAGCTGAAACACCAAGTACTTGCACTCTTACAGTATACAGATCGGATTTCTTTGGCGCTCCGCGGAGGTAACACAGGGTGAAAAAGCCATCTAAAGAGTCATTATAAAATGTCGACTCTTGCGAGAACTACCTCATGCCACTTGCGATAATTGAACATTGGTCTTTTAGCACACGAAACGCAATGACTAATTATGAAACGATATTGATAGTTTCTCTGGTTACGCTTCTTTAAATGTAACACTAGATTTATGTGAGACTGAAAGCCGTCCGGGGTTTGTTGCTTTTAGATTAAACCTGAATGAGGTTTCTTTGACTAAAACGGACAGGATTTGGCAAACGGTGGCATACAACTCTTTGTAATGTTAACAAGTGTCAGCGCAGATTCCTTAGCTCAACCTGTGAGAACTGTAGTAGCCAGACAAGTTCTGGGCTCATATTCATAAAAAATATCTGTATAGTGTCCACATGTCCAATAAGAGTTATATCAGCAGGCGCTAAACAGAAGAGTCACAGTAAGCTGGATTTCAAGTCCGTTCAACGCTTGAAGGGGTCTGAATTATACTATTCTGTAAGGTGACGGGAACAAAACTATTAAAACTCCTAAACGCTGGCCGTTAATGTACATGAGGTGCAGAACTAGCTTTCATCTGGGCCCCAAGTTACGGCTGGTTGTATTTAATGTACTATTCGGACACATTCAGACCATAACAAAGATCTTTGTCTCTTCCTCCCTCGCCTCCCCCCCTAACACCCTTTACTTCCGTCTGCCCCCTCCCCTCCCTCCTAGACATATTTTGCTGAAGTGTGAATTTTCCAGTGTTGTTTGTAATAGCTAGCATCGTTGGGTTTTTTCTTTCTTGAGTTTGTGTCAGTGAATGTGTCTGTCTGTCTGCGAGTGAATGCGTGTCATTAGTTCCACAACCAGTGTCTTTAGTTAGTTAGTTATTCATTGCTTACAGGGTCCAGCGCATGGAAAAAGCCGAATCAGGACCACAAAATCAAGACCACAACCGCTAAAGGAGGACTCAGCCCTGATCCGCATAAAAGATCTGCCGAAATAACCCTAGTGGTAACACTGAAGGCACCCCACCAGCAGGTCACTTTACAATAAAGACATCCCACGCATGGGACGCTGAAGCTATACTCTAATTTATCGAACCCCCGTTTACAAAAACAAAATAGAATACAAACATCATTAGAAAATATCAACAAAGCACATACATATAAAATGCCTACATTGCCAAACATCATAGGAAGCCCCAGTGACCACCTGGCAGAAAGCGTCCTGTTACACTCCGTTTGATGATGGTGTTTTTCTTTATCAGTATTTGATTCAGCCCCGATGCTGAAGTCCTGATAAGGTGTAACTCAGATTCGTTTATTCACACAGCCTGCTCAATCAGCATACAAGTCACAAAGTCCACGTATGAAGTTTTCCGCTTTTATTCAGCACACATCAACAACTGCATACAATTCTCAATTCAACTCAACAACTTTCACAGCAACTCTCAGTTTCACTATCAACAACTTCACTCTCTCCCAACAGCGACTCGGCACACGATTAAATAACCTCTCTCTTTTCTGGAACAATATGGTACATGGTAGAAATGACGTACTGCCACCAATCGAACTAAAGATCGTCATCACTGGCTTACGTCATTACACATTTTCTCTACTTCCGGGAACATTCACGACCTTCGATATCCATCCGGAAATTTCTATCAAGAGTAAACACGCAGATCCAGAAGATTCTCAAATAATATCGACTAACGCAAATTATCAACGTTATACAAAGCCTCTCCTAACAACAATGCAAACTCAAATCAAAGGTAAATAAGCTCCATTATTGAATACTTTGCAAATCGAAACGATTAGATCTATCGTACACGCTTCCGACATACTTTCGTTCACGTTTCAACGTAACACGTCCAATATTCCCAAGCTGATCCAACAGACCTCACACACAAATGAGGGGTTTTGTCCCAGAAGAGTTTTCAAGAAGAAAAGAGATGTGACTGGTCTAGCGAAGAAGAAGATAGTATAGTAGATTGATAGAAAAGAGTAGGAATGAGAAAGAACAAAGGAGAAAGACAACGACAGTGGGAATTTAAAGCACTAAATTTCCAGAAAGTGGGGATACTATTTATTCTGAAACCCCCGGCACCCTCACGGGGGAACCTCTGTCTCTTATAGCTTATCTTTCTGTTTGTATGTACATGTGTATGTAAGTAACTATTTGTGTGTATGCGTATGGGTGTACGCCTTTGTGAGTAAACATACCCATACACACCCATACACCCACACAAACACACACACGCACACTACCTAACAGCAACAGCAGGAAAAGCAAAAACCCCACTTACTCTACTATTAATCCAAAGAGTAAACGTCTGATAATGCTGCACACGCATTCGCTCTGATCACCAGCCAGGCGCAAAAAATCAAACTTAGGTATTTCCTATCATACTATTTTATTGCTCTGTACTCGGCAGGCCTTAAGTAGTGGCCACAGTTGGCTTACATATTACGGTTTATGCATTGGGTTATAAGATTTTTAACTGACCGGAATTTTGACGGATGGCCACACCTTATGAGTTTAGAGGCAACAGTGGGCTTACGTTTTTCGGCTTATGCAATGGGTCGGATCGGAGGTAGTGGCGCCATGTTTATCACGGTCCGGTTCGAATTCATACACGCGTGTAGCTGTGTAATTTCAATACAACAAGGCACTTTTTCGCGAAGACGTAATATACTCATTCACGATTTTATTTTAGTATGAAACAACTTTTGACACGCAACAAATGAATCCAACTGCCTTAGCTTAGCCCGCCAAAGCGTGTGTAGCTGAGACAACATTTAATAAACATCGAACACTCGGTGGCAGCGAGTCGAGCAAGTTGGTGGCAGACCTGCCCTAGGAGACGTTCAGACCCTCAGGCGCCTTAACTGCTGAGATGGAGAACTGTCCGTTTTCTCGCTACTCTGTCTTCGGGACATAGGGGTCCAAAAGTCGAAACTGCGACGGCGACCCGTGGAAGATAAGAAAACGACACTCCATCTCATACCTCAATTTTCACCTTCTCACCATTATGGCTCCATCGCCTGGGCGGCGACTGCTTATCGATGAAAGACGCCTCGACGCTCTGCTGTCGCCGTTCCAATCCCTGGCAGCCCTGAACCTTCCTCTACTACTGGGCTTCACGGGAGTAGCTGTGGAGAGTGGCGCCTCCGGACTACAGGCGCTCTGCGTCGCCAGTTCTTCTCAGTGATAGCCTTCCCCCTCTTCACACGGCTTCATCGCAAGGTTCTTGGGCTCATCGCCACACTTCATCGAGCGACTTATCTTCCTCTAGATCCTGCCTGCGCGTCTGCATTATCATCCTTGTTACCGCCTCGAGCGCTCTGCCTCTTCATGGCTTCTTTACTTCTGTTGACTCCTTATTTACTATGCAGCTGCCTGGTGCGATACCCGTCTTCAAGTCGTCTCTAACTCCTTCGCTTGACGTCTTACCGCAACTTTTCTTCTATTACGTCCCCTATATGCTTACGTGTCCGGGGACATAAAGTCACACTCACACATGCGCTATTCTTTTGAAATTTTACGTTAGCCACTACGCAAGTAAATACGTAAAGAATTCATAAGCGTAATATAAGTTGGGCCGAGTACGTAATGCAAGTGTGGTCGGGCCTTCCTGGCTGCCTAGCGAAAACTACATCAGATGAGCTTAATATTAAGATCAGTTGCGTGTCAGATCAGTTGCCTGTCAGCTCGAAACAAATAACGTAATATTACACTCGACTCAGACCTTGCTTCAATCCGAGCATCAGCATAAGAAAGCGAATTTACGGTAATTATTTACCTAGACAGACACAGTTGTTTTGGTGTTTATGGAAATAGTTACCAATTTCAAGAGCCTTATTTGGGTGCTTTCATTCTCTCTCTCTCTCTCTCTCTCTCTCTCTCTCTCTCTCTCTCTCTCTCTCTCTCTCTCTCTCTCTCTCTCTCTCTCTCTCTCTCTCTGTGTCCACTTTTTTTTTACTCCTCCAAGACAAAGAGAGTGACAAAGGGACAGAGACTAATCAAATAAATTCTTCTATTTTTTAATTAAATGTCATTTTTTACCTAAATAATTTTAGACTAATAAAATAACTTCGGTGAAAAGACAAAGCAAAGACCAATCTGCAAGGCACAGTGCAAGGAAGTAGAAGAAGAGGGAGACCGAAAAAGAGGTGGGAGGACAACATTCGAGAATGGACTGGTTTGACACTGAGCGAAGCCATCAGGGTTGCTGAGGACAGAGAAAGATGGAGTATGCTGGTTAAACGATCATCTGTGGTGCCCCTACGACCTCCGAGTTACGGGACAGCATAGGATAGGATAGGAAAAGACATGAAATAAAAGAAGGAAATGAAGAAAAAGTTTATCAATAGAATACAATACAACTTTATTACTTTTGTCTCCTTGTATAAAGTCTTCTATGATGATAATAATTTGTTTAAAATAAATGGTCTCAGACTCACTTTAAGGTAGTACGTAACCTTACGTCGATCGAAAACATAAATCACATAATATTAAGCTTAAAGGAAAACAAAACCTTTCACACACACACACACCCCCCCCCCCCCCCCCCCAACAAAAAAAAATAAAAATAAAAATAATAATAATAATAATAATAATAATAATAATAATAATAATAATAATAATAATAATAATAACAATAATAATAATAAAAAATAAATAAAAATTTAAAAATAAATAAATAAATAAATAATAAATTAATTAAAAAATAAATCTAATAATAATAAATAAATAAACCCATTTCGCTTTATTCTATGGCGCACTTCGTCCTTGTGGGAAAAAAAAGTTTCAGTTTAGGCGCAGGCATTGGCTTTGGGTGCCTTGCGGTGTGTCGGTGTGGAGGGGTGTGAGTGGCGTGGCAGGGGTGGGCGTGTGCTTGCGTTCACGTGTAAGGATGTTGAGTTGTGTGGATGTTGTGTTGGGGGATGTTGTGATGTGTGTGTGTGTGTGTGTGGTGTGTTTTGTGTGTGTGTGTGTGGGGGGGGGGGGGGGTGACGGCATTTTTCACTCTTGTCTTTCTGTTGTTTCTTGGGCGCTGGAAGCCATTTTTCCATTTTGTGAAGATTTGGACAATAAAGTTAACTGTTTACTGTTTATTGTTTACTGTTTACATAAGACTGATCTACGCATAACTTCTTCACTTTTCCTTTGGAGGCTATCTTAGTGCACAATAACTTCGGAAAGATGCTTGCAGCAAGCTCCGCTGGTGCAGGGGATAGCGTGAGGCGGAGGGGGGAAGAACGTTCTACGTTCTCACGCAGCTTTTGAAAAGCTGTCGAAGTGATAATCATCGAAGAAAAAAACTGGATTTATATCTAGATGGAAACGTTCTGCACTAGTGCGACCTTTCTTAAATAGGGACCAAAAGATCATACATAATTCATACGTAAAATACCTTTTTAAAAATCACAATGAGTATTGTTCTACCGGGAAAAATAAACTAAAGCCAAAGTATGATTTGTTCAAAGCATTTTTTTTCCTTTCTCTGATTTTAAACATTACATTAATTTTAGAAACAAAAGTTCACGAAGTCTTTTTTGTTCCATTAAGTCAAATAATTTTAAACAACCCTGTAATATGAAGTAATTAGCCTCTACATCAACCATCCCCCTTCCACACACACACACACACACACACACACACACACACCTACACACACACGCACACACACACCTACACGAACGCCCTAAGAAACGTCAGAATTCATTTTCCACGGCGACTCTCTCTTTCTCTTTTTCTCTCTCTTATCTTCATCCCACATTCTTTCTCTCTCACCCCCTCCCAACTTCATCAACACTTACTCTCTCTCTCTCTCTCTCAAAAAAAAAAAAAAAAAAAAAAAGACGGAGAATCTTTTAGTCAATACAAAGGACAAGGGGACAAAACGCTCTGTCCGTATTTGTTGCTCCCCAAAAAACACACACACACACAGATACTTACGGAGGTTTTCCGCAGGAGAAAGGAGAAAAAAACAAACAACACGTCGTGTTGAAATGTGTGATCAGGGCTTTAAAGGGACTTTCAGGAACGTGTAGCTTCCTTTATTGGTGTAGGCCTGTGCGTTTATATACAGAGATTATGAAACGTGGGTGGGGTCAGAAGAGAGAGAGTGTGTGTGTGTGTGTGTGTGTGTGTGTGTGTGAGAGAGAGAGAGAGAGAGAGAGAGAGAGAGAGAGAGAGAGAGAGAGCACAAAGCAACAGACGGACAGACTGAGATAGTTAGTTAGTCATTGTTTATAGGATCCAGTGGACTCCAAAGAACCGAATGAGGGCAACTACTTGGCTGAAAGAGGACTCACTCGCGATCCGTATCTGCTGAAACAACCCAAATAGTAACTTTACAATAAAGGTATCCCGTGCAGGGACGCTGAGGCTTTACTGTAATTTATCGAACCCCCGTTTACAAAAACAAACTAGAATATAAATATCATTATAAAACATTAACACAACACATACATATGAAATACCTAAATTGTTAAATAATAATACAACAGAAAGCCCCATTGAAAAACACAGAGAGATGAAAAAAAAAAAGTAGTTCGAAACATGCTGACGTCATAAAATGGACAGAAAATATGGTGTGAGAAAGAGATAAACATGCCGTGAGAAATATATAAACAAACAGCAACACAGTAATAGGAACACGGTCGCGTCAGCATTAACACACTGTTACTTAGCAGGCTTCACTCCATTCAGATTATACAGAGCTCGACAAAAAGCTTTCTGCTTCTACTTCTAGAGGAAGCACAGCTAGAACTGAGAGACTCGTGTGCAGGATGTCTTGGTCCACTACAAGAGTGGAGAACCCCACTACCAAATACCAAGAATAAGAAAATCCGTTTTAGAGTCGTACCTCCCCCTCCCCTTTCCCCCCTACCCCCACTTCACCTCTCAAAAAGCTGCTTTCCTAACTCGAGTATCAGAAACTGTGCGGATCTAGTCTGCTATACTGCATATCCAGCAGGCTTGCTTGGACTATTCAGATCCTCTCTTGCTTGGTCCTAAACGGAGATGATAATAGTAACGGAGGATCCTCTCAGCTAGCAGTTCGAGGGCCCGAACCTCTCTGCCTGTAGTTTACCGAGACTGCTAAGGAATACGGCAAATCTTGATAGATAGACAGATAGATCCCTGGCATTCACTTTGATTCTAGTTCTAGGTCTGTCTTTTACGCTTCCTGTAAGCTATTGTGTCGTCGTCTGATACTGACTTGAATTGAAGGGATATACTGTAGCAGACTAGAGCCGCGAAAGAGATACAAGATATACGCACACAAGATACAAGACACAAGATTTATTGTACTTATTGCTCCAAAGAGATACAAGATATACGCACACAAGATACAAGACACAAGATTTATTGTACTTATTGCTCCAACACTGTGCGTGGTGCGGGTGAACTGGACCCCCAGAAACTCATCTTGAACAATTACAGGACAGACTTCCCTGTTAATTCTGCTGTGTTGTCGACACCTCGTCAAGGTCATATAGTGTAGTCATAACATTTACATGCAAAATTATGTATTAATCTCACGACGACTTATTTTGGGTTTGGATGAGGACTTATGGATACTAATGGTCACGAATACAGGTGACATTCGGGTTGCAGTCGAAGAACAGCGCCACCCAAGACAAGAGGACGGGTGCTTTGCTCTCTGTGTGTTTGTGTGTGTGTGTGTGTGTTGGTGTTGGTGTGCGTTTTTTTGCTTGTTTGTTTGTGTGTATGTGTGCGCGTTTTAAATATTTAGATGTAGCACTCACCCGTCTGATCATGAGCGCAATTATCATTAGTCCGTGCGAAAAATCCATCGAAAGAGTAAAAACAATCAGAACGAAGATTTATGAGGGACGCACAGGAAATGTTGTAGTAGCTATCGTGCTAATGCCTTGCAGACATTGTAAATGTGTACTATTACGTCATGTCTGCGAATAAAATTGTAAGCTTATATTGAATCTGAAAAGGAACTGCATAGAATTAACGGTATACTAAACTTGTCACAGAATATTTAGACAACGTGTACACTGGAGGAAATAAGGTAAAGGTTTTGAAAACCTTTTTTTTTTTTCCTGCTGATATATATGCTAGACCTGCTACTATGTGACTGCCTCTTAAGCACCCCATCCCCTCCTTCCTTTCATTCCACCTTCAGACCTTCTCCTGCGCCTCCTACCCGTAGATCAATCCACTGTGACACGAGGAGGAGACCACTTCTCAATTGTGTCTCACTGTCGTCTGTGATTTGATTTATAAGCTGCCAGACAGTAGTTGTCCCATTTCCATCCCCCCTCCCCACTCCCTCTCACCCATCATCACCATTCCCTCGTTTTCCTCCGGCGAGTCTAGCCGTTCAGGCAAAGAATATTCACAACATGTACCCAACGGATGGTGTACAGTTGCAGACATGCAGATCATCTTGTTAGTCTAGTCAATATGATTGTGTCGGGCCATTATTTAGGTTCTCTGATATTTTAGTTTTTCGGTCTTGGTTTACAACACTGGATACGTATACGCAAAGTTTTTGCAGCTAGTATAGTACCAGTAAGAATAACTACGAAGTAAGACGCTGTGCTTGAAGGCCTACAGTAAGACCAATGTCCGTCAGAAACATATAAATTTACCTTTGTAGTGCACAATTATGGTAAATGTAACAAGAGGCCCAGTTTACCCCACACAATTTGAGCTTTTGCTTGTTTAGTCAGTGTAACACAGTTGTATAGTGACGCCCGCACAGTGTAGTGACATCATTGCAGCCTACGATAGAGCTTCGATTTTACATCCAATCGGATTTTTCAGCCAATGAGAACACAACTAGCTTAGGTAGAACCAGTTCTGGCCGATTCAAGCAGAGAGGTAGAAGGGTAGGTCTACATTCAAACGCCGAGCAGTACACAGTTACAGTTACGCTCTGACAGAAATCTCTCCACTGAGCAGACTTAGGAAGCAGGACTTGTTAAAAATTCGAATTCAATCAAGTTAGCCACGGCCTGACATTGTCAAAAAGATTAGCAGGCATTGTATCATGAGCCCAACAAGGCGAAAGACCAGAACAAGTCGTCGCTGAACGTTGGTCTGCCGAGGCACCTCCAGCATTGCGCTGCGAGAGCCCACCAGTCTAGCCACAGGGAGAAAACTCCACGACAACACAGCTTATCAAGGTATCAACCACAACACAGCTCTTCGGACACTGAGCTAAGTACACAGCCTTCAGTGCACCAAAATCTGTATCACAGGACCACAGTAGTCCACTCTTCCAGAACTCTGACCATTAGGGCAGAAAGTATCCAGTGCCCGATGAAGATAAAATAGCTGCCCAGAACTATCAAGAGCAAACCATTCGCATTGACATTTGAAATTTTAAGTGAGTTTCGTACTTCGAAGATTGTGTATAGAGTAGAGGAAATAAATGTGTGATATTTACTGTTATGAAGTGGCTGGACTACTTATGTTTTATAGCCGTGTGAAAGCTAGTGTGACAGTGATCTTTTGCCATTTTTCTATCTCTGTACCCCAGCCTACACACAGACCGAGCTAAGCAAATAAATGTATTAAGTTAAGTCAAAGGGAGATTACTAGCGATCCCTTAGACTAAAGACGAGGGGGTAATAGCATTCCATTGTGCAGAGCCCAGCAACAATAAAACCCCACGTCACAGTAAAACACAAATCAAAAAGAGCAGACACATAAAAATGAAAGCGTAAAGTGTCGTTACAAAATAACATTTGACATAACTAGCCTCTGAGAGAGAGAGAGAGAGAGAGAGAGAGAGAGAGAGAGAGAGAGAGAGAGAGAGAGAGGGGAGTGAGTGAGAATGAGTGGTGTGAAGAAAGAAAGACAGACATAGACAAATTATAATGCATAAGCATAAACAGTTAGTGGAAGGGAGAGACAGACAGACAGAGAGTGATAGGCAGAAAGAGATGCAGAGACAGAGAGATGGAGAGAATTTATAAGGCCCAAAAACTAAAAGTTAGAGTAGGCAGAGATGAAAGCTGATTTCTAGCACCTTTTTGAAACTCATCCCTTTGACGTAAATACTTACACGAACAATAAAGCCTTTCCAGCCCCGTAAGTTAGCCTACGTGTTATCTCTTTAAAGCAGATTTTACTTTTCAAACTGAAATCTCGTCTTTTCACCTTAGTTAGTTAGTCATTGTTTACAGGGTTCAGCGGACTGCAAAGAGCCGAATCAGGACCACAACTTGGTTGAAAGAGGACTCACTCCCGATCCGTATAAAAGATCTGCTTCAACAATCCTAATGGTAGCACTGAAGGAACTCCACCCACCGGTCACTTTACAATAAAGGCATCTCATGCAAGGGACGCTGAGGCTTTACTCTCATTTATCGAATCCCCGTTTACAAAAACAAAATAGAATATAAACATCATTATACAACAAATACATATGATATGACTACATTGCTAGAGTAAATAATAATACCATAGAAAGCCCTAGTAACCATTTGGCAGAAAGCGACCAATATCCACAAGCTGACCCAACACACCCCATACACAAATGAGGAGTTTGGGGAGTTTTCAAGAAAAAAAATGTAGACTAGTCTAGCGTAGATTGATAAAAACAGAGTAAGAACGAAAAGAAGTAAAGGAGAAAGACAGCAACAGTGGTAATTTAAAGCACTAAATTTCCACAAAGTGGGGATACTATTTATACAGAAACTCTCGGCACCCTCACGTAATACAATATACACAAACAAAGCGGAAGGATCACTGAGATTAGGAGACAACGAATATCAGACTATGTTTGTGTGTAGACATACCTCATTCACGGAGAAAAGAAATATTAGATAATGTTATCTTTTTCTTGTACGACCTATCGCATTAATCGAAAAAGAAATATTAGACTGTTATATCTTTCCTTGTTAGACATATCTTGTTAATATGATGTGGTTTCAAAGCGGTTTTCGTTTAATGATTAAAATATAAAATTGCACACAGGTGGGTGTTTTATTGGATATTATGTTGTACACACGCACAAAGTCAAGATGGAATAGAAACAAGAGTAGTAGAGATAACGTCCGATCGGGGAAAAAAGCCTTTGAAACAGCAGACACTTGTGTGATATAGAACACCAGTCTTTCTGATTAGAACTTAGACACTACCCCCAACCTACCGCTAATCCCCCTTGCCTTCCCTCCCTCCCTCCCCCCCCCCAAAAAAAAAAAAATAATCGTGTTTTATATGGATTTTCCTAGATAAATTATGTACATTTTGCAAAGGTAAAGGTTTTTCAGTAACCTTTCAATTGTATAGAAGAGAGGCGTTAAGGCTGCTGGGCCATAGCTATATAGAACTTCACGCTACACGCTTCACGCTACATATTTCATGCTCTGGGCCATAGAACTTCACGCTACTCGCTACACGTACAAGCCCTGAGATAAGACTGCCACCTTTTGGTTGACTGTGCTATGAATTACAGTAAATACATAAATAAATAAATCGTATAAAAGTTACCTTTGGGTGTATTCAGAAGCTTTTTCAAATCGTCCCAACCTTGTGCTTTCTGGTCTTTATCTTTGTAATCAGACACGCTTGGAACCCTGGAGAAGGGGCCTTGCCCGGACCAACTCGATTAAGTTTACTCTATAGTCATCCATTTTACAGTTAGGTCTACTTTCTGGTGGCCCAAGGTGAACTGTACTGGTAAAAATGGTCTACTGACCACTTTGGTAAGCTAGAACGTGAACTTCACGCATCGAAAAAAAGTGGGTATGCTCACTTTTCTCTTCACGCGTGTAGCGTTGAGCGTGTGGCGTGTGGCGTGTGGCGTGTGTGAAGTTGTATGGCCCACGCCAAGAGAAACCATATCTGTTCATTTTTCCCTTCACGCGTAAAGCGTGTGGAGTGTAGCGTGTGGCGTGAGGTTCTATGGCGCAGCAGCTCAAGGAGACATTCAATTCAATTCAATTCAATTCAACAAATCTTTATTACATTCTACAAGGAACTATGACAGGCACTTGATCACTAAAATAAACAAAATAAAAATACAAGTAAAAAAATTAAAGATAGTATAATATTTGTTTAAAATCTCTACAACATGTAGGATACGATGATATATGCCCACACACATACACATACACACATCAACACACACGCGCGCTATTAATTTATATAGTAATTTATTTTTATTATTTATTTTTTGTAACAACTTTTATTATCACCGAGGTGAAATTCGGGCACTTTCATTTTTGAAAGTACAGCAGCCCCTAGTGAAGCGCTTTACCCAAGGTACATGATGGGTGTGTTCTTGTCACCGGCACTCACCCGTCTAGGACATGAGCGTCAGGATCTTTAAAGTCCGTTATGATGGAATGCATGCGACACCGACTAGACCTCGGTTTATACTCTCATCCGAAGGAGTAGGAAACAGGAGTAAAGTGTCTTTCCCAAGGACACAACACAATGCCCCGGCCTGGGCTCGAACTCGGGACCTTCAGATCCGCAAGCCAACGCTCTAACCACTTGGCCACCGCGCCTCCCTAAAGCAAAATCTCACAGAAGAGGCTGTTTCTTTCTAATCACAGACACAGCTTACTGCCTTATTACAGCTTATTGACATCTATATTTCACTCTCCTCACCTTTCCCATACCCTCCCACTTCCATCCGTGTCGCCTCAAGCGGCATCTCTGTCACTCTGTCAAAGAATAAAAAGGAGCTTTTACGTGGCCGGCTCCAATAAAAACGCAGTTGTCGAAGGTGCTTAACAGTGCTGCTTGATGTTTCAAGTTTGCCTCTTGGGCCTTGAGTTGGATCTTTTTTTCGGCCAGCGCCTTATTGAGCTCTTCGAGCTGATAAGTGCGCATGCGCAAATTAAAAATAATTCATTTAATGTTATAACCCACACAACACAGTATAATGTAGTCAGTACAATACAATACAATACAATATAATACAATACAATACAATACAACACAATGCAATACAATCCAATTCTATTGTCTATTTAAAACACACACACATACACACACACACACATCCACACGCACACACACACACACCTCATATACATGGAAATTTGGCTCTACGACGTCGCACCACATAATTATTAGAAAAAGGAGGGGGAGGAGGGGTGATGGCGAGAGGGAGAGGGAAAATGGGAAAGTGGAGAGCTCAAGTGGAAAAATATTAAGATAAGTAAGCTTATTTCCTTTTCATGTCTGTGTGTGTGTGAACGCGTGCGTGTATGTGTGTGTGTGTGTGTGCGTGTTGGGTGTGGGTGTGTGTGTATTTTGTGTGTTGTGGTGTTTTTTTTAATATCTTTCTAGACAGACGAAGCAAAATAACTCACTGTGAACCTTTTCGTCCCCTTTCCGCCCCCCCCCCCTCCTCCTCATACTCCCACGACTGTGTTGTCAGGTGTATAGTGTAGTGCGATATCTCACAAATGTGACTTTTTTTGTAACGATGTAATGTCCCTTTTTATTGGGAAATTCTAAGCAGCCTCCCCTAGGGAAGGCATAGTCGCAGCCTGTGGAGCGCCCAAACCCAACCTAAAATTAGTTGTGTTTTTGAAATTTTGCTGAGGGAGCAAACCTGAGTACCCGGAGAAAACCCCCTAGACGTTGCGAAAATAAATAATATTCGGAAAAAATATAACGCCCAGATGCTGGATCGATCCCACACCTATCGTTCGCCATTGGTTTCTGGCCTGTGTTCAAAGGCAAGTTCGTCCCGCCTTAGACCACTTGGCCACCACGCTCGGTATTGCCGATGATGATGGATTGTTCACGTAGGTGCTGGAAGCGGGAGGATGGCTATAATTTAACGGAGGCATGTGTCAAGTTTAACTGGACAAGAGAATATCTCTGGACGGCGCTGCTATACGGCTGCCGCGCTTTCGCTGAGAAAGCACCCCGAACTTGGCCTGCTTAGGCAACAACTACCAAAACAAATCCATACATACCTACATTGTAGCTATAGTAGTTATGTTGTATACTTATATCATAGGTATAATATCACTGGAACAAATACGATACAAAAATAAGTGTTCAGGAACAGTGTCATACACGTAATGGGGGCGGACATGAAAATAACTTCCATCCAAATAAGAGGTAGGAAACGGCAGTGTATATAATGGTTTGGTAACGGTAAACATAACACACAGTAGTCTCCTCTCTGAAAATCCTTATTGGGAAGAGAGGGGACTATAAACTGATTTAAAAAAAAAACAAAAAAAAAACATAACATAAAAGCGTACGTAAAAACCTACAGCCTTAGTTACTTACCTGTGAAATGCGACGTGTAGCAATACCTACAGATGAGTTGTGTACATAGGTGTACATGTCGCCGCAGTACAGTACATTAAAGCTTGCGTGCCACGAGGTAGACAGGCAGGTAAATATGACGGTGCACTCGGCGGAGGAGTGTGAGTGCGTACCACCAAGGCAAATAGTCTGACCCTCTTAACTAAGGAGGGTAAGCACAGACTCTTTTATGTGGGAGGCTTTTTTTATGACTAAGTTGTTCTTTCCGTTATGTGCAGTAACTCTTTACTAGGTTGGCGATCTTGTAGTACAGATACTAATGAGGGTGAAACTGTCAGATCCTCTTGAATGAAGGGGGTTTAAGTATGCGCAATAATAACTATTACTCACTATGCTGGGGATCTCTATTGAAGAGAGAGAGAGAGGAATTCACATTAAAAATATGTTCAACTAGATGATTTTTTGTTGTAATGTACAATGCATTCGCGCGCGCGCGTGTGTGTTAGTTAGTTATTAATTGCTTACATGGTTCAGTCGACTGCAAAGAGCCGAATCAAGACTACAAAATCAGGACCACAACTTGGTTGAAAAAGGATTCATTCCTGATCCGTATAAAAGTTCTGCTGAAAAAACCCTAATGGTAACACTGAAGGCACTCCACCAGCCGGTCACTTTACAATAAAGGCGTCCTATGCAAGGGACGTTGAGGCTGTACTCTAATTTATCGAACCCCCGTTTACAAAAACAAAATAGAATATAAATATCATTATAAAATATCAACAAAAAACATACATATAAAATGTCTACATTGTGCGTGTGTGTTTGTGTGTGTGTGTGTGTTGGTGTGTGTGTGTGTGTGAGTCAAATAGAAGATAAGAAAATGTCCTCGAAAAGATGAAAATTAAGAGAAATAGAACAATAGTTACAGAAAGGCTCTAGTCAGTTTAGAAAAAAAAAAAAAAAGAAACAAAAGTGACTCCGGGAAAACTTATAGGAGGGGAAAAAAGCATATCTAAACAAAAAGCTGTATTGGCAAACAAATTGCATTATACCGAGGAAACCTGAACAAAGGAGGAAAAAGGTCGCAAGCAACTGTCAATGCCATCCGTAATCTTCGATTAGCGTCGTCTGCATCTCTTTCTGGGTGGCTTATAGTTATTTCCCGTCAATCAGAGCTTCTCCCTTCATATTCAAGGAAGAAGTGATCGAGTTTGGAGTCGTCCGATTGTAAAATAATAAATAAATAAATAAATAAATAAATACAATTTAAACATCGATAATTACAATTAAAAAATAAAGACATAAATCAATATAATAGCTTTAAAGACGATTAAAAAAAAGGGAAGAATTAACCTAAACGAAAAGAATAAAAGAAAGATGGGTGAAGGGTTTGGATGCATGTTTGGACCATCAGGCACAAGAATGTGTCCTGAATCACCCCTATACATAATTATGTTACGTTTGCGACGCCCACGATAGTTCGTGTGAGACGCGCATGATAGATCCGGTCGTTTTGTTTTGCAAAGCATTCAATAACAGAGTGTATTTACCTTTGATTTGATTTTGCGCTGTTGTTAGAAGAAGCTTGGTATAATGTTGATAATTTTCGTTGGTCGATATTATTAAAGAATTTTCTAGGATTGCTTGTTCATTATCGATCGAAGCGTCTAGATAGATCTATTGGTAGCTGAGAAATTCTTGGACCCTAAAGAAAGTTGTATGCCGTAAGACAGTGATGACGAATTTATTCTGATTGGCTGTAATTACATCACGCTGGAATGTTCGAACGTTCTCTAGAGTATAGAAAAACTATATAATTGATGCACTGTGTCCGGAAAGGGTTGTGAAAAAGTGGAAAAAGCGATTGAGCGATTGTATGCAGTTGTTGATGTATGCTGAATACAGTTGGAAAACTTCATACCACTCCTGCCTTGTTGCTGAGTGAACAGGTTGCGTGGATAAACGAATCTGAGTTACACTTATCAGGATTCAAGCATCGGGGCTGAATCAACTACTGATAAAAACCAACAACGAGTGTAACAACATATTAAGGTGGCCCCATGATGATTCCTCTTAACTCTCACGCAATATATAAAACTGTAAACCATGTTTTCCCCTTACACAGTCACTGCCACATGAACTGTTCGCAAGTGTTGTTATCAACAATCTGCATACGAGTGAACATACGGACATAGTAGTAACGTCCTTAACGACAATGACAGCCCTGGTCCTAAAGTTTCCAAAGTAATTGGCCTTTAAGTTAACTGTCGTAAAATATGACAAGTCTTGAAGCGAAGGGCAATCAATCCGCCTTAATGATTATTACCAGCCTTTCACCAGCAAAACGAGTTCAAGGTTAGGTCAACAAAACTTTCAAAGACAAACGTTAACTATCTGATATGTTAGTGCGCTAACCGGCTGACGAAGCTAATCAAGACTCCGGCTACCCAGTTCTCGCATGCACAAAGTTAGTAGTTCGTTGAAGTAATAAACTTATCCACAGAAGAAAAGTTAGAAGAAGAGGAATAAGAAGAAGAAGAAGAAGAAGAAGAAGAAGAAGAAGAAGAAGAAGAAGAAGAAGAAGAAGAAGAAGAAGAAGAAGAAGAAGAGAGGCAGAGATAAACAGACCGACCGACACAGACTCAGACAGAGACACAGACGGTCGGACAGGGAGGCAGAGAAATAGATAGATAATCATATGGAATCTCATACAAGCCAGACAGGTGTAATTACATCCAGCGTAAACCCAAAGTAGACGCTGACGGAAAGCACAATCAACAAAAGAAAAACAACCCGCACAGGGAATGGCCAGGCTAGACAAACTTAAGAGCGCTGTGGCCTTTGAAGAGACATATCAAGTCTGTAAAATCCCCTTGCAAATTACCGGTAATGCACTCCAGTCGACAGTGCACTACATACATCTTAATATCTCAACTGAAACCTCTGGCAGCTGTGACGTAGTAGACCATGTGACACCATAAAGAAGGCGCAGTTTGCCACTTCCGATATGTCGTGAACATGGTTGTCATTCCACCTGTCTTGGTTGCAACTTGTCTTGTGGCAGTCGTAAGCCTGTATGTGTTGTATTAGATAATTTCTGCAAGGCTCGCTGTATCTTTTGCAACTACTGACTGTGACTACAAACTGTAGAAAAATGCACTGCTCTTCACAATGAAGATTTGCAACATACGAGTACAAATTATTTCGTGAGACCAAAGCTCATCGACATTTATATATGTTAGCTATCTATAATTATTTTTTGTTTACATCATTAGTGCTTCTTGTTCTTGTTCTTGTTCTTCTTCTTCTCCTTCTTGTTCTTCTTGCTCAACAATCCGTTCAGTCCTGTCTCGTTCCGCCTACATGTTATTGTTGTCATTATCGCTTCTTCTTCTTCTTCTTCTTCTTCTTCTTCTTCTTCTTCTTCTTCTTCTTCTTCTTCTTCTTCTTCTTCTTCGCCTCCTTCTCTATTTCATCCTTCCCTTCTTTCTTTAGTATATACAACTGTCTATTTCTGATTTCATCTATGTTCAGTATGATTGCGTTCAATGTTTCAACGAAGTCTGCACAATTTGTTAAATTGTAGTCTTAAAAGGTGTTGTGTGGGTTGTGGATGTGTGCGTATGACTGTTTTTTTTATAAAAAAAAACAAAAACAAAAAATATCGGGGTAATTTCCATAATTATGCAATATATGTTGTCATTTGGCTGAATAAATGCTTCTTCTTGTTCTTTTTGTTCTTCTTTTTGTTGTTGTTCTTCTTCTTTTTTTGTTCTTCTTCTTCTCATACTTCTTATCATCATCATCTTCATTCTTCTTCTTTTTTTCATGTCCCTTCTCATTGCTAGTAATCAACGTCGACTCATCGTCTTGACCTTTGCCCTTTTTGAGATCGAATGGAAGAATGCCCTCGTCATGCTCTCCTTGCTAAGGTTGTTACATTTGCACACGTCACTGGGATTTTGACTTTCGAATCCAATAATCCCCCCCACCCCCCTCCCCCCTCTTACTCCCCCCCCTCTCTCTCTCTCTCTCTCTAAATCGACACTAAGATAAATCGATACAAGTGTCCACGTAACCTTTTGGTCGTTCAATTGGGATCTTCCTTTTCACTAGGCCAGCTTAATGAGGCCGATGCTTATCTCATCTCCGGCTCCCTCTCTTTCTTTGTCTTTCTATCTAGTTAAATTGTTAAATAGATAGAAAGATAAAGAAAGAGAGGGAGAGAAGGAGACAGAGGGATACAATCAAATATACGATCGAAGTAAACGCTGCCATCGACTGAATGAACTTTGAAATGTAACGTCTATACTAAACCATTGGCAAGACGGCAGACTCGGATAACTATCCATGTGAAGGAGTTTAGGGAGTTAAATCAACATTGAAACGCCAGAGCATTCCCACTGCTTTAAAAAAAAGTGCAACACAAACATTTTTATCTTGCCCACCTTGAGATTCGAACCCTGTTCATCAGTGTTCCAGGCGAACGCTTTATCACTGAGCTACGGCGGTTGGTTCTATTGCTTCGACTGCACTTCAGGAAGCCATCACCCGGTGTGACATCGTCAAAGTTCCTAGTATCTTAGTTGGGCTGGGAGCGACTGGGAGCATTCTGATTGGTCGACGCATTACAAAATTCGACGCATGCGCACAGTGCTATCGTAGTCTTAAAAAGGATTAGAGTTAGGGTTAGGGTGAGAGTTAGGGTTTGGGTTAGGGTTAGGGTAGGTGGTATAGGTTACGACGCCTAAGAACATCGAGAAAAAGCCAGCCCGACTTGACCTGGCGCATGCGCAAAGGCGCCCGGCAAAAGTAAGACACCCGGAACTTTGAGGACGTGACACGTATTGGTTTTAACGGTAGCGTCAATAAACGTTTAGAAAACGCATTTCGGTTGCCGCACAGCGACTCAACCAAAGCTTTTTAGTTTTGAGGTTAGGTCAGCCAGTCTAGCTATAAATAACTTCGCCGATGCTTCCTTTCCTTTCCTTTCACTGGAAGGGAGGGTGCAGGCAAGCTATAAATAGCCCGCAGCTAGCAAAATGTAGAAGCACTAAACAGTGCTGCTCACATAGGCATTGAGCTGGTGTGCCATATTGCGGATACATTTTTCGCAGTGAAGGTGCTTTTACTGGGACTTCATTCAGGCGTCTTCTTATGATTTTCAATAAATCAGTCAATTTTCAACAAGCCCAGCTGATACCCTGACAAGATGAGAACATAGTGCAATAGCCATCTGTATCTATGGCACACATCCGCAAATGCAAACTATTGGCAGCAGAGAAGAGGAGATAGATCTTTTCTATAATCCCTTCATTCCCCAGAGGTTAGCTTATGATAAGGATTACATCCAAGTACCATATCTTTGAGCGAGACACCTATAGCTGTATTAGGCATACTTGTGTTTTAAACAAACCTTTGGTTGTTGCTAGTGATATAGGCATACTTGTGTTTTTTAAACAAACTTTTGGTAGTTGCTAGTGATATACTACTGCGTAGTTAGTAAATCTCACAGTCAACCGTCATACATAGATCTGCTGAAAGACGACAGGCCAATTACATTTACGTAAGTTTGGTCGCCGGTTGGTCGCCTGTGTACGTCGTGGACATCTGTCGCCTGTGTACGTCGTGGACATCTGTTGCCTGTGTACGTCGTGGACATCTGTCCCACGTTTATCACTCACTTTTCGGTTGACCTGTTTGGATAACTAATAAGTCGTTATGCTCTGTTCTGTCGTCCTTCTCTTCCCTTTCTCCTCCTCCTCTTTCTTCTTCTTCTTCTTCTTCTTCCTCTTCTTCTTCTTCTTCTTCTTCTTCTTCTTCTTCTTCTTCTTCTTCTTCTTCTTCTTCTTCTTCTTCTTCTTCTTTCCCTTCTTCTTCTTCTTTATGCAACAAGGCCAGAAATATTCGCAGTCCTGCTTCGCTTTCCTATTCCAACCCGTTAATAAACGGAAATAACGCAAGCTCCGGAACCTGCACAAAGGCGACGGCAGGGTTTTATTTTCGAGTCCAATAGTAGTTACGAGACCATTGAACGCCAATACCTTCACAAGCCCTTAACTTATCGACCTGAACTTATAAGACATACCAGATCAGTGGTGAAGGAGTTGGGTTTCATTCTTAGTTGTGAGAAGCTCTTTGAGCTGGCAAGTGAACAATGTGAACAGTTTTACTTTTACGTCGAGGTATTACGCCACAAAACAGCATGCTCGCATTGCCCGGATAAAGAACAGTGTAGGTCCGGCTTTAAAAGAAAGTGTTGTACTAGACAAGATGCAGCCCACAAGGCTAATAAGCAGAAACGGGACAACTAATGCAAGCCCTACAAGTCACGAGTGTCAGGTAACTATTCTTTTGTCAAGCTCATGCGAAGAGATATACAGTAGGAAATTCAAATTCTATTAAAATACTATCGCTATAATAATGTTGGTGTAACACTGTTTTTTATTGTCGCACCATTTGTTGTCAAAAAATATTTCGCTGGTGAAAATATGATCGCAGGATCAGCAACCTAAAAGCAAAATAGCCTCGTGCTTAAGGCCCGTAAGTTCGCTTCTTGCGGGAATCGAACCCACGACCTTCGGCATAGGATATAGGTGATTAACAACCCCGTAAGAAAACTGGGTATAAAATCTGTTGTAGCTTTGACACACAGTTTCCGACGCTGGTTTTCAAAGGGATTCAGTCACTAACGTTAGCGGGGGAGGGGAATCTTGCAAAATCGATAATCCTTAGGGGATACTTTTCTCTATATTGGAAGAGACAGTATTTTACAGAACGGAATTGTAAGGAAAACATTATTTTATGGCAAGAAATAGTATTTCAGTCAACTACTTGCGTTACATTTTCTAGTTTAGTTACACTATGGTGCTACAAACAAGTTTCTAGTAGAAACGAACAGAACAAAAGCCCACCGTCGATGGGACAATATTTTACGAGAGAAAGTATTTCATACTACCTGAAGGCTTAACCCAGCGGTCAGAACAAACATTCAGCTACTCAACCGACGGCATTCTCGTTGGATGGTCACTCTTTAGCCATAGATAGCGATGGGACCCCAGAGTCCGAGGTCATTAGTGGCTTCATTGATCTTATCGACCAGTCACCAAATTATCCAAAAACCGCCTTCGTTGACTCGTAGTACTAGGATATAGTAGGTTTAGCATTTATCGGAAGTCGTTGGTGTGATCATACTTTAGTTCAGTCACATGCTGTCCAGTTGTTCTTGGTAGGTACTAGGTAGATTCAAACAATGTCAAAAATCGTGTTGTTCAACTAGAGACATTGTGTTATTTATTTCAATAAAATACTCGATCAATCTGCAATTTGACCGATTAAGTCATCTCTGGACAGATTTAGACATTACCCAACGACACTACAGCATCTGATGAATTTAGCAAAAAACCCAAAGATACTTGGTTTGACCTTTGTCAATTTGAGTTACCAAATAAACTCTTAATTAAAGCTATATTGCCATTTGTTCTGCTTCAAACTGATTTCAAACGGCAATGGTGAAATAAGCAGCAGGGGTGCGAGGTTTACCATTACACCGTTTCTGTTAATTCCAACAACAAGAATTCTGAAGTAGAGAAATGCCACCGTACTTTGCTTTATGTAAATCTTTAGGTCTACAATGGAAAATCTTGAAAATCTTCAGACTTTGTCTCATTAAATAATGAGTTTATATGTATCTGTCGTATATACATAGTTCAATACTGAAGAAGAAGAAAAAAGAAGAAGAAGAAGAAGAAGAAGAAGAAGAAGAAGAAGAAGAAGAAGAAGAAGAAGAAGAAGAAGAAGAAGAAGAAGAAGAAGAAGAACAAGAAGAAGAACAAGAAGAAGAACAAGAAGAAGAACAAGAAGAAGAACAAGAAGAAGAACAAGAAGAACAAGAACAAGAACAGGAACAAGAACAAGAAGAAGAACAAGAACAGGAACAAGAATTAAATACAAAACAATCAAACAATATTAAATGAGACTCCCAGAAAAAGAAGAAGAACGTCGAGGGAATGAAATTGGCCTAGTCTGACTAAGTGGGGGTCATCTAGTCAATATGGATTCGGCGCACTTAACAGAAAGATGGGTCTCCCCAACGAAATCTGGGAGACATGCGACAGAACGGCCTAGGCCATAATATACGATTAGCCTACTCCTCACACTGGGCTGCTGAAACCAATAACGCTAGCAATCTTAAGTATCAGGGTACCTAAAATCTGGATTCCATCTTGTACTGGGCTGTTGCATACAGAGTATCAACGACCTTCAAATCTGCCTGCAATTGTATTATTAATTTACTTTTATACAAATGCAACTGTTGGGATCCATAACCATAGAAAACTATCTTGAGCCACAAAAAATATCTTAATAAAATCAATCTTATTTGTGAAATTATGCATAGAGCATTTAAAAATACAAAGGCTACCTGCAGTTGTATGAACTGGAAACTCCTCAAATATATGTTTTAAATTATAAAGCATTTTGTGAGTACTTGATATTGAAAAAAAATTACGATAATTTATATAAATTTACAGAAAGAACGACACTTTGAATGATTTCTTTTCAGTGCATTAAACGTAGAGGTATTAGTACATATTCTATGGCGGCGATATATTGCCAATTAACATCAAAGTGAACTTCAGATAGATGGACAGAGTACTGCTCTGACCTTTACAACCACACACCAAACAGAGACCCATCAGTTCTAGCAAGTCCCCAGAACAGAGAAGAAGAAGAAATCCTCCCAATTCTTCGAGAAGAACTTGAGGCAGCAGTGCAATCGCTGAAGAAGGGAAATTCAGCGGGAATGGACAAAAAACCCGCAATGTTGCTTCAAGCAGGAGGAGAAGCGATGAGTGAGGCCCCCACCATTATCTGTAACAAGATCTAGCAGAGTGGGGGAGTGGCCTACGCCATGGACCCAGTCGCTTATCATCACTCTTCCCAAAAAAGTAAACTTCAGGAGTGTGAAAATTACCGAACCATCATCCTCATCAGCCATCCCAGCAAGGGCTTCCCAAAATTAATACTCAACAGGTTGAAACCCCAAGATTAACAAACAATAGCTGAAGAACAAGCAGGATTCAGGGCAGGGCGAAGTACAACTGAACAGATTTCAACCTCAGAATAATCTGTGAGAAATACATACAGCACCAACAAAATCTGTATCATATGTTTGTAGACTTCCAGAAAGCGTTTAACCGAGTCTGGCATGGAGCTCTGGGGCAACCATGAGAGTGTATATCAGCCCTAAAATTATTGAAGTCGTCAAAAGCCTTATTACAAGGCTACCATTTCAGTCCTCCACATCAGCGCCATCGGGAACTGATTCAGAACAGCAATCGGCGTGCATCAAGGGTGCCTACTATCTCCAACACTCTTCAACATCTTCCTAGAGCGCATCATGTCACATGCCCTGTAAGATCACGAAGACACAGTCAGCATATAGTAATCTCTAACCTCCGTTTTGCGGATGACATTGATGGATTGGCTGGAGAGGAACAAGAACTTGAACAGTTGGTACAGAGGCTTGACACCACCTCCAGAGCTTATAGAATGAAAATAAGTGCAGAGAAGACCAAAATTATGACCAACAACACCAATGGCATCAACACAACGGACATCAAAGTCCAAGGCCAATCCCTTAACACAGTGCATAGCTTCAAATATTTAGGAGCCATTGTATCAGACAGTGGGTCCCGACAGAAAGTCTTCTCCAGGATCGCACAAACAACTATTGCCCTGACAAGGTGGAAGCCCATTTGGAAAGACAGGACCATCAGTCTACACTCCAAGGCAAGGCTGATTCGCTCGTTTGTCATCTCCATCTTCATATGCGTTTGCAAAACATGGACCCTCACAGTAGACCTACAACGAAGAATACCAAGCATGGAGGTGAGGTGCTACAGAAGACTTCTGGGCATTTCCTATACCCAGCACATCACTAACGACGAAGTCCGACAGACCATCACACAAGCCATAAGCCATAATGATGACATGCTCGAAGTGGTGAAGAAATGAAAACTTCGATGGTATGGCCACGTCACCAGAGCATTAGGCCATCCTGCAAGGAGGCAGAAGAAGGGGGAGACAGAAAAATAGGTGCGAGGATAACATTCAAGAATGAACTGGCTTGACACTGAGCGAGGCCATGAGAGTTGCTGAGGACAGAGAAAGATGGAATACTCTGGTTAAACGAACACTTGTGGTGCCCCAACGGACTCCAAGTTACGGAACAGGATAGGATAAGAACTTCAGACAATATAAAATCGTATTATCATTTCATAACCATGTTACAGTCTATTGAATTTGCAAAGATTCACAGACCTTAAGACAAGATGAGCTATTGGATCATTTGACGTCTGAATAAATCTGAAATACTATCATGAAGACCAGTAAAAAACCGTGTTGTTTTTTTTTTTTTACTACAAGACACCAGATAGCAAAGATTTTGTTTACATGTATTTCGGTAAAACGCTTCGTCAGTCAAAAGTTACAAGCCCTACAATCACGATTTGTTTTAAAAATCTGGGTGAATATATATGTATGTGAGAAGCATCGTAAAAAGTTGCATTACAATCCTTAACAAAAGATCTGAGTTATAAACACTAGTACAAGCACCACCAACAAAGACAACTAGAATGTTCCTGCTATATTGCTACCTAGCAATACAACCAACATACACATAATTTAAAACATTTCCTATGTACAACTTTACTATAAAAAAAACCAACTACCATTTAAAACACTAGACTGTCATGACAGCTACTGACCTTCTCAACAGCCACCATCCACACTGCCACACATACTTTTTTATGCACATCCACCATGAAAAACTAAAACCACCATCATCAAGAACAATGCTTATCCTACAAGTATTACCACCACCGGCACTACCAGCAACAGCAGATATACATCAACACCACCACCAACAACACCACCACCACCACTACCAACAACAACAACCACAATAACAATATTTTAGCCACCCTTCCATCAAAACTCAAACCATCATCAACATTAATACCACATTTTTACCACAATCAGCAAGAATACTTGTTTTACATGTGCTACTACCACCACCACCAACATTAACACAATCCATTAATCCCTCCGCCATCACAACTACAAACAGCAGCAATTAGTCTACTTGTCCTAACATATCTCTTCTCCTCCCAACACAACTGTCATTAACACCAAGCAAAAACAATCTTGTATCCACATCACTAACATAACCGCAACCACCATCCACATATGTGACAACAACTGCAGGGGAGGGAGAGAAAGAGAAAGAGAGACAGAAGGAGAGACAGACAGAGACAGAAATAGAGTCAGAAAGAGACATACAGACAGACAGAGATAGAAAGAGAGGCGAATTGCTTGCTCTACATGTCTCTTAACCTTAAGACAACTAATGGACAAGGTAGAGGACCTGTCACCTCATTTACTAGTTGCCGTTTCACCTTTCTGTTTAAAGAGACGACCACTTTTCTTACTTACAATGAGGTCGCCGAAAGTCATAATAATTCTTCTATGTCAACGTTAAAAAAGAAAAAAAAGCACACCTTTCTGTGAACCCACGGTGAATAATAGAAGATCAAGTTAAACTGGAGGTTTCTGAGGGAGTTCAGTCGGCGTGCTATTTAATAAGAATATTGTCTTAGGAAACTCGCGAATAAAAATTCGGAGGAACGATTCCCTCCCAAAAAAAAAGTAATAGAAGAAAGAAGCAAGAGTTTATGTTAATGGAGTCCTATAATAGAGAACGGCGATGTTTTGCATAATGCCTTGATTAGATTAATGACACATTACCTTATGGAAATTTCCTTTTGTATCCTTCAGTGCAAATGCAAACTATCCGGGTAATATCCACAGGGCCTAGGAGATACCTGTGACAAAAAAACAAACAACACAGAGAAATTAGAATGTTAAAAATACGTTTTTGTTATCATTTATTAATACACACTAGTAATATAAAATAAGATTTGTCTTAAATGTTTACTATTGTTTAAACATTACATAGCTTTATAAGCACATAAATAGGAACAACCCGATTAAAAACACACAGCACACACACACACACACACACACACACACACACACTGCCAACACCTTGTCGGCATAGACCAGCGCCATCTTACACCAAACGAAATAAAAACAAGAAAGAAAAGAAACGAAAATAATTATCTGCAACAGACAAAGAAAAGAAAACTAATCAGGGCCACAGCCTCTACAATTAAGTTTAAAACAAAACTGAAGAAAATAACAACACATCAGATTATAATATTCTCTATACATGTATTTTGCTAAATAGATGCCTCGGGAGTTGCAAGCCAAATGAGGTATTACAAAATCTTTACCGGAAGCAGATAAGAGAACGGAAACAAATGCACACATGTTTGATAAGTAAGGGAATAAAAACCAAAATGCCAAATAATACCTCCAACACTCTCCCATCCCATTCCATCCCACCCCCCAATCCCAAACCGACAACTCTCAGACCACTCCAAGATGATGATGATGATGATGATGATGATGATGATGATGATGATGATGATGATGATGATGATGATGTCGATGTCCCGTTCTAACGTGCAGGTTTGATTTGATTTGATTTCTTGTTTATTGGGTCCAGTGAACCTTCAGCGATCATAGCTGCACCACGACCATCAGTCATCCATCAAGGAATACAACCCTTAAAACAGTTTTACAAAGACATAAATCAAAGTCTCAACTATAATAACGCGCAGGTATTGCGCATAAGGAGAACATAGGAAAACAAAACCGATAGGAAGGAGAAAGTTAATGGAATAGACAGAGAATCAGAATCAGAATGGTTGGTTGATTTATTATCGTCTTTTACACCAAAGATGATAAGACGTTGAAACTAAAACAAAATTGAAGTTTATAAACAAAAGAAAAAGATAGGAGGGGAGGGGGGGTGAGTGGGTTAACCCTACTCCCGGCAAGAGTAGATCAGTTCCCCCCCCCCCCCATACCAGGCACCGGCACGAGCCGGACAGTCCCCAGTGGATGGCAGGGCCTGCAATACATCCAGGGAGCAACCAGAGCGTACACCAGTACAGGTGCCTCCTGAATGTTCCGCAGACCCAGCTGCTTGTTTGATACTACCCAACCCGTACCAGCGCCCGGCCGAGGAAAGACAGACCGGCTTCCGCCGGAACGAGGGTTAAAGCATGCTAGCAATTTCTGAGTTCAAAAATATTTTTGCTAATTGAACGCTTTGATCGAAGTCAAAAGTAAGCGAAACATTATTGGGTAACAGTGGTTTCAAAACTGTACATTCCAATAATACATGTTGAAGACTTAAAGGGTTGGAACATACACAGGAAACATTTTTGCAGTATTTTGTTCGAATGGAATTTGACAGTAATCTATAAGCCAAAGAAAAGAAGACTCGAGAGTGATTACCATGTCGCTCAAAATATGTGTTGAGATGGATTGGCTGAGACCTTTTTTCTATCATACTTTGAATCTCTAGAATCAGAATGGTGCTTGGCAAAACTTGATTCAATCTGCTGGGGTAAAAAAAAGATGCGTCTTCAATCTTTTCTTGAAGGCTGCAGCAGTTTCAGTATTCTTCAGAAAAACCGGTAGAGGAGTCCAGAGCTTTGGGATTGCGTTCTTGAAAGCTCTCATCCCAGAACGCTTTCTGTTGGTATCATCGGAAGCTGGCAAACAAATCTGGACTGAGAGGAAGAACGAAGGCAATAAAGATTTCATAAATATCATACACAAATAATGTACGAAGATATATCAGCAAATAGTCGCACCTTAACTTGTGAAAATATGCTCTCCCATGCACTTGTCTACTTTGTGTCAGGATACAGTCTTCGCAAAGATGAAAGCCACAGTCTACAGCAAGAAGAAGACGAATGACGTAGTTCTTGCCAATATATGACAACAATTTGATGGTAGACGACGACGCGGTTAATCTGCGTCTTTGTCACGTGAACCGCATTCAAAAGAGGTCTGTGGCTGCTTTTGCAAAATAGTTTATTGTCTGGCAGCACTCACTCATAATCATGTTGGATACACGTTATCGGGAACATCACTACAAAAGAAACAGGGTTAAAAGCTAAAGGGCAAAAAAGATTTTTTTTTTTTTACATACGCTGCAGATACAGACACAGATACACACATGCGCGCACTTTGTGAAAGCGCAAACGAACACAGGCACATTTGTAATATGTATTGCTACATCTTTACAGTGAAGAGAGGCGTTATTTGTGGTTCAAACAAACAATACAATGGAAATGCAGCACTGGGTAGTAACAACGGAACATCGGAACATCAAAGCGAAACACACACACACACACACGCACACACACGCACACCCACACACACACACATGCACACACTTTCTTTTATTCTCAATCCCCCCGTAGGAGTACCGTGGCTTTCTGTATAAATAGTATCCCACTTTGTGGAAATTTAGTGCTTTAAATCCCCACTGTCGCTGCCTTTTTCCTTTGTTTTGTATC
>JBAHVR010000313.1:0-15000 GCA_036898135.1 Oncomelania hupensis
GTTCGAGAGAGGTCGTCAGGCAGACTTGCTCGTCCTTGACTTCTCCAAGGCATTCGATAAGGTGAGCCATTGCCTTCTCCTATACAAGCTCAGCCATCTCGGCATCTGCGGAAATATTAACAGGTGGTTGGTAGCTTTCTGACTGATATAGAGAACAGGTTGTGGTGGTGAACGGTGCAAGATCCGAGTTTACAGCAATGGAGTCTGGAGTCCCTCAAGGTTCCGTCCTTGGAACAAGCCTATTCCTGTTGTATATAAACAACCTGCCAAACGGGTTGTCATCCACTGCTATGCTGTTTGCCGACGACTCCCCCAATCAGTGCAGCAAGTTTCTTCAACAAACTGAAGTTGGCTGCCCACACCAAAGAAGAGCTCTCTCTCTCTCTCTCTCTCTCTCTCTCTCTCTCTCTCTCTCTCTCTCTCTCTCTCTCTCTCTCTCTCTCTCTCTCTCTCTTAATCAACCATAATAATCCTCGTTGGGATGCCGGGGTTTTCTGTATAAATAGTATCCCCAACTCCTGGAAATTTAGTGCTTTAAATTTCCACTGTTTCTGTCATTCCCATTTGTTTGTTCTCGTTCCTAATCTGTTCTATCAATCTACTATCTTCTTTGCTAGACCGGTCAAGTACCTTTTTTTCTGGAAAACTCTCCCCAAACTCATTTGTTTAAGGTTGTTGGGTCAGTTTGGGGATATTGTACGCTTTCTGCCAAATTGTCACTAAGGCTTTCTATAGTATTATTATTTAGCAATGTAGGCCTTGTATATGTATGTGTTTTATTAATATTTTATAATGATGTTTATATTTCTGTTTTATTTTTGAAAACTGGGTTCGATAAATTAGAGGACAACCTCAGCGTCCCCTGCATGGGATGCCTTTATTGTAAAATGACCGGCTGGTGGAGTGCCTTCATTGTTACCATTAGGGTTGTTTCAGCAGATCTTTTATACGGATCTGGGGTGAGTCCTCTTTCAACTAAGTTGTGGTCCTGATTCGGCTCTTTGCAGTCTGCTGGACCCTATAAACAATGACTAACTAACGAACCATTATACTTATTGGTTATATGTAGGCCTACACGCATATATACACGTACACACTTATACACGCAGGCATGCACAACCACAGCTCCGTAACAAATCTGTACATAGGCCCATATAAAAGACCCATATATAATAGACCCATTTCTTTAACATCTCACACTTGTAAATTAATGGAAAAAATTATATTACAAAGGATTTCGTACTATTGTATTAAACAAAATATTATACCTGTAAATCAAGCAGGGTTTCAGAAAGGGAGATCGACAACAGATCATATTGTTAAAATTACCACACATATAAAAAGACAATTTGCAAAGAGAAAAAGTGTTTTGGCTACATTTTTTGACGTAACAAAAGCATACGACCGAGTTTGACATGCTAGACTGATGTATAAATTAAAAGAAATAGGGTTGTCTGGTCGTATATATAATTATATTAGTACTTTTTTGACAAATAGAATTATAAAGGTTAAGGTGGGGAACTCATATTCTTCTGGTTTTGCTACTGAGATGGGAATTCCACAAGGTTCTATAATATCGTCAACTTTATTTAATATATTAATTAGTGACTTGCCAACAGTTTTATGTAATAGGTTAACGCTTGCTCAATATGCAGATGATCTAGCTATATGGATGAATGTCAATTTAAAAAAGAAAACCTCTTTGTATGAAATAAAACAGATTGAAAAATTATATCAAAAAGAAATAAACAGCATCACTCAGTTTATGAATCAGAATGGTCTCGAATATCAAAAGAAAAAACAAATTTGGTACTGTTTAGTAATGGTCAGAAACCAAGACTGCAACTTCCAAAATTAGTAATTGACAATGAAAAATTAAAATATGTTAAAGAGGTTAAATTTTTAGGAGTATATTTAACATGCAAGTTACATTGGAAAAGACACATAGAGTATGTAATACAAAAGGCTGTTAGAAGTTATAACCTATTGAAAATTATAAGCAAACAATCTTGGGGACAAGATGAAAAAACATTAGTTCATTTAGCTATTGCCCTAGTGAGATCAAAGTTAACATATGGACAGGAAGCATATTTTTCTTCTCCAAATTGTTACCTCAAAAAGTTACAAAGCGTAGACAGTAAGGCAATAAAATTAGCTTTAGGAGTGCCTATTCATACAAAAACAACAGAAGCATATAAACTTGCAGGAATTATGAACTTAGATGATTATAGGAGATTATCTTGTGCGAAATATATAATCAGAGCAAAAGCTGTAAACAATAGTACAGATGAAGAGCTTTTTATTAGATCGGATGTAGATTTTCCAAAACATGCCCAAAAGGTGCACTCTTTTCAAACAATAGCAACATATACTAAAGATCTTATCCAGTGAGATATAACACATATTGATAATTTACGTAAGGATATAATATCGCCAGTTCCTCCATGGGAACTTGAAACAGCACATTATGATATACATTATTGTAATGAAAAAAAAAGAGTCAAAATCAGAACCTTCTTGCAGTTGAAGTTCGGAATCATTTATGTGAGAACTGGGTCTCAGTTTGGCATCTGCTCCACTGCTCTTCAGTGGTTCACATCATACCTGAATGACCGTTCACAATATGTTTCTGTAAATGGCTTCCAGTCTAGCAAAACTCCCTTACTATATGGTGTCCCGCAAGGCTCAGTACTGGGGCCTGTCTTGTTTGTTCTCTATACTTCTCCCTTGTCTTCTGTCATTCAACAACATCCCGTCGACCATTTTCTTTTTGCAGATGACACACAACTTGAAGGTACTTGCGATCCTGCTGACATTGACACCTTGACTCAATCATTTCAAGACTGTACGACTGACATCAAACAGTGGATGACAGACAACAGACTTAAGTTAAATGACGACAAGACCGAAGCTCTTCTGTTCTCTGGCTCATGTTCCTCCTCTGATCTGCCATCAGCTGTCACTGTTTGCTCCAGTAGCATACCTTTTTCTAAGAGTGCCAGGAATCTTGGAGTCATTTTTGATTCTTCTCTTGACATGAAAGAACACATTAGTAAAGTTTGTAGACAGTGTTTCTTTGAACTAAAGAGAATAAGTTCCATCCGTCGCTATCTTACTGTTGAAGCAACTAAAACCTTAGTTACATCATGCATCCTATCTAGATTGGATTACTGCAATTCACTCTTGGCTGGCTTACCCTAATCTGCACTTGATCCCCTACAGAAAGTTCAAAACTTTGCTGCACGCATCATTTTCCGTTCAAACCTCCGTGAACACATTACTCCTTTGCTACACAGACTCCATTGGCTACCAGTTGCTGAACGCATAAAATACAAGATAGCTTGCCTTTGTTTCTCTGTTTTTACAGACACAGCTCCTGCTTATACTTCTCAAATGTTATCCATATACACCCCTTCTCGAGCTCTGCGATCGTCTGCTGACACACGTCTTCTTAGACAGAACCGCTTCAACAGACGATCGCATGGTTACCGCTCTCTACCTGTCTTTGGTCCTCAACTCTGGAATTCCCTTCCATACAAGATTAGACATTCTTCCTCCATTTCCTCTTTTAAATCCCAGTTAAAAACACACCTTTTTAGGGAATATTTTAATTAGTCATTTACAAGAGAGTGTAAGCAGGTGTGCGTGCTTGTGTTTTTCTTAGTTTAACTGTATTTTGTACATATGTATATTAAGTAACTTTTGTCTAGTTTGTCTGTCTTGTCTTTCCATTCCCCCAACCTCTTGCGCGCCTTGATCCTTAGGCTAAGGCGCCTTACAAATGACGAACATTATTATTATTATTATTATTCAGAAACTTTAAAAGTATACACTGACGGATCTGTTTTAGAAACAGGGGAAACAGGAGCTGCTTTTGTTATCCCAGATTTGAAAATATCAGAATCGTTTTATATAGGAAAAGGTTATTCTATTTTTACTGCGGAATTAATTGCTATATTAATGGCTCTAAATAAAATTTATAGTTTATGTCTTAATATATTTAGTATAGTTCTATGCGTAGATTCTCTATCTGTTTTAGATGCTCTAAAAGCTAATATTAACTGTGAACGAAAAGAAATTATTTTTGAGATTAAGAACATTATTAATGGATTGATAATTAGTGGTACTGAAGTGACCTTTTGTTGGATTCCATCACATTGTGGATTTTTATACAATGATTGGGCTGATCATGCTGCAAAATTAGGTGCATTAAATATTAATTCCTTATCAATTAAATTAAATCTGTCTTCCAAAGAAATTCAAAATACTATTGAAAATGATCTTGTAAAGAAACTTCAGTTCTATACAAACTATACAAATCTTCGTGGATTTCCCAGATCAGTTTTATCTACGGCAAACAGAATATTATTAAATTCAATTAAAACCAAATATTGTAAAAATGTAAAGTGCATTTGTGATGAACCTCTAACTCTAAAACATATATTATTTGATTGTATTCAGATTCATCCTCTTTTGCCCCTTGATGTAAATACTATAACATCAGTTAAAAACATTAGTAATGAATTAAGTGTGGGTTTGGCAAAAGCTTTAATCAATTCTACAGTCGCTCGTTTTATTTAACTGAAATTGTTATTGTTCTGTTAGATAGATATTAATAGTCCCTGTGTGTATGTATGTGTTTATATGTGTCTGTTTAAATGCGTGAATCTGTATGTATGGTCTTTATCATCTTGATGAAAAAAGACGTTAATAAAACAACCAACCAACCATATAAAAGGAGCATACAACATGTCTCTGCAGTGTCCTGAATTTAAAAAAAAGTTATATTGAAAGACTAAAACAATAAAGCAAAATCTTCACACTTCATAATCAAACGTATCTTGCCATCATTTTGCCTCGGAGTATGGGCGAGAGTTTGGTTTGGTGGCAGGGGCGAACGCGCGTGCGTGTGCACGCGCGTGTGTGTAGGTTTGTCTGTATATGTGCGTGTTTGCGTGTAAGACGCCGAAACCATCACAGAGTCTATTGTTAGGCAAGCACACTGCGTAGCTGAGCCTAGCTGAGGCTTACGATCGCCTCTCCACCTGTGAGATACTCTGCGACTCTCAGCTACGCTGGGCTAAGCGTACCAGCTATTTTTCAGCATACCAGCGCAGATGCTTTTGATTGTTTACTCAATGAAGTGACAACTGAAACAAAGAGTGCGGGACACGTTATTGTTATTAAGGAAATCACCGCTCCGCTCCCAAGGGAGCCATCCATGCCTGAAGCGCACAATAGGCGTGATGAAAACTACATTGGATTTTGTTTTCTCTTCTTGTATCCGTAGAAATTGACTGTAAGAATATCTTCTTTTTTTTTCCATTCTTGCCTGCACGGTTATAAAAAATAAATTAATAATTTTTTTTTTAAAGTCTATAGCCGTTATAATATTTAATGGTACTTCATTATCGCAGTACGCCTATCGTGTACGTGAATATAGCTCATTGGTTCAGTCCTGTATGCTTATCAGTTGTAGACGTTTTGTTACATTCGTGCCGGAAGAAAGATTTTCATCTAATTAATTGATGGGCTTGTTTACAAGCTCTCCAGCAATGCAATCAGCAGAGATTCTACTGCCATTGGAGCTAGACAGAGACGGACCGAGAGATGTCAAATTTTGCGTGTAGGCTTTACAATTATCAGTGATCGCGATACCCGTAGAAGTGTATCAATGCTCATTCAATTATATATTGTACCCGGTCTTCCTGCCGCCCAATGTTGACGTAACCGTGCAGACCCACGGGATGCACGTTTTGTCGTTTCTGTATTTCCAGATTTATCTGGACTTACTTTAAAATAGTCTGGAATCGGAACGAGACGAAATGTTGGTCAGTCGGTCCGTTGAACGCCATATCTCGAGAACCACTAAACGGATTTTGACCAAACTTCATGATTTTGACCAAACTCCACAGGAACATTACATAGGTTAGTGGCCTGCCTCATGTGCCGCCATAATTATTTGCTCTACTGAAATTTTCAAGGTCAAGGTCACTGGAGTCATTTTTGTTGCTAAACATTAATGAGAAACAAATGTGTACATAAGCCTAAAGAATGTTAATTTGGACAAAAACAAGACAAAACCACACAATCAAAATTCTTCATCATGCGGACAAAACAAAGAGCTTAGCTCAAAAATTTGCATGGTGTGGTTTTGTCTTGTTTCTTGTCCACATTAGCATTGTTTTGGCTTATGTACATATTCATTTCTCATTGTAAACGTTGAATGTTAAGCAGCCCTATGTTTTATTCCATGATGGTAAACACGTTTTGCTCATTATCTCAAAAACGGCTGAAGTGGTGATTGTTTAGTGAGATAGGGTATACAGGTACGGTACTTCAAATTAGCGGCCATCTTTCAGTAGCAGTTTGGTTGTCGATCAGTCGGTGGGTCCGTTGCTCCGAATTTAATGTGTGTGTGTGTGTGTGTGTGTGTGTGTGTGTGTGGGTGTGTGTGTGTGTGTGTGTGTGTGTGTGTGTTCAAATCACGCTTTATGCCTTATCTCAAAGAGTAACTGAACCGAAATTCATCATTTTTATTTTGCGGATACTTCAACTACTGCTATCAAGTTTATATGTATTTGTACTTTTTCAAAGATCAAGACCACTGTGCTTCACCATTTTCTAAAAACGTTTTGAGCTGTATCTAAAAATTGTCTGATTTGATTTTGATAGTTTTTGGCTTGCAGATAGTCCAATGGCCAGGCCATGTTTCATTTTGCCTCGTTAGGACAAAGCCGAGTCACTCCACCGCCAAGAAAATTATCAATTTTGAAAAATGCATTTTCATTCGGCAATGTGTGTCTGTGTCTGGAAATACATTTGGATGGCTTGCCATCTTGTTTATAAATGGTTCTTTCGAGTGCACACATAAATGAATAAGAGACACCCAGCAAAATTCGACAGCAAACACTACAGAAAATTACTGTTCTTCCATTTCAAACAGAATTAAAACCAAGTTTATTCTCAATAAATAATTTCTACTCCCTTCATACGGAGTTTCATAGATCTATCCAATTTGGCTTAAGTTATACAATGTTTCAGACGTAAGCCTCGTTCAACAGCTCTGTTACTCAGGATGCAATTCCTCGATCTTGATCTTGCCCGTTAATCAGAAATGGTGAAAACTGAATCTCCAAAAAATCCTGAGTAGCGATAGACTGTTTTCATAAACGATTACCAGACCTGACTGTTCTGTCAGATGGTTTAATTCTGTGCCACAGCCTGCACGTAGTTTTCGCTCTTGACCCGACCAAACTCTAGGCAAGAAAAATAACATCGGTGACAAAAGCAAAGATGATGTCCAATGCACTATTTTCTACGCTACTGTTAATATCCGTCGTCAAATGCCAGCAAGTGGTTCATACGCATGCCGAGGCCTACCCGATTCTCAATGATTTCATCTTGGTAGTCAACGTCATCTTTGACGTCAATGTGAGGTCCACGCTAGATTGCTCCCGCGTATGTAATAGCCATCCGTCCTGCAAATACTTCACAATCCTCAGCGGAAATTCTACTGTGACATCATGCCGAGGTCATGGTGGTTACGTGACGTCCAACAGCACAAGGGCGTCATTTCCTGGAGCCAGAAGTTTCGTCAATGACAGTAAGTAGGCCTACAGAGCGCCTTTTCCCTACGCCTTCGAAAACGATTAATTCTTGTTCTTTTTCATCTTTTTGTTGTTGTTACTCTGTTCCTTTAAAAAATGTAGAGTTTTCTCTTTTCTTTTATATTACTTTTGTAGTTTAATTACTTTTTAAAAAAATAAAAATTAACACGCATTGTTTATTTCCAAGAAATGATTATGATTATAACAAGAAGAATGCCTTGTGGCGCAGTGGATTAGTCGCCGGTTTCCTATGCCGAAGGTCGCGGGTTCGATTCCCACAAGGGGCGAACGTATGTGACTTAGATAGGCTACGAGACTACTGAGGTCACCGAGGAGTTTTTCCTGTTTCCTAACCTCCATGCAATAAAGATATTGGATGCAGTCAAATTTAAAAAAAAATATATATATAAATTCGAATTCCTTTCCGTCTTTTAATAGCGATCTACCTGCCTTTACGCCACATCTTTGAATGATAGATGTGTGGTGTGAGTGGGTGAAACATGTGACCGTGTTTGTTGGTACAGATCGCCGCGCTATGAGGCTGATTGATGATTTGGGGGAAAGCGCGTATATAGCATCTAGTTTTATTACAGTGCAAGGAGGTAGAAGAAAAGGGAGACAGAAAAAAAGAGGTGGGAGGACAACATTCGAGAATGGACTGGCTTGACACTGAGCGAAGCCATCTGGGTTGCTGAGGACAGAGAAAGATGGAGTACGCCCCCAACGGCCTCCGAGTTACGGGATAGGATAGGATTTATTATTATTATTATTATTATTATTATTATTATTATTATTATTATTATTATTATTATTATTAAGAAGAAAAAGAAGGAGGAGGAGAAAAACAGACCAAGAAGAATATCGCTGCACGAGAACATTTTAATGCTAAAATGATTAAAGCAAGTGCTATCAAATCAAATCAAATAAGAAGAGCTAGAGAACGAAGAAGGAAGAAGGAAGTACAGCAACAAGAAGAACAAGAAGAAAAAGAAGGAGGAAGAACAAGAGTCGAACAAGACGAATGTTAGAGAGTGCGTTCTGTAGTATGTTTTGTGTGATCGGTGGTTGAGACAGAAAAAGTAATTAATAAATTTGAAGAAAGTAATTGGTGTACATGAGAAAACTGCGCGTAGAAATAAATATTACTGCGAGTTGTGATAACTGAAAGTATTGACATGAATGTTTTATAAGAACTGGGACTGACTGAATAAAGACGCGAGAAAGGAATGTACTCTTCTTATGCCTGTAGAACGCCAAGTCACATTATCATCATTACAACCATCAACAAACATTCCACCTTACTAAAAAAAACCAAAAAAAAAACAAGAAAAAGGATGGCAATGAGGGAAAAGACAGACAGAAAGAAAAAATAGATAAATAAATAAAATGTAAAATAAAATTATAATACATTTATAAAATAAATGAAGAGAGAAAGACAATGATTTCAACTTTCTGCGTCGTCAGGACTCCCCGAGGGGTACAGCGTGGAGGTGTCTACAGGCATGTGCTACAAAGTTCATTACGAGAATGCCACGTTCATCCAGGCAAGAGACTCGTGCTGGGCAGAAGGAGGTGAACTGCTGACTGTGGACACCCGTGAGAGAAGACTGCTTTTCTACAATAATTTTTTCTACTATGGAATCCTGGGTAAGTTGTTTTAGAGAGTTTACTCGAGCGTGTCTGTTTGAAGTTCATTTAAGAATTCGCGAGAATGATTCTGATCTTCACAAATCGAGGGAATTTCTTACACTAGTTTCATAAAAAGCCCCTATTTATAGTTAGATACCAAGTGCAACAGGTCTTTGTGTCGGCAGGATAGTTCTCTGGAGTCGGTGTTGTCTAAATTCATGTCCTCAGGGGGGAAAAAATGCAAGCGATTATAAAATTCTTTACTGCTTTCCATCCTTTGGGACCGTGAGCTGTTTACTGTACTCGTAGAATCTACCTCCACAACAATAATAATTATACACCTGCTATAAAGTCTCCTTTTTGTGTACGTTTGAGGTATCCCGAAGAAAACTAATTTCTTTATTTCTTCCTTCTCTCAGGATACTTTGTGGGGGCAGCTAGACCAGAAAATGAATGGGGTACGCCGTGGACCAATACCAGCACCTTTAACTGGATTCGAACCGGCCAGAGCCAGTCGCCCATGAACAAAACTTTCTTTTGTCAAAGACCGAAATATGACCCGAACCTCAACTGCCTATATGCGCTTTTCGCAGGGCCACAGACTACCGCCGAAGGCAAGTGTGGAATATTTAAAGACGATGACTGCCAAAGCCCGCGCCGATTCATCTGTGAACGCTTTGACTGCAAAATGGCGTCTCTTCCATAAGTAGATGGAGAGAAACAAGAAGAAGATCAGAAGAAGAAGAAGAAGAAGAAGAAGAAGAAGAAGAAGAGGAAGAAAAATAACAAAGAAGAAGAAGAACAATAAAATAATAATAATAATAATAATAATAATAATAATAATAATAATAATAATAATAATAATAATAATAATAATAATAATAATAATAAGAATAATAAGAATAAGAATAAGAATAAGAATAGCAGAACAGCAAGAAAGTTTAATGTCAGGCAAAGGAACGAAAAAAAAAAATTCGACTAAAATCGAAAAGTGGGAAAAAAAAAGTCTACCATGATTAGTGAAATCTCGGGACAATACTTTAAAACAAAATAAACAAACTAAAACAAATATAGGACAGAGGAAGAGAGAGAGATAAGATAAGATAAGATAACAATTTTATTTAACAAGGGTAAAAGATTAAGCACTGGGTGTGCTTTTTTACATCCTGCCCTTGGGGCTTGTAACAATAGCAATTAGTATAACACAATAACTTCATAACAATAATAACAGAATGTAACAATATAATCAAAATATGCGCACGTGCGCATCCACTCCTCTCTTCCGTTCCACACACACACACACACACACACAAACATACACACAACTTATGTAAAACAATCTAATGAAAGTTATGAGAGTAAGAACTCTTGCAAATTAGCTAATTAACTAAGTTCAACGTGCTGTAAAAGATTGTGTCTAAAGGATGTGTATTTAGTGACTGCACTGCGGAGAACTTCTGGAAAGTTATTCCATAAAGTGGAGCCTGAATATGACAGACTGGTTTTAAAAAGATCAATTCTTGGAAATGGGATATTTAGTTTGGTAGAAAATCTGGCAGTTTTCCTAGAAAAAAGAGAAGAAAGATAGGAGGGTGTTTTACCAGAAAGGATCTTGTGCATGAACATTCCCTTATTAAATTTTAATCTGTTGGCAAGAGGTAGTATGTTGATCTGTTTGTAATCATTCAGAGAGATTTTGTTTTTAAGAATAACCATTTTTATTGCACGTTTGTGAATCCGAAATAAAGGCTTCATGGCATTGCTACTAGCAGAATCCCAAATAGTTGAAGAATAATCAATAAATGGTTGAATATATCCCAAATAGAATAGTTTACGAGACTGCAGATTTAAGTAATGTTTAATCCTTGATAATTGATAAGTCCTTCTGGAAATAGATCTACTAATATTTAAAATATGTTGCAACCAAGACAAATTATTGTCCAATGTTACGCCAAGAAGTTTATGGCACTGAACTTCTTCAACTGTTTTGTTGCAAAGTTTTAAGGGAGGGAGTTTCATAGAAGAACTTTGCCTTTTTTGTCTAGTTGTAAATAGCATGGATTTAGTTTTGTCTGGATTAAGCGTCATGTGATTGAATTCAGCCCATTCCTGTAGTTCATTTGCCCCTATTTGTAAAGAGGAGCCTAAATTACGTAGTTCTGTATCCTTGGAGTGTAATGTGGTGTCATCAGCAAAGAGTTCACAAGAAGTAGATATATGAAGGGGAAGATCATTTATATAGACAGAAAATAATAAAGGCCCTAAAATCGACCCTTGAGGTACTCCAGTAGAAACAGCCTGAAACTGTGATTTTTTATTATTAATGAAAACGCACTGCTCTCTATCAGAAAAGAAAGATTTTAGGAGATCAAGCGGTTTAAAGCTAATGCCATATAATTGTAATTTGCGTAATAGGAGGTCATGGTCAATTACATCAAAAGCTTTTGCAAAGTCAACGAATAATGCTCCGGAAAATGTGTGCTCATTAATATTATTAAGCCATTGCTCTATCATAGATGTAAGAGCTGTATGACAAGAATGCTTAGCCCTGAAGCCAGATTGATTTTGATGGAACAAGTTGCTTTTTGTGAAGTGGTCTAGAATATGGTTGCTAATGTGTTTTTCAAGCGGTTTAGATATGATAGAAAGAATTGAAATGGGTCTATAATTTGAAGGGTCAGAACTATCACCAGACTTAAAAATCGGAATAACTTTAGCTTGTTTAAACATGATAGGAAAACATGATTTGTCAATGCATAAATTGTATATATAAGTTAAAGTTTCAGAAATAAGCAGAGCAGACAGTTTTAATATTTTACCATCTAATTCATCAACTCCTCTTGAATTTGTTTGCTTAAGGTTTCTTAATGTTTTATAAACAAATTCATTTGACAAAAAAGGAATATAGGTTTTGTTTTTAATGTTTTTGGACTGACAAAATTCAGTTAATTTATGTAAATTATTTTCTTTTGATTTGTCAACAGTTATAATTCTATCAGCTGTTTTGACAAAATGTAAATTCAGTGTATCAGGGGAAATATTTTTAATTACTGTAGATGAAGGTGATTTGTTTGTTAAATGATTAATTGCTTTCCAAATCATTTTAGAACTGTTTGTGGATGATATTAAATTTTTAATATATGATTTCTTTTTTTTCTTTTGAGTGATTACATGGAGATTAGGTGCTAAGAGAGAGAGAGAGAGAGAGAGAGAGAGAGAGACAGAGAGAGAGACAGAGAGAGAGACAGAGAAAGACAGAGAGAATTGAATGATTGAATGAGCATTGAAGTTTAACGTCTACACCCACCACAAGAAATATAGCAAACGGGTACAATAATTATCCCAAGGAACAAGGGGTGGGGACCTAAATCAACACTAAACCACCAGAGCAATCATACTGCTAAAATGGACAGTGAAAATTGTAATTTTTATCTTGCCCGTCATAGGGTTCGAACCTGGATCCTCTGTGTGCCAGGCGAAATCACAATAAACAAACTAAAATAAGTAGAGAGAGAGAGAGAGAGAGAGAGAGAGAGAGAGAGAGAGAGAGAGAGAGAGAGAGAGAGAGAGCGAGAGAGAGAGAGAGAGTTTATTCCGTATAAGGCCATAGCCCCTCTTGGAAGGTGTGTGTTAACAAATACAAACAAAACAACAAATTAATGAGCGGAAAGAAGGCATCAAAACGTCAAGACCTGACAATTTTACGTAATTTAAAGTCTTTGTATATAAAGAAAAAAACTTAGTTTTCGTACAACAATATCATTATTATTATGGAACAGTAAAGTCAGATGACAAGTGCTTGGTGTTCTATAGTAGCTGGAATAACTTATTTTCTCAAATCATCCAAATTTGGGCAGCAAAATACAAAATGTAATTTATTATCTTCCGCTGTTTTACACAAAGGACATAAAAGATTATTTGGTATGTGAGAGCAGTCTTGAACCTAAAGTGCACAAGTTACTATCTAGACTAAGTAGCATCAAATGGGAAGTCTACTATTGTCCATTTGTAACAACCTTAACCAATTACGAATGCAATTAACACATGAGTTAATAGTTATTGAGTACCTGGATTGGCTGGAGAGGAACAAGAACTTGAACAGATTGTAAAGAGGCTTGAAACCATCTCCAGAACCTATGGAATGGAAATACGTGCAAAGAAGAACAAAACCAACAACACCAAAGGCATCAACATGTACATCAAAGTCAAAGGTCAATCCCACAACACAGTGCACAGCTTCAAATATTTTGGAACCATTGTATCAGACAATGGGTCCCGACAGGACGTCCTCTCCAGGATCGCACAAACAAATGTTGCCCTGACAAGGCTGAAGCCCATTTGGAAAGACAGGACCGTCAGTCTACATTCCAAGGTAAGGCTGCTGCGCTCCCTTGTTATTTCCATCTTCCTATACGCTTGCGAAACATGGACTTTAACAGCAGATCTACAAAGAAGAATACAAAGCATGGAGATTAGGTGCTACAGAAGACTTCTGGGGATTTCCTATACTTAGCACATCACCAACAACGAAGTCCGAAAGACCATCACAAAAGCCATTGGACAACACGATGACATGCTCACAGTTGTGAAGAAACGGAAACTCCGATGGCATGGCCACGTCACCAGAGCATCATGCCTTGCAAAAACCATTCTGCAAGACACGGTGCAAGGAGGCAGAAGAAGAGGGAGACAGAAAAAAAGGTGGGAAGACAACATTCGAGAATGGACTGGTGTGACACTGAACGAAGCCATGAGGGTTGCTGAGAACAGAGAAAGATGGAGTATGCTGGTTAAACGATCATCTGTGGTGCCACAGCGACCTTTGAGTTACGGGATAGGAAAGGGTTCTATATAAAGATTATTTAGCTAAAAATGTAAAAATAAATAAATAATTAAAGAAACATTTTAAAAAACAACGACAAATATCGCAAATACATTATTTTACAAAGGAAATTCCATAGTTTTTGAATACATGCAAGAATAGTGTAAAGGAAATCAACTGCAGAATAACTTTTTTCAAAGCCTGCCTGAAATTCCCAGTAATATCATTTTCCTCAACCCATGACTGCAAGCGTTTATACATAATAAAGCCATACATTTTACCATTTATATTTCATAGACTAATTCCACGGTAATTCCCTGTTGTTGTTTTTAAACAAAGGCAATAATAATATGATGGACTCACTCCAACTATCAGAATAAATACCGTTGTCAAATCATTTATTTATAAATTTATGGAATAGTGGGGCAGCAAATCTGGTTGCGTACTTCGGCAATTCACCTATTAACCCGCCGGGCCCTGCAGCGTTTTTAGGTTTTAACTTACGAAGTGCTAACAATATCTCTTCCTCCGTAATAAGCCTGTTAAAACTAGCTTCATCATCATCACCACCACTACTATTGTCTAATTTCACCTGCATAAATGAAAAAAAAACAACTTTTACAAGTAACATTTTAAAATGGTTAAACCAATCTTCAACATAAATCTTGTTACCAATACTCCTCTTTTTTGGAATAATATTTAGAACAGTATCCCAAAACTCTTTTTGGTTATTTACAGAATCTACCACTTTTCCTATCATCATCATATTACAATTTTTTGGGGGGGCAACAAAGTAAGTTTTTATAATATTCTCTTCTTGTTTTACAATAGGCTGTCCGTCACAATTCTTTAACGTGCGGCAATATTTTTGTCAGTAAAGCACGCATACTGCATAATGCTACACTGCTCATCAAAGCGGTCCTACTGTTTTCCTCTCTC